>JAJAGP010000711.1:0-314177 GCA_025084515.1 Ancistrus triradiatus | reverse complement strand
AGTACAACATGGACATAGAGCAGCTGCGAGAGAATTCAACATTAACGAATCAATGATACGGAAGTGGAGGAAGCAAGAAGACGCCCTGCGCCAGGTAAAGACCAAACTGAGCTTCCGACGGAACTTAAGAGTTTTGTTTCATTTCATGCGCCTTATAACCCGGTGCGCTTTATGTATGAAAATATACCCGTTAGCAGCCAATCGTTGATATCGCGCCTTATAATCCGGTGCGCTTTATGGTCCGAAAAATACGGTACGATTATTATTACTTGCCTTACCCATAAGGTCATTGAAGCTTGCAAGCAAAACCATCATCAGACTAGCACTAACCAGCAATCAATCTCAACCAATCTGGAACATGAAACTTACACAATCATGCCAACTGACCAGCATATCAGCGTCCAAATGAGAGAGAAATTCTATCATATTTTGACAAACACAAAAATTGTGAAAGTACAGTACTGTGCAAAAGTTTTAGGCCAAATGAGGTCAAGATCACTCGTTTATGGTCTCGAGACCGGACTCAAGTAACACTAGCTCCATCATAAAACATATTGGAAACAGTGAATTTAGTAGATACAAATGTTGAAGCACCTTTCCAGATGACTCAATGTGTGTGACTGAAGTAAGTGTGAGAGAAAGATCATGTTCTGTGTTTACAATCATTTTCTTACAACTTATTTAAAGTTATCTGCTTCCCCCACTGAGTCTATATAGTGAAATAGAACTTTCTTTGAGCTAGTATATAGTAAATAACATATCATATTAGTATTGATGTTTTAATCATTTAATCTGGGTTTGAGACCCAGCCTCAGACTAGCTATTGAGAAATGCGAAAGAGATCAGATAAAGTATATACAGATTACTGGGCTCCAAGCCAGGTAGCTTTATGAGATTCCTTGGAAATTATAATAGCCTTCCTCAGATGTTGAATTACAAGTATCCTGTTAACATGGATACTTAAATAATCCAACAAATAAAATGTAGCTGCAATTTGGTAACGATTCGATTATTAATCTGCATGTAGAGACGATCGTTGCAAGTAAAAAGTCGAAAATAAGAAAATGATGAGAATTTGCATTTGCACAATAACATTAAATCACTTCACACATCTCAATCACCGAGGCACATGCACCGACTGAGCTTCCCTAGATTGTCATTCATCCTCTCCACTGCCTGGCCTAAGGTCTGGTTGCAGGGCACGGGTTCATGCTGCACTCTTTACCTCCCGGAGTTTCCATTATCTCCATATCATTCTCTAAAATGGAGGTCATATCAGGTGCCATTTTCGCAACCTGCTCCTCCAAATGCACCATTCACCCCTCCAAATCGACACACACATTATGCTTTAACGGAAGAGCCAATCTGAAACACTGCTTTCACACTTCACTGGGACTTAAAAGGCAAAAACAACAAACGGTACAACATACAGAAAGCATCAGGGTTGAAATACTTTCTATTCAAGTCAGAGGCAGCTTTGAGTAACGTCCTGTCTTTAACCATCCAAAGACAGCAAGTGTCCCACTTGTACCTGGGTCTCTGCTGCAGTTTAATACCATTAAACTCCACAAAATACCAATAAATATGCAAACTAAGTGATATTAAATCTGAATAATATAATAAATTACTTAAACACAAAGGGTTAGCAGTAATAGTTCACTTCTATTAATAAACAGAGTAGTGCTTTGATATTAAATTAAAATGTGATGTTTTAAAAATGTTTGGAAAGTTAAAACATTAAGAAATACTAAAAAACTGACCAACATATGCTGCTTTTGGACACTTACCTTACCAGCAAGGTCATTAAAGCTCACCAGCAAAACCATCACCAGACCAGCACTACCCAGCATAAAATGATCTCAACCAATAACAAACATGAAACTTACATGGTCATGTTAACTGACCAGCATACCAGCACCCAAAACACAACATATACTGGTCTTTTCTTTACCAGGGAAATACAATAAACTAATAAAAAGTTAACAAACCCTTCAATAAAACGTTTAAATCAGGTATAACTGTTGTATTGCCTCAAATCTGCCAGAGCAGGATTAAGAACATAGAAAATAAAAATAGTATAAATTGTATTTAACCCTTTTAGTCCCATCAATGTCAAATGGAATCAAAATATCTTGTTGTAAAAACCTATTTCAGATGATTTCACTATTTTTGACATCAAATACATGATAAAACCGTACTTATTTTAATTGCCTCATTTAGATGAGAGTTTATTCATTAGGTGTCTCCACTGAATTACTGCACAAAAGCTATTTGCACTTCATTAAAATAAATTCAGGACTGAAAGAGTTAAATGAGCATATAACATATAAGCAAACAAACAAAAAAGTGAATTGGTTCACTAAGAAGTTATTATTATTAAATGTTATATTATTGCAAGTTTTCATATTAATTTATTCAAAGGCTAGACCCTTGAGATGTAACATGTCATTTTTAAGGGGTCTTATAAATACATACAAAAACAAACAAAAAAAACCCAATTACCTTCATTACATAATGTACACATAGAAAATTATAAACATAAGAACACAGACAGCTCTGCTCTCCCACCCACACCCCCAGACCTCAAAATCAAATAACCATCAAGTGCCAGGTAATAGTGAAAAACTAGTCGTTTAGAAATGGAAAAAAAACAAAGATCTCTGGAAACAATGTAAGGAATTAAAGGATCTCAAAGAATCAGGATGATTGTTCTAGTCAGAAAGAATTTTGTATTTTAATGACCTGTGTTCTACTTCTTTAAAAATTCTAGGTACAAAGATAAGGGGATATTGCATACGAGTGGATAAGAGGATCTACATGAAACTAAAAACTGTTTCAAATATGAAGGACAATCAAAATAAAAATGCTTAAAAATAAACTGTAACCAGTGAAACGGTCTCCTTGCTTTGGATGGCAACCAAGTAAGTCAATTCCTACATAAAACAATGGTGAGTTTTATATGAACAACTCAAAACAAATCTACACAAATAATTATAAACCACATTAAGATGCATTAGATAAATGTCAGAGGTGCTCTGATTAAAAAATATCAGTATAATCAATAGTAGGTAAAAATCAACTGAGTAATTACCTTTTTCCTGACTTAAATCTTGAGTGTTTGAGTGTCTATCCATTTTCTTCTTCAGTGTTATGTTTATTTTTAGCACACAAGTTACATGCACAGTAATTTAGGCCTGATTTCCCAAAAATATTACACGACCCTTATGAACTCAACATGGAGAGTGTTCAGTCTGATGCTCACAGTATTTAACATCCATGCAATCAACATCTGTTTGCTTTAACATCCGAAGTCAAAATAATTCTAATAGGAAATAAAAATATGTCTTATACCGTATTTTTCGGACCATAAGGCGCACTTAAAATCCTTTAACTTTCTCAAAAACCGACAGTGCGCCTTTAAATGCGGTGCGCCTAATGTATGAATTAATTCTGGTTGAGCCTTCTGACCTAGAACAACCCATTGTAGATGGTACACCGGAGCTCATAAATCTGTCAAAATGTTTTAGCAACGGCCTTGGTAAGTTACGAAGCTTAAGGCAAAACCGTAGTGCGCAGCATAGCGGAGTAAATACGGTATGTGCTTCAGCTTTAGGGTACGTGCATTCATTCATTCATTTTCGAAGCGGATTTCAAACTCAACGCTATCAGTCACGCAGTACAACATGGACATAGAGCAAGCAGCTGTGAGAAGAATTACAACATTAACGAATCAATGGTACGGAAGTGGAGGAAGCAAGAAGACGCCCTGCGCCAGGTAAAGACCAAACTGAGCTTCTGAGGGAACTTAAGAGTTTTGTTTCATTTCATGCGTCTTATAACCCGGTGCGCTTTATGTATGAAAATATAACCGTTAGCAGCCGATCGTTGATATTGCGTCTTATAACCCGGTGCGCTTTATAGCCAGGAAAATACGGTATGTCTTATTACTGGCTGACTGACAAAGGTAGCATGAGCGTACTGTAGTGACACCTGCTAACAGAAACAAGAATTGCAGTCTTGAAAGTAGAAAACAGCATCCTTTCATGTTTCGTAAGTGTCTCAAGTTTTATAAAATATACAAAGATAAGAATAACTCTTTTGTACAGTACTGTATTGTACTTAAAAAAATAAATAAATAAATAACTTTGAGTAAGTATCTAAACTACTATGCGTCTATGGTAATGCCTGCTCAATGTCCATCTCGGTCAACGTGCTGTTTCACAGAACCTAACTGCAGATGTTAAACAGTGCATACCTGTAATGAGTTATAGATGATTAACTTTGCGAAAGCGCAAAACTAAATTATTTTAATAAGACACTTGATTATCTCACAAATCTAGGCTGTTCAGCATACACACTGTTAATCTGACATACTGTCTACTACTTTCAATACTATAATTATATTGTTGAGTACAAAAAATTTGCCCAATTCCACTTTTTGTGAACTTTCACTTCTATATAAGGTAAAGAGCTATAGACCAAAGCACCACTACACCAGCAGACACCAGTCTCACAGTTGTGGGTCACGGAGCTACAGTATGGCAACATACCTGGCTCTGAAACCAATATAAAAGGCAACAGCTGTTTATTACCTCCTGCAACTGTGAATGAGTGTGGAGGCAAAAGACTGATAAAAGCATAGCAGCAGATTTGAGTATGAGCCTTCTTTATCCTGCCATCTGGATAATTAATCGTTCGATATCATAAAAATAATGGGCACTGTCTCACAATGGCCCACTTCTGAAAAACGAGTCGGTATGTTCGTTCATCTGTTTACGCTTATGCCGGTGCTTTATTTGTGTGCATTCCTAGGACTCATCATAATGATTACGAAAGACGCATTATGGGGCGAATTAAGCGTCGTGTGTGGTGCGAGATGATCAATGGGCTGCTCTAATCTGTCATTTAGGCTTCATTCACCTCAGCTATACAGATGCTCCATATTCTCACGGAGGAGCTCGGGGGTGCTTTGGTACAGCTAGCTTTGGCACAGCTCTCTCACACACACACACACACACACACACGACAATGAGAAGATATAGAGTCGCACTCTAGGCTACCTATGCTGTACAAAGAAAGGAGCACTTTCCATCATGGGTAAAAAAAAAAAATAAATTCCTTTCTAGCCATTTAACAGGCGTCGTTGTCTATTGAAAAGGACTCTGTGCTCGCTCTGTCTCTCTGATGGCTTTCTCGCCCTCTCCTCGTGCATTATGTAGATAACCTGAACCGATATATATATTCTGAGTGGGTCACCCAGAGGTCGCAATCACACACTGTGACAGAAGCAGCCAATCCCAGCAAATCAGCAGCAGGAGGGGGGCACGAGGGTTCCTCATGAGCCTGTAAGACAATCGCGTAGGCCAGCGGATGGCATGAGCGTACCTGCGACGCAGAGGGAGGGCCTTTGATCACTGGGGAGAGAAATTGAGGAGGAAGGGAAGCGGCGAAGTTTCAGCCAACTCGCCCAGTGACGCATGCGAACAGACGTAATGTGTTACGTTCAGGCACTGGCGCAGAAACAGGCCAAGACTCATCAGAAGCTAAATAAACGACTGCAGGTTGTTTGGTGAACTCGAGATTATCCTTCAGAATGCTTCATTGGGAGCGCTTCAGAGCTGCACTGTAGGAAATATGGGTAGATTCATGGACTCAGAGTTGTAGGTGGTAATGAAACCATGAAACCATACAGCTTTGCTCAGTAGTTAAAGAAATAAACATCACTACCACCTTGCTTCTGGTAGGGCCTCCACAAACTAACACCATATTATACACCAAATAGCACCACTGGCAGTACTTATTTGGCATACCATATAGCATGGATATCTGATTCATCTAATTAGAGCAGTAGAGTAGAAGCTCCCACTCACCTCCATTTACACACCTTTCATTGCCCATCATTATTGAGCTGAGTGTCAAGTTTGGATTCATCTGTTTCGAAAACTGGCAGCTCCTGTTGTCTGGAAGCTGTTCCTGAGGACATGGGTACACCTGTCCAGGATGTACCTCTGCTTGCATCTGGTATAGGCTCCAGAACTGACCCTGACCAAGAAAAAGCAGGGGTAAATGGGATGCTTTGCACTTAGCAGACACCTTTAGCCATTACAACTGTTACAATCCAGGATAGGGCAGGTTAAGGGACTTGCTCAGGGAACAAACAGTAGCAGCTTGGTAGAGGTGGGATTTGAACCCAGGACCTTCTAATCCACAGTCAAGTACTTTAACTACTAAGTCATCACAGGCCCACAGTCCCACCACAGTTCAAGCTTTGCTTCTGTTTTGCTAAGTTTATGTAACTTTGGACTAGGCGGAGCAGGACAATAATCAAATATACATTATTTGATTATAGCACACATATACAGTACTAGCCAATTGTCTTAGGCCACCATTAGATTTGTTGTTTTGCAAAGGCATAATGACCATTTATAACATATTATTGCCAATTGGACCCAAAAATTTCAAACTTGGATTCGTCACCCATAATACAGTTTTCCACTGATGTTCATTTCAATCGTTGTGAGCTTTGGCATATCTTAGCCTTTTCACCCTGTTCCCCTTCCAAAAATATGGTTTCTTGGCTGCTACCCTTCCAAAAAGACCACTTCTGATCAAGCTTCTTTGGAATGTTGAAGGGTCAAACTTGGCAACCCGATGAAGCTGCCAGATCCTGCTACTGCTCAAGTGTAAGGGGAGGTCACACTACATACTTGCCACTGTAGCCTATTGTAGCTGTTTGTCTTTTTTTTAATACAACATACAAATTTCCTGTATTTTTTTAATTGTATTCTAATAAAGAGTCTGAGAAATACTTGTATATGGTCATTATAAGCTTGCCATTGCTAAAACAATGGTATATCTAATGTAATGGTGGCCTAAGCACTGTATATTTTATTATATATACTCTGATAATAAAATAGCTACTATGTTCAATTTTTCAATTCAATTGAATAGTTTAATTTTAAAAAGAAAGCAGACGACTGCCATTCAAACAGTAAATGTAGTTACTATTGCTCCTGCATCTTGGCTATGCTATGCAACCTGGGATCCACCCCAAACGTTACAAGGGGTTTGTGAGGCTTTGTCTGCTCTGAAGTGCTCTGAGTTTGCGAAAGTACAATTTGCATGTTCCTTCTGATTAAAATAACTCTGTATATAAAATTACTTTATAAGATATTTCATTTTATATTTTGAGCTTACATGTTGTTTTAGCTAAAGTTTTAGCTGTCTTGACAAAAAAAATGAGCACAAAAAGAGCCATGTATTTTTCATTTTCGCCAGCAAACATACAAAATTACTTTATTCATTTGGTCCGTGTGTGGGCTTTGGGTTGGGGATTTGGGGGTCTGAGGGGGTTCAGCAGCTTTTCTTAGATACTCATGGGGGGTATAAGGAAAAAAGGTTGGGAACCACTGCACTAAGCCATATGCTAAAATAATTCCATGTTATTGGTATATATCACTAAACTTAAATCTGTTCATAGCAATCCCTTGACAATACTGGCCAATCACTGTGAAGGTGAACTGCAAGTGAGGGTGCTTGTTAGAGTTGCCTTACACCCCCACCTAATTGGCCATCAAGGCACTCATCACACCATTCAAAAGCATTTCAGAAGGAAGCATAAACCAGACTTAACTTTCCATCATTCACTTTCAAACTGCAAACACTTCTGCTTCAATTAATGTTTGCTGTTGATGCATCAAAACTCAATGACATATTTGCAGTGCTATTTGATCTCTGATAGATTCATTTACCCTCCGAAGGTGTGATGAAGCAAGCATTAGTATTTTCCTCGTCCGAACACAGAGTCAGCAATTAGCCCGTGTGGAGTGAAGATTAGATTGAAACATCTGCAAAGGAAGTCTCATTCCCACTTCGCCCGGCGACCTTCCACATTCATTCTAGCTTTAATGAAAATCTCTGATGACTGATAGATGGAGCTCACGTATCTACATGCCATCACCTCCTGATAGGAAAAGCTGAAGGACAGCGCTGGAGAATATTGCCCTACCCTGCACACTCACATAGTAAGTCAGTATCTCTGTGACTGCATTAACACCGGGCCTTCAGGGTTAGAAAAGAACATGGAGTGGAGAGAACTAGGACATCTTACAGCTGGAGACACCAGGAGAAGTGTTGCACAGGATATTGAGCCATAGGGAGCAATAACTGATCCAGCTAATTCAATAAACACCTACATACACAGGGAATCAAGAGAGCCAATTACCTGCAGGAGTAATGTGGGGCACTAAATGGCTGAGTGTGAGAAGGAATATAGGTGGTGTTAGTTCAGAGGAAGAACCCTAGCAGAGAGGTCCACCACCTTCTCTATCACATTGCAATGCAGGATAACTGTATAGCACAATCTCCAGTACCTAACTGATGAGTAGTACTGGTAGTGTGATGGTCTGGGGCTGTTTTGCTGCTTCAGGACCTGGAAGACTTGCTGTGATAAATGGAACTATGAATTCTGCTGTCTACCAAAAAAATCCTGAAGGAGAATGTCCGGCCATCTGTTGGTGATCTCAAGGTGAAATGAACTTGGGTTCTGCAGCAGGACAATGATCCGAAACACACCAGCAAGTCCACCTCTGAATGGCTGAAGAAAAACAAAATGAAGACTTGAGTGGCCTAGTCAAAGTCCTGACCTGAATCCTATTGAGATGCTGTGGCATGACCTTAAAAAGGCCGTTCATGTTCGTAAACCCTCCAATGTGGCTGAATTACAACAATTCTGCAAAAATGAGTGGCCAACATTCCTCCACAACGCTGTAAAAGACTCATTGCAAGTTATCACAAACGCTTGGTTACAGTTGTCGCTGCTAATGGTGGCCCAACTAGTTATTAGGTTTAGGGGGGAATCACTTTTTCCACACAGGGCCATGTAGGTTTGAATTTTTTTCTCCCTTGATAATAAACACCTTCATTTAAAAACTGCATTTTGTGTTTACTTGTGTTGACTAATATTTAAATTGGTTTCATGTTCCGAACACTTTAAGTGTGTCAAACATGCAAAAAATTAGGAAATCAAAAAGGGGCCAAACACTTTTTTCACACCACTGTTATATATTGTACTTAGCACGATCATTTCATTTGTAACACCTACATTCCTGAGAGTTGTTTGAGGGATACATCAAACATCCCATATATTAACCTCAGACTTTTGAGCTATATTCACTAACAATCCTAAACTCCTGTTGCTGCAGTGAAATTACAGTTCACATAGCTGTAATTACACATGCACTGCCCAAATCATGATTATAGCTTCAGCAATTCTGCTATGGAGTAATAAATAACGTCATAGTGCACTATCACTTTCAGAACAGCCCACACACACACACACAACAATACCAGCTCAGATAGAGGTGCTGCTGTCAGTGGACAGTGTCTCATGAGGTGTACTCTGCTGCCCCTAATGGATGAAGTGCACACAAACTTTCTCCCAATCAGAATGATGTGAGCATTTTAGTGGGGCTTTTAGACTTTGTGTCCTGTTTTAGCTGCAATAGAGAATTATTCTGCAGATGTGAAGAATTGGACTTTAAAAAGACAGAGCAGGGTCTGTGAGTAAGAAGAGAGGCTTAAAGAAGAAAGAATTAATAAAAATTCTTTATCTTTATTAATTAGGAAACACGTATTTGTTTCACAACTTAATTATTAATCTAAACCTATACTGTAGATGTTACTTTCAGAAAAAAGGTCTATTTTTTTGGGGGGGGGGGGGGGGGCAATGCTTCCTTGCTAAAAAAGACTGGATTTTGTAGAAAAAGTTGAATCCAGACTGTAGAAATAAATGCTGGTTGCTCCTCTGCCACAGTGATTTCTAACAGGTCTGTCCCAGTATTACAACACAGGAGTCACATTCTCTGACATTAGATGAACTCAGCCTAACACACCCCCTCTTTGCATACAGCCGACCTTGGCCAGGGCTTCCCTCCTAATCAGCGTGCAGCAAGTGTGAGGCCCTAATCCCGAATTGGACAGGAGAGAAGGTGGGCTTGATTTCCAGTGCTGGAGAGCACACAGAGCTTCATGTAATTAGGAAGAGAATTTGTCATGCTCTCCAGCACAGCGGATGAGGGTGGATGAGAGTCGGTGAATAGCAATCTTGCCACTGTTTACCCAGGGAGCGGCTGGCGCTGCTGCACGTTCCTTCAGCCATGCCGAGATTAATATTTGATGCTGGGAGAGGGAATGTGTGCTCAGCTCCTGTTTATTTAGGATGTTGTGAAAATATGGGGAAATTTGCAATTTTATTGGCTTTTCCACCCATTGCAGTGGTGAAGAGCTATAGGTGAGAGGCCAAAGGTGGGCTTGGCATGGCCAGGTGGTAACCCTTAACCTTCATCCATGGTCCTGGTGGGGCTGGAGATATGAGGGCTCAACGGTGCACATTGCTGTGTAACCAAAATCAAACTGCAAACACCGCTCTACAACTTGACCTTCCAACAACTTCCACCTAGTTCTCTGAAATCATGGGACAGATCTCAAATTCAGTGTCTGGAAGAATGAAGGTCATGTGGTTGATTTCTCCATGAGGTCTTTGGATTACTAACAATTCTATTTAGCAGGATTGAGGTTTTAAGTGGAGTTGTAGGGTGCAGATGCTACATTATAACAGTCTAATCCTAACAGTTTGGGACTTTTTGCATGAATCGAGTTAGGCAATTTCAGTTCAGACTCTTCGAGTGGGCCAGCAGTCTAATACGCCAGTCCACCACCACTTTATGAATGGGTTAAGCTTCAAATGCAGATAAAATTGGCTGTAGCTGGCAATCCGTCATACGCTTGCATCCTGTGTTCTCTGGGGATAGGTGCAAGAGCCCTTGCATCATATCTTTGTAAATCTTAGACTTTTCACCCTGTTCCTCTTCCGAAAAAGTGGTTTGTGGCTGCTACCCTGCCAAAAAGACCACTCCAGACCAAGCTCTTTCAGACTACAGAAGGGTCAACGTCTAGGAAAGGGCATCCCGATGAAGCTGCCAGATGCTGCTATGGCTCAAGTGTAAGGGAAGGTCACACTAGAAACCTTACACTGTAGCCTACAGAAAGCTGTTCTTTTTTCAGTTATTCAGTGTTTTTTACACTTCTTACAAAGTTACTTTACTTTCTGGTTGTATTCTAATAAAGAAATTGAGTAATAATTATATATGATCACCATACCATTGCTACCATATAATAGTGGCTTTTGCACAGTACCGTAGAACTTAACTGCCACCCCTGCATAGGGTGTGTGGTCTTAAACACATAACTGGATCAAGGGTGCAGGATCTATGTACTGTATATAGAGCACGATATTACAGGTTACAGATCATCCCAGAGTCCATGATAAAAAAAAACACTCTGTTCGGCAATTAAAGAGTTGGGACTATCAGTGTTGGCGGTAACGTGATGACTTCTTTTCTGTAGTTAATTTAACACATTACAGTTAAATAGTTTGTTAAGATGTTGAGGTTCTCTTTAGGAGTGTCTAGGGTGGACAGGATTAGGAATGAGATCATCAGAGGGACAGCACAGGTTGGAAAATTGGGAGACAAAATTCGAGAGGGAAGAGTGAGATGGTTTGGACATGTGCAGAGGAGGGATAGTGGATATATTGGTAGGAGGATGTTGGCGATGGAGCTGCCAGGCAAGAGACGGAGAGGAAGACCAAAGAGGAGTTATTTGGTTGTGGTAAATGAAGATATGCAGGGAGTTGGGGTGAGAGTAGAGGACGTGGAGGACAGGGTGAGGTGGAAACGTTTAACTCGCTGTGGTGAAGCGGGAAAGAAGACGACGAAAGGACAGTTAATAGTTTGTAGTCACATTACAGTTACTAACATAAGAAAAACAATGTTACTTGCATTACTCATGTTTTTCTATAAAAATATTATTTTAATAATGCATAAAACATTTCCTGTGCTATTTTTTCCATACAAACTAATGTCTGCACAGCACAGTAAGACTGCACAGCTTGTCATGTGACTATGAATGTGACGAGCAATCTGGCTCTTTTTACTGACTCAACTCTTTCGGTTCCCAAACAGCTCTTAAATTTCATCCGGCCAAGTTTAGCGCTATCTAACAGGTTTAGCACCGTTTTGTGTGGACATGTATCACATAACTTATTAAATGTAAGTGTACTCAGTCTTATTTCCATAATTTTACATTATGTTTGGTAAAAAGATTCAATGGGAAAACCTCACATTAGTTACACGTATATGAAACGTTGTAGTGTTTTGCTACAAATAAACAGACAGTGCATGTGGTATAAAGAGAATCCCAGATGGTAGGTATAGAAAATGTATTATCATCATAATCATTATCAACATTAAGTATTAAAACTTTCCTGGACCCCTCCTCAAGCCCACAATCTCCTCAAACCCTAGAAACACCCCTGGTTTGCACTACACTATCTGTAAGTCAAGTCAAGTCAAGTCAGATTTATTTATATAGCGCTTTTTACAATGGAGCATTGTCTCAAAGCAACTTTACAGGTTTAGATTATCTCCTAATAACTACGTCCAATCTCAAATTGAGCAAGCCTAGGGCGACAGTGGCAAGGAAAAACTCCCTAGTTCTAGGAAGAAACCTTGGGGGACCACGACTCAAAAAGGGGACCCAACTCACTGGGCGGCGTATGAATGATTAAATATAAGAGCGAACTAAAGTTATGGGAGGCAAAAGTTTGAAAGAATAGAATGTGACAGTATGCAACCTCGTCATTAAGTGGCACGGGTATTGTGATAAATCTAGAGCCGAAACTAAAGTCAGGGAAGTCATGGTTCGAATAAAAGGAATTATGCCCAGTGGAGCTCCATCGATGTACATCATGTGTAGGGCCGGAACTGCCGGAACACCGGCTCGGAGAGAAAAAGAAAATGTAATTAGATATTGATTAAGAGCACCAGTGTTTATTAACAATCACTGATGCCAGTCAATCACTGATTGCCAAGTGTAGCATGAGAACCACGGCGCATTAGCTATAGCAGCATGCTAGAAAAGCTAGAAAGAGAGAGAAGAAACTGGTAGGAAACACAGCCAAGAGGGATCACATGGCAGACATTAAGCAACCCCACGAGCCGCAGAAGAAGAAGGACAGCAACCAAAGTCTGATCACCATAAGCCTCTTGACTATGAACCCCAGCTCGGCCCTTATTAAGGCAGGATGCATGAGTCAAGATACGAGGACCGAAGCCTAGTTCAGCCAGACAGCCCACTCGACACTCCCGGCTAGCGGACAGGCAGCAGGTCGAATGGACTCCAGGGACTCCGGCCCAGCAACCCAAACCATGACAAAAACCTGGTCTTCTTAAATCTAGTCAAAAGCCTGCTTAAATAGGTGTTGCTTTAGCCTAGAACTCAAAACTTGGAGGGGTCTGAAATTTCGAACGATAGTGGAAGTTATTCCATAAGTTGGGGGGCCATGATGGAGAAAGCCTTTCCCCCTGCTGTGACTTTTTTATTCTAGGAACTAAAGAAAGTCCTGAACCCTGCGAACGAAGTAGACGCGTTGGATTGTAACACTCTAAGAGGCACTCAGATTAAGGTGGGGGCCGGCCAGTAGAGCTTATTAAGTTATAAGAAGTTATTTTGTTAATCAATGCCGGAATTTGACTTGTAACCAGTTTTGCAGTGATGATAGAACAGGAGTGATATGATCAAATTTCTAGTTCGAGTTAGCACTCGGGCAGCTGCATCTGAAAGAATAACTGAAGTTATTTATCGATTACTAGAGCCTCCAGTTAAGTAAGGCATTACAGTAATCCAACCTTGAGGTTATAAACGCATGAACAGTTTTTCCGCATTCATTAAAAAGAGAGGATATTCTAAGTTTAGCATATTCGTAATGAAAGAAGCAATTCGAGTGATGCTGCTAATGTGCGCATCAAAGGAGAGAGCTGAGTCAAATGTGACCCTAGTTTTTTACAGACGGACTGGGCAATATGGACAGCATCTAGATTTTAGGATAGATGTAGCCAACCTGTCTCTCAAGCCTTGGGTCCACTAATAGACCTCAGTTTATCTGCGTTAAGTAATGAGGAAAATTAAAATAACATCCCAATCTTTATTCTTTACACAGCTCGATTTGTTGATTGTAAGGCTGTCATTAGTTTTGGTGCGATGTACAGACTGTGTATCATCTGCATAGCAGTGGAACTTAATGCCATGTTTTACGAATAACTGAGCCTAGTGGCTCAGCATGTACAGAGAGATAAAAGCGGGCCAAGCATGCCTTGCGCACGCCATACTTCAATTGAGAGCTTAGATCTTAGATTATTATATGAAACCAAACTGGTACCGGTCAGTTAAGTAGGATTAAACCAAGAAAGTGCTGGATCCCTTAATACCTACGAATGTTATAGTTGTTTAGTAAAAACATCATGATCTATCGTGTCAAATTGCTGCACTTAATCTAACAGAACAAGGAAAAGAAACACATCCCTATCTGAGGACATTAAACAAAGTCATTTAGTACCCTATTAATGCTGTTTCAGTACTATGATGGGGCATGAAGCCAGACTGAAATGTTTCATAAAGTTCATTCCTTTGGAGGTGATGAGATACAGAGATGCTGATAGACAGCTTTTTCTAAGATTTTGGAACAGAAACGGTAGTAGTTTGAAATGGTCTATAATTAGATAATCACACAAGGGTCAAGATTGGCTTTTTTAAGTAGTGGTTGATAACGCAGATTTAAAGGATGCGGCACATAGCCTAAGGTAAGGGATGAATTTAAAATAGCTAACAATGGATATATAACACTAGTAATACTGTTTGAGTAGGACGTTAGGAATTGATCTAACAAAATGTGATTGACTTAGAAGAGCTGTCAGTGCGGATAGTCAGTTATTAGTAATTGGGGGGGTAAAAGATTCTAATCTTGATTCGGCTAATTTGAACAGATGTCTTCACTAGTGCTGATATGAAGGTTGCTGAAAAGAAAAAGTGTGGTGATGTGATGAGCATTGAGTTTTATGCCTAAGGTTTTCTATTCTTATCATTAAGAAAGTCATGAAATCATTACTGTAAAATTACACATAATGGGGAAGTCAGTTCGTGGGTTTTTGTTAATTTGGAGAATGTATAAAGAGAAATCTGGATTATTCTTATTTTTTTCTCTATGATTGAAGAGAAGTATGCAGGCTTTAGCTTTAGTGAGGGCATGCTTGTACCTCTCTGCCATTTATGTCCCTCCAAAGCAATCTTAAACACCCTCCAATTACTATGGTCTCCAAGTGCGCTTAAATGCCTCGTGTTCTTTGCTTTAAGGTACGGGGGTGTGGTCATATACCATGGTGCTAGCCTTTTTCCCTAATACGTTTGACCCTAGCAGGGGCAGTCGGTCCAGGGTTGAGCGAAAGCCACCACATTTCTAATTGCTCATACACCTCAGATGATTTATCTCCATAGGTGTATTAAATTTAAGTTGGTAGGTTTTAATAAACCGCAGCTGGAGTAGCAGATGGATAGTGCGCTTGGTGATAACGAGGGCAGAAGGATTTTATTTATTAGAGATTAGAGGATAGCTCAAATACTAAAGATAGTGATCTGAAATCGAACACTTTGCGTTGGTTGCGGGGGGGGGAAAACATCAAGGTTATTCTATATTGATACCAAAGTTAATATTAGATCTAAAGTAGATTCCCAGCGGTGGGTTGGTCCCATCACATTCTGAGTGATACCCATGGATTCTAAGCTGGACTCGGAAGGCAATTCTAAAAGTGGATCCCTGCTCTGTAAAGTGGAATATTGAATATCACCTACAATTAAAGCCTTATCTGTTGACAGTAGTAAGCAGGAAGAAAGTTAGCAAAATCCCTGAAGAAATTTGAATAGGGACCAGGGGGCGGGTGGTGTAATAGTGATCAAGCTGAAAAGAGTTGGTTTTGACTTCCAGATGATCAGTCACATTAAGAATCAGTATTCAAAAGAATAGCCTTGTATGGGATTTAGCTGAACACCTAAATCTTGTCAAAAATGTGGCGATGCCCCTCCCCCCCGACCATTAGGACGAGAGCGACTAGCATGACTGTATCCAGGGAGGTGGGCTTCAATTTAAGGCTTAAATATTCATCAGGTCTAATCCAAGTTTCATGAGACACCGAGCGTGTAGCGTTTATCAGTGATTCTTCATTGACATCACTGCTTTGTTGTAAAGTGATCTAATGTTAAGTAGTCCTAGCTTTAGTCTAATGTTGTTATTTTCTTTTGCAGCTATCTGTGTTTTATATAATGAGGTTATTAAAACAGACTTTTGAGAGCGTTAACGTTAGCGCAGATGCGGGTAACAGACACAGTTTCAATAATGTGGGTTCGGGTGACGGGGCATGGGCTACCAGCCAGACCAGTTGGTGTAAGCGGGTCTGTCTGCTGGCCTGACACTGCTCTGGATAGTCAGCCCCTAACCAAATCGGGCCATTTAAGACTATGGGCAATTGTTTGCAGGAGATGAGAGCAGCACCCTCCCGAGTGGGATGGACCACCCGGTTCCCATCATAAAGGCCAGGGCTTACCCTCAAAGGCTGAGCCAGTTGTCTATAAGCACACGTTGTTTTCAGAGCACCACTTGGACAGCCAGCAGTTCAGCGACCCTAAACCTGCTGTAGTTTGGTCACCTCGCCGCATTGGGATGGGGCCAGAGCAACACTACAGCATCGGACCTCGCAGTCGCCACGCTAACCACCTCTACAAAAATTAGCCTTAGTAACCTTGACTGACGAAGGCGTAATCATTAGCCCCTACACATGAACAAACTATCTAGAGAATCTGCGGCTCTCGAGTTCACTAAGAACTTAGTTACAATGTACGGCCACTCTGGCTTCCGGAGGATACAGAGGAAACTCTAGCTGCGGTGTCCCTAAAGGGTGGTAGCAAAGTTTCACGTGTCGTAAAATAGAGTCACCTATGACCAGAGCTCTTTCAACAGGCTGCTCAGTGGTTGTTTCACTGAGGAGGGCAAACCTGTGGAACAAGTGAAAGGTAAAGAGTGGTGCTTCGTGGGACTAGCCTTACGACTACGTGCCGAACCGTCACCCACTTGCACTGCTTGCGAGGACTCTGCCGGGGCTTCTAACTCGCCTTTCGCATCCAGATCTCTAAGCTAGAGCTGAGCTAGCCTTCTTAATGTCTGGATGCGCGCTCTAAAACTACCAATCTTCTCGTCGACTGGCTACAAGCCTAAACCTATCACAAGTAAAATTTACACTAATGACGGAGGAAAGAATAGACCTAAACATGCCACACTCGGCACCGGGAAACAAGCAAGCGAAGCCATGTTAGTACAAGTTAAAGAATTAAAGGTACTTAGCTTCGGGTGGGTTGTGGGGTGCCGATATGAGTTCAGCTGCAGCCGATGGTCCAATGCAATGCTCGCTTAAAGCGTTAATACAAGTTAAGTCACACAAGACGTCACTAAAAAAACAAGTTTCAGAAAGAAAGTGGTACGGACTGTAAAAAGTAAAAAACACACCACTACTGCGAAGAAGACGCAAACTCTGGTTATAGCTAATGGCTAACTACTGCAAACACAAGCCGTATAAATGTAAAAAGTTACTAAATAACGATATTCGCGGCCAAAAAAATATAATCCGCCAGTACGAGAATTATAAAATGAGTTAAGTATGTTGTAAAAACCTACTATATTACGATTATATAAGATACAGATCGATCGCGGAATTACAAATATATCAAAGGTAAAGAGCAAAGCTACGAAACTACTCCTGTGTGCCACCGCAGATCAGTCTGGTGGCCAGATCCTCGCCAATTTCTACGCGTCAGTTCTCTCAGGCGTTCTCTCAGCGTTCTATCAGCGTTCTCTCAGCGTTCTCTCAGCGTTCTCTCAGCGTTCTCTCAGCGTTCTCTCAGCGTTCTCTCAGCGTTCTCTCAGCGTTCTCTCAGCGTTCTCTCAGCGTTCTCTCAGCGTTCTCTCAGCGTTCTCTCAGCGTTCTCTCATCTGTACTATCTGTGTTAGAAACACCCAACCATCCTTTGCGAATAACAGGGACTCAAACCCTAACGCAACGACAGGGTAGCGAAATTTATTTTATACATCTTTAATGTTGCTACTACTGCTCCGTTTTGTTCCTAAATACACTAGTCTAGCATGTTTGTACTTTTCATAATTGTTTGTAGACTTGATTCTAGTACGTGTTTCAGAATGTAACTTAATGAGATTATGTTTTCCAGGAAATAATGAGCAAAGTAATCCCATTGCAATTTTAGTTAAGTAATCAGTAATCAGTAATGGATTACTTTTTTGAGTAACTACCCCAACACCGCAGACTATACAGATGGAAAGAAGGCAGATAGAAAGACGAACACACAGGCAGGCAGGCAGGCAGACAGATACCCCCTTATTACTAACTGAACCGGGCTGCTCTCCAGGCAGGTGTGATTAATGCATGTACAGACACAAACATATGCCTACATGGGTCCTAAATCAGAGTGCGCATTAGATTTCACAAACGTTGCTGGCACACAGGGGAAGCTGGGAGCCTTGAACACATAAAGAGAGCGCTGCGACTGGAGAAATTAGCTGCTGAACCGTGGGTGTGTGCAGGTCACTGGCATTTTCAACCACCTCACTGCAGCAAGAACATCACTCGCTCCACAGAAATAGAAGTTGGTGATGGGAGAAGGGGGGGGTCTGGCTTGTGGACTGCAATACTAAAAATTCGCACTTCAACTTCCCCTTCCACCAAAATGGTGCTGAGATGGAAAAGCACAGGAAGAGAGGAAGCTCCCCGCGTCGTCCCATTGTTAATATTCCAATACACAGAGGAGGCCAGGAGCAGTTATGTATTTTTTTGCAAGTATGCATATAATTTATTGTGGGGAACACAATTTACATGGGCAGTCAATGCCTGTTTTATAGCCTCGCAAATAGATGTATGAACTCAAGCATATAATGGTCGAAAGCAGCAGGCACAAATACAGTCTAAATCTTTCGAATGTACGCCACGGAAAAATGTAACCAAGGCATATAAAACAGATTAATTTGTCCGTGTTATATATTGTTTTTTGATTTACAAATCCAATCAGGGAAATTTGCAGGGGGACGTGCTTGGGATGCGTAAAATGGCCCGCAGCCTGAGGGCAGCAACCTCCGGCGCCGGGCACCCCGCGCAGCAATCTGCCGCCGATTTCAAATGGTAATTTACAGGCAATATTAGGGAGAAGGAACAAGGATAGTTAAATGGGCAATGAAAAGCTCTGAAATGACGCCTTTTATCCTAGAGCGCAATGATGGAAGCGGTCTTCGCTGAGTGTTTTTCAAACGACATTCCCGCATTGCACACTTGAGAGAAATGCACGGCCACCTCATCTTCACAAACATTATGGCCTGGAGAGGACAGACTGCTGGCAGCCATGCTCGGTCTGCCTTTCAACACTTTATCTCCTGCCACAATAGAGCTGCCACAAAAGGGTTATGGCTGCCTGACAATGACCTGGGACCAATTCCACTCTGATAAATTCGAGATAAAATAGCTCCAGCCCCTCCATGGTTAGCTACAATGAAGGGAGAGCTTGTACGGTTTGATTTGTGTGCACGTGTACGTGTATGGCCAGGGCCGTGAGGTCCAGCCCTGGGGGGTGAGTGGGGGGCTGGGGGTTAAAATTACACATATAAACATTACATACATAGACAGACCTGTTGCTGTTTACGAAAAAACAAGTTTAATTGTGGGTGGCACAGTGGTGCCTCGGCTCAACTTCAGATACTAAATATTCAGACGACAGTAGCCTACTTCCATAATTTGTACCTCATTAAGGCAAATTCAAAGACCACCAATTTTCAATAATACCAAGAAAGTATTGTCCATAAAGGGGGCTTTCTGACTGGTCCTCCTGCTCGACAAAAATCTGATTCGCCTCTCTTCCATGTAGTTTACCACCATAGGCATGGGATATAGGTTAGAAACCATTTAGAACCACATCTACTTTTACCATTTTCCATGTCATTAGGCATCACAGCAGGAGCTGACGGTTTGGATAGTGGAATGGGAACTAAAATAATCCAAATAGCAGGAAATCAGATAGCAAGGCTGGCTTTTAGCCATTAAATACTTTTGGGAAAACTTCCTGGACATCTTGTGTGTGAGTTTGTCATTTCTAAAAAAACTGCCTGAATGTTGTGCCATGACAAGGTCAGGGGTGATATTGTAAAGTCTTAGCTGTTAAAGGTTTACAGCACACATATAAACACAAAGTCGTGTGACATAAATCGCCGAGTAGACCTCCATGACATAAGTGAGAGAGAACTTTTCCTTGGAATCAGAGACATGGTGCTAATTGACAGCTTTACAGTCAGTAATTGGTGTTGGGGGTATAACCTCCATAAGAGGAAGTATGGTAGACACGCGTTTGGGAGCGGATTTGAAAATAAATCACCCGCTGACAACAATGCAGCAGGACGACAGGACCGGCATTGGACGAGATGAGGTCATCATGTATATTCCATAAAGCTGCACACCTCTCAATATTTCTGAGGTGTCACTAGTGGTCAGGGCCACAATGCCACACTCCTGTGGGAGCTGTTGTGAGATCAAGAGAGATATAAGCTCAGTGTCGAGGAGGCAGACCCACGGCTCCACACTGATGAAATGGGGAAAGGGTCAAACTGAACACGAGTGCTGTATGAGAAAACCATCTGGGTAGAGTTTAAGTGATAACCCCAATGTCTTAAGAATATCAGCAGTTCTCCTTAATGACCAGCACTGCCCTGTCATCCTTATTCTACACAGATAATTAACTCTCAAGAGATCTGAGGTCATTTTTACTTTTGATTTAGCCTTTATTTTTAGCCTTTTACATTTACAGCATTTAGCAGACGCCCTTATCCAGAGAGACTTACAATTGGTACAGTCTTACAATCCAAGCAATTGTGGGTTGAGGGTCTTGCTCAAGGACCCAACAGTGGCAGCTTGGCAGAGTTGGGATTTGAACCCTCAACCTTCTATTCCAGAGTCCAGTACCTTAACCACTAGGCCACCACAGTCTTTTTTTTATTCTACTTAGTTATTTTTCTAAATCAAGACCCAAGTAACAAAAATCATGATGAAAATGAAAAAAATCTCTACTTAACACATAAAATTAAGCCTATTGAGGGCTTAAACATTTATGCAAAAATGTATGTAAAATATAATTAACTTTATTCTTCTTTAACCATTCTTTGGTAGAATGACTTGTGTGCTTAGGGCTATTATCTTGCTGCATGACTCACTTTCTCTTGAGATTCAGTTTACAGACAGTGTACTGAGTGTACAGGGGTAGCCTAGTGGTTGATATTGGACTATGGACCAGAAGGTCCAGGGTCCAAATCCCACCTCTGCCAAGCTGCCACTGTTGGGTCCTTGAGCAAGACCCTTAACCCACAATTGCTTGGTTTGTACCAATAGTAAGTCTCTCTGGATAAGGTCTGCTAAATGCTGTAAATGTAAAATGTACTGAACATTTCCTTCAGAATTCACTAGTATAATTCAGAACTCACTGTTCCTGGCTGAGATGCAGAAAAACAGGCCCATGCTTCACAGATGGGATAAGGTTCTTATGCTGGAATGGAGTGTTTTACTTCCTCCAGAAATAGCACTTCTCATTTAGATCAAATCCATCCAAAAACACGTTTTCCAGTAGCTTTCTTGCTTTGCTCTTTTAGTGATCATTGTTGATGGACAAGACAATGGTCTTGAATTTCCTCCATTTATACTAAATCTGTCTGAATGTGGTTTGGAAGAGTCCAAACTCTTTAGACAATCTTTTCCAGCCTGATGGGCATCAACAAATCTTTTTCTGAGGTCCTCAAACGTATATTCTATGTTTGTTATTCCACAAATGTGTTGTGAAGATCAGAATTTGACAGGCCAAGTTCTTTAAATACAACAGTGTGCCCACTCCGACCTTACTGTCATTTCATTGACAAAAATCTCTACTCACCTTTAAATTAACTGCTAATCCTAGAGTTTCATATATGTTTGCCACTCACAGTTCTCTAACCTTGTAATATTTCTTTTCCACAATAAATAAATGATCAAGTATCATATTCTTTGTTTGAGCATTTTGAGCAAATGACTGTCTCTATATATGCATGCTAATTCGTTTGAAGCACTTTGATGGACTAATGTAACCAAGTGGACACTTTGGACCCATCAGGCATTCTTAACTAAGTACCTAACATTTGATGCACTCATTCTATACTTATAAATTTGTCCGACATAGTGTCTTCATATACGAACTGTGGTAGCCTAGCGGTTAAGGTACTGGACTATGGACCAGAAGGTCCAGGGTTCAAATCCCAAATCTGCCAAGCTACCACGGTTAGGTCCTTGAGCAAGGCCCTTAACCCACAATTGCTTGGATTGTAAGACTGTACCAATTGTAAGTCACTCTGGATAAGGGCGTCTGCTAAATAACGTAAATGTAAATATACGAAAGCTTTCTGATTTGCACATAAATACATGTTGCTGTTGTCTTTATTGTGTTTAGTTAACTATTGCAAGTCTATTTAGTTAACTATTTACAAGCATTGTTATTACATAATAAATGCATCCTGGTGAAGCTTATATTGCCCACTCATATGGTTATGTGGTGCTTTTTCAAGAAAAGAAAAAAAATGATTTCGTAATTAACAAAAATGATGATTAACACAATAAAACTGGTGCAATTAACACAGTTAATTATTTGAATGATTTGAGAGTGCGAATATGTGTAGGGGGTGGCATGGCAAAGCAGTGACTCAGAGATCCTGGGTTTGATTCCCAGCCTGTATGGAGTTTGCATGTTCTCTGCATGTCTGCATGGGTTTCCTTTGGGAACTACAGTTTAGAATAAAATTGCTTTCCTGCGCATATTGTAATCTCTGAACTGTCTCTAAGGATGCGCCTATACCCTTCTTATACAGAACGCCATGCGACAGCCTCAGCACTATCGCCACTCCTGGGTTTGAGTACAAATTGGAACCCGATGTCCCATTTCCTTCTGTGATCGCAGCAGAGTTTCGATACCGCTGACAGCTGAGGGTTCTATCTGTTCCCTTTAAATACTCCTCTCTGTGCTAATACACTTAGACAACTTTTTGAACCTTGATATGACTTCAGTCTTGTGTTCTGAAGCTCTCCCGAATTTGAAATTCTCGAAATCACAGGGCCTTAAACAAGTCCCACACACTCACGCGTGTGTGTATTACTATATTTGTGTTGACATTCAATGGACCATGTATTGGTGTATCTAAATAATCTTAACCTTAGCCTTTGTAATCTAAAGCAAATCTTGGTTGTAAGGACCACACATTTATCAGGTATAGTACAACCTCAAATCAGAAAAGTTGGGATGGTATGGAAAATGCAAATATTATACAAAAAAAAATAAATAAATAAATTGCACTGATCCTTAGATGTAATTTGACTTATAGATCATTGCAGACAGTATGAACCCAGGATATGTAATGTTTTGTTTGATCAGCTTCATTTTGTTTGTTAATAAACATGCATTCCTGCAGCACATTCCAAAAAAATGTAAGTAATGAGGTATAAAACTAAATTTATGATGTGATTTCAAACAGATGATGTCATCAAGTGATTATAATCATGGTTTGGTACAAAAGCAGTATCCACAATAGGTTGAATCTTTGATGAGCAAAGATGGGCAGAAGATCTCCAGTTCAACAGATGCGTGACATAGAGATAGCCAGAAGATCTCAACAAATGTGTAAGAAACTTATTGAAATGTTTAAAAACAATGTTCCTCAAAGAAAGACCGGAAGGGATTTCCATATTTCAGTCCTAACTTTGTCTGATTTGACTTGTTTTCCATTATCTTCATGATAAATGCATGGAAGTCCCTGGAAAAGACGCCAATAGCCAGGCTCTGTCATGTTATGGGTTTGGGTCAGTGCCCTTGGCAAAAAGTCATTTTCAGTTCTGTGATGGCAGCATTAATGCAGAAAAGTACATTGAGATTTTAGAGCACCCTTAATTTCTTAAAGATGACATTTTTTCTAGGGACATCCATGCATTTATCAGCAAGACAACACAAAATGAGACAAATCAGGGGGTTAGAACTGAAATATGTAAATTTCTTCCAATCTTTTTTTGAGGAACATTGTTTTTAAACATTTCAATAATTTTCTTACACATTTGTTGAGATCTTTTGGCTATCTCTATGCCTCAAAGACTCAGGTTTTCTTACTGCTTTTGTACCAAATCATGATTATAATCACTTGTTGACATCACCTGTTTAAAATCACGCCATTACTAGACTCCCAACTTTTTTTGGAATGTGTTGCAGGCCTGAAATGCAGGAATGGATGTTTATTAAAAAATTAAATGAAGTTGGCCAGACAAATCTGAAATATCTCAGGTTTATGAAATAAAAGTCAAAGGAAATGTAAGGAACACTGCATTTTTTAAAAGTTGTATTTTCCATACCGTCCCAACTTTTCTGATTTGGGGTACATTCGATCCTATTAAGAGGAACACACACCTGAGGATCTTGAGGTTTCTGTTTCCACTTGTTTCTGCTGACAGAACTGGAATGCAGAAGGATGTCAGAGACAGTTTAGCCAGCCATAGCCTCCCTCTCCCTCTCCCTCTCAGCCTGAGTGAACAGCAGCATTCAGAGCAGACACCTGCATGGCCAAAGCGATCAATACTAGGGCATAAGTCAGACTACACACACACACGCATGCATGCACACACACCCACGCACACACCATGCTACCAGACCGAATCTGCACCATCGCTAACCTTAAAATGATCACACGCCAATCTCATTAATCTTTAACAAGGCAATCTCTGCCAACAGCACCCTGGCTGAAGCCAAACAACATCACAGAACGTGTGGTAAATAATACATTTAGTTGTGATATAAAAGTGAAAACAGAGCTAAAGTTATTGGTTTGCTAAGTGGCGTGGGTGCTCTCCCTGAAGCGTGTTTGAGGAATCCATTTGCTAGTGGTTTTATAACAATTCGCGCATCCCAGTCCTTTTCTGTACTTTCGAGGTTTTAATTAAATTGCTTTCAATCTAAGAGGTCAGCTCTCACCCCCCAAGTAGACATCATTGCTTGTTTAAGACACTGTAAAAAGAAGCCATTCTGCCATTGGTAGCAATCATCAATGAATACTGTCTCTAGAAAAAATGATTATGGGTCAAGGGCGAATACTTTTTTGTGTCTGATGCCTGTCTATTTTAGCCCTCCTAAAAATATGCCACAGGAATTTGGACTTTAAGAAGTTAAATTCTTCGAACAGAGCCCGTAAAGAGATATGGTTAGCAAACTCTTTAAGGATACAAGTCTTGCTTTACCTTTGTTTGTTTCTTTCATTTTAAAACACTGCATCTTTGTTTTGCTTTTTGCTGTTTGTTTATTTGTTTTAGTTTAAATATTAAGATCTTGTTTTTGTTTTAAAGATATTAACAAACCATGTTTTTTGTTTGTTAGTTTGTTTGTTGTGTAAACCTAAAGGGATCTTGTTTTTTGTTGTTTTAAAGAAATTCTTAAAAGATCACGGTTTTTCTATGTGTGTTTATTTGTTTATTTGGTTTAAAACAAATCTTATAGGGCCCATGTTTAGTTTTTTGTTCACTTGTTTATGTTTTTAGTTAACAAAAATGCAGAGGTCTTGTTTTGTTGTTGTTTTAAAAAAAATCCCAACAGTTTTTTTTTTTGTTTGTTTGTTTGTTTATTGGTTTGCTGTTTAAAAATCTAAATAGATCTTGGTTTGTTTTGATTTTTAAAGAAAACAAATTAAACATCATGGTTTTGAAAAAATCTTAAGGGTTTGTTTTGTCATGTATTCATTTATTTATTTTTCAATCCTAAGAGATCATGTTTTTTTTTTTTTTTTGCTGTTTGAAAAAAAATCTTAAGGAACCGTGTTTTTTTTTCTTCATTTTGTTTGAAACTATAGCAATGCAAACAAGAAAACTTGCTGAATTTTCATTGCTACAAAAACATTAGCATGAAATCCTTTACCACAGCTGATAATCTATGTACCATTGTAATGATCATGAGATTTGGTGAGTGGTGGGGCAGTAGAGCGCTTGGTTCTGATGACAAGAATCCCAAGTTCAAGCTATAGTGGCAAAGATGTATATTCTTCTTAATGATACGTTTGTTTTTCATGTAAATAAGAGTGGACTGAAACATTTAAGACCATTAATATTCGTATTTAAAACAGGAAGCCTTTGCATACAATAGCTGACAATTACATTTGTACCACTTAGGCCCTTGACCCCAAGTGCCTAGCTCAATAGTAAGACTCTTGATCAGGGTGCCTCAGTGCCTATTAAATACTATAAATGCGATATTTCCTACAGTGACGCACCTGTTGATACACACAATCCTGTACCCATCAATGGAAATGGCCACTACATAACCGACACTGAGCAGTTCTGATTTGGGTGGTAGATGATCATTGCAGGCCCATGGTTATCCTTTGGCAAATTGCTTCATCACGACTACATGGGCATTCATCTTCTGTGAGACCTAGTTCCTCTAGTGCGAGAAAGCCATTGGGGTGATGGGAAGGAAACAGATGATTTGTGCCCCAGACTATGGCAGGGAGAAGGAGAGTAAATAGATAAATCACAGGTGAATTCTCTGTTTGGTCTTTAGTAGGTCAGTGTTTTTGTCCCCAATCCATTAGGGAATAATAGGAGGTGCATTAAGAGAGGTGGGAGCAGACGAGGGAGAGCAGGGGGTCTGCGATGAGGAAAGCCATGTAATCTGGCATGGACGACCATCTGCAAAATGAAAACAAATGGGGTGTCATCCCCAAGAGGAAATTTATGCCCTTTTTCAGTCATTCATTCCTTCAGAAATGCACACCAACCCAGAAAGAAAAAAAAAGCTCTCCGCCACACTATAAATCAAAAAGTCACACCTACAGAGACCTACACAAACTATGTAAGCCTATTGAATAACGAATCTATATTGTGAATACGAATTCTCACCATTTACAAGATGTAAAATATGAGCAGCTCAGGTAATCATAGAGATTGAAAGGGCAACTGCGTTCGGTTTCTATTTTGGTCAAACTTCCTCTCTGAAAATACATAATCTAGACTCCTGCTCATTTTCCAGGCAAAATCTGAAAAACTAATGGGAATGGAAATGGAAAAGCAGAAAGGAAGAGAAGCTGGAAGAGATTGCCCGGAGCACATTTCCATTTTTGATAACTCCCCACTCCACATAATGCCACAGCACGGTAATACGCCATAAAAAAAAAATCTAATGACTGCTTCCTCGAATGAGCAAAGATGGGGTGGCTGTGTCCTGCTTTTATTTATTTATTTCCATGCATGAGCAACGGAGAAAACTCATCACACAGTCCTCTAATTAATGAATGGCTTAAATGTCACAATGATGGGGGGGCTTGACAGGGGAGCCTAGCTGATTTAAAGCTCTCTCTCTCCCTCTCTCTCTCTTCGTCACTCTTTCCGCAAAACCCAGACACCCCAGGGTTCAAACTTAATTCACCACATAAGGTACTCAATCCTGGCTCTTAACAACCTCCTTGGCAGGCCGACCCATCTGGAAGCCACGGTGGGAGGCTCGGCCCGGATCGCCGGCCTCTCCCTGCTCTGCCCCGCTCCTCAGCAGCCCAAATATTCAATTAAAAATTAAGGCCTTTTGTCGCCTTGTAAGGGGTCGGCTGAAGGATGGTAATTGAGCTTTTACCTGCTGCGTGGATGGGAGCATGTGCTGAATGCAGGAGCTGGAGATGTTAGATATTAGAGAGGCTTCCAACTTGGTCTCCTGCATTTTTAGAACAGCGTTTGAGAAACTAATTTTAAAAACATTTCTGCAAATAAATCAGAATATAGTCATCCCTTTTTTCAGTTTGCTAAACAGTAAGGTAGGTTTTATTTAAAACGGATGCAAGTCTCAGACCACCCATGGCACTAGTAATATTATACACAACTGTGGGATGCTCGATTGTAATTGGTTCATCGAGGCTTTTGAGGAGCAATGTTTGTTCTACACACTTGGGCAAAAAAGGGCGTCAATTGTACAATTGCAGAACATAAGCTTTTAACAGTCGTAACAACAAATCATTGGTCAGAAAATTAGTAAGAACTAAGAACATGCTCCCTGAGACCAAACAGTACCTGATCTGTGGTGGGCCTGACCAGAGTAAAGGAGACTAAAAAGTATGCAGAGAAAGAAACAGACTACAGTCTGTAATTGTAGAACTACAAAGTACTTCTATAAGGTAAGTGGAGTAAGTGCAAAACAAGGAGGTCTACCTCATAAGTGATCTAGACTGGTGGTTAGTTACAACATCAGAAGAACATTATCTAGAGTAACTTACAACTGATACAATCGTACAAACCAAGCACTTTTGCATTAAGGGTGTTGTTCGAGGACACAACAGTGGCAATTTGGTAGTTGTGGGATTTGAACCCACAGACCCATATCTTAACTTCTGGGTTATCAAAGTACAATTCACAATGGTGGTTCACTTCACTGCCGTGTCCCAACTCTGCTGGTCTCACAAATGTTCTGCTCACAATTATTTATATTCTTTAAAGAGGATGGGTCCCTTTTCCAGTCTTGGTCCTTCCAAGGTATCTTCCTCATAACGTTTAGGGAGTTTTTCCTTGCCACTGTCACTATAGGCTTGCTCAGTTTGGGACTGACCCTAGATATTAGATAATATTGATATGTATTTAATCTAAAATTGTAAAGTTGCTTTGAGACGATGCTCCATTGTAAGAAGCGCTATGTAAATACATCAGACTAGACTTCAGATCTACACACCTGCATTCCAACTCACGTCTTCAGCTTCAGGCCATCTGGTGCATTCTTCTCTGAGAACAAACCAAAGCTAGATCCCACTGTTTCAGTGAACTGGCTCCATGACCAGTCATAACAGCCCAGTGTCCCTCTTCCATCCAAATAGTTCTGAAGACTAACCTCTTCAAACATTTCCTAGGATAATGCCTAGTCTATTCATTGTATACATTTATGTATCCTTTATCTTTAAGCTCTTAGTAATTACTGCAAATGCACTTAACTGTCAACTGAGGACTTGTTTTCAGTATCTGAAATTCATTAATCTCTAGCCTAACAAGTACAGAAAACTCGAACAGATTATTCAAGTATGTTGTAAATTGTTCTGGATAACAGGGTCTGCTGAATACTATTTACTAAAATGCTACTCAACATGCAAATCATACTTACATTTAGTCATTTAGCAGATGCCTGTTTCTTGAACAACTAACAGTTGTTGCAATCTTACAACTTACAATCCAAGCAATTGTTGGTTAAGGACTTTGCTCAAGAACCCAAGAGTGGCAGCTTGGCAGAGGTGGGATTTGAACCCTAGTCTAGTACCTCTTGGTGCAGAAATGCCCTCTAGCCCCAGTTTAAAGCCATTCTGGTTTTAAAAATTAAATGCTTAATAGCATAAAATATTCTTAACACACAGTCACATATACCAACTCAGGTTTCTTAGAACTAGTGTCTACCCTAGTTTTTGTTGTTTTTCATTCATTTTTATTTAGTTATCGTTTTGTTTTCTTTAGAAAAAATCATTTCTCAATTAAATTAACACTGGATCTCAACCAATAGTACTCACTCAGACAAATCCAGAGATGGACAACATGCTTTGATTGGTGGATCCTAGTGATTCAGGAAATGTAGAGCATGGTTGATCTTTCATGCCTAGCATCCACACATTATAAACCCCAGACATTTTGGGTTTTCTGACATTTGCTTCTGTATTTGATGTTGTCAACTGGGACCAAACAGATAGGAACAAAACTTGGAAGTGAATGAATACTTAAGCCCCGAATGACCATTGTGCTATATGTAAAACCTAAGATAACCAGTGTTATAGTGTAATAGTTCAAATCATTTGAAAATTGGATCTGCATATTAAGCTAAGCCACCACAGCCCCACATCCTTGACATTTAAAGTTAAATGAATCAAATTTAATTATACCTTTTCAAAAAGCATCAACTATTTAAACACAGTATGGGCATGCACTAGATATTCATCATCCAGGCTTAATTAAGAACTTTATTAGGGTCTGCAACTGGCAATCCAGTATCTTGTATCATATGATCAGAAACAAACTGCTGCAGGATTATAGGAGACCATGAAAAATTGTTCATGGAACTGAATGATCTAGTTTCTGTTCTATAATTGCTGTCTCACAGCTCCACAGACCCAGATTTGAATATCAGTCTGGCCTCTGATGGTGTGGAGTTTGCAGGTTCTCCCCTTGTCTGTGTAGGTTTCCTTCAGGTACTCTGGTTTCCTCACACATTCCAATGACATGCATTAAGTCAATGTAATCTCTAGTGTGTGTGCATGTGCCCTGTGATCAACTGGCACCATGTCTAGGGCAGGTTCTTGTCTTGTGCCCTGTGCTGTCGGCTATCCTGAATTTTATTAAGTGAGTATGGAAGGTGAGTGAGTGAGCTTGTTATCTGCAAGCTGCACATGAACACTGCTGCATCACACAAATTAGCATGGCAGTGTGGGCTGAAAATTGCATAGCTACAGTCAGTAACCAAGTTCTTTTTGAAAAATCAAGCCTAGATAAATGAGTCACCACTCCTGAGTAGCAGTTTGTGAGTTACAGGCTAGAACTCAATGTGCTCAATGTCTGGCCCAGTGTCTTTTCCACTCTGCTGAAATACAGACACTATATCCACCATTATAATTTCAAGAAACGATGTAATTAAGCCAAAATTTTTGTGTTACAGCTGTAATACGTTGCCATTCCATTTCCCAACCCCCCCCCCCCCCCCCCCCAAAATCTTCTCCCACCCCCCAAATGTATACGTACAAACTACAACATATTTATATAAAATGCTAGTTAAGTGTACATACCCAAAAGCTAGGTGTAACTTATAAAAAAGTTGACTACCAAAAGTCAAACTCACTATTATAGACGTGGAAGTCGACTTCTTGAGGAGTCAGTTAATGTTTTACAAGAAAACCGCGGGAGGGGGAGTACTTGTGAAAATTTCAGAATTTAGTAGTATGTATTTTCCCCCTTTTGCTGTAAATACAGTGTGCACTCGAGCTGGGCGTATTCCAAAGAGCATTTTGTGATGTTACTGAATATTTGGCTTTCTCTGTCTTCAAGTGCCCCCATTAATGCTTGATGTGCACTTGGGGACGACACACAACTGGTAGGAGGGGTTGGCATCTTTTTTGAGAAGAAAGTAAAGCCTGCTTGAAAAGTCGCTAAATGTCGCTACATGATGTAATGCGCTAATTTGCACATTTCCATCTCATCTGTTTTTGTCCATCCATCTCTCAGAGGAGACACAGAGAGACAGCTGTGGCTCTTGCTCATGGGCAGTATGGTGATTGTCTTCTATGGGAAGTAGCTAAGGATTGTACAAAAACTCATAAGACTTGTCGCTTATTGCTTTTTTTAAATTAACTCAAGTCATTAAATTTAGCTGGTCGTTAAATCTAATCTAAGCTAGTTACACACACACAAACGATGGCTTTCTGCTCTGAAACTCTAACTCCTGCCTCTGCTCATGGGTCCCCAGTGTTGATTGGCTGTTGAGAAGACCAGCGGTTTACTTCCGGAGTTAAAACACATCTATTTCCTGTTATAATTTACCATAATTTCTAAGACATTGGTTGTTAAAGTGAACGGACGTTGATCAGATGGATGTTCAACGGCACATATCTGTACATTACAGATGCTATAAACACTTGGAGATTTGAAACACTTCCTTTAAATATGACAGTGCTATATCACAATCTCTGGTCTTCTTTTACATCACACTGACCTGATAGCTCTTATGTTAGAGCTCTTATAGATTAATTATTATTTACTAAACTTATAAATCATCAAATTTGTAACACACAGTAACCCATCTGGTTAACACAAGCCATGTAATGCGATTGAGCATAAGAAAACGTGAATTAATTCATTCATAGGAAGGTAATGGCATGAAATTATCAACTTGTTGGTGAATTACTACCAACTTTAAAAGCTTGAGAGTGCAGAGCAAAGCCAGCCTGCACGCTGGCCCTTTAAAATGGCACAGGGCATTCAAAGGAGGCCGATTTTGCTCGCCTCCCAGATAAGGCGTTTGAAAAACAGGAACCCAATTCACATTATCTGCTTCCCTTATTGTCTATATTAACCTTCCCCATGGTAACTTGTTCCCTGTAATGCTACACTTGTCTAGCTGCAACACATCAGCACGGCGAGCCAATTGTGTCATGCAAATGAATCCAGGCTCTATTGTGAAGCGTGCAAGAGAGCAGCGGTTTATCAGGAACATGTCTGGCTGAGCAGGACGGGATTGTGTCTCCACACTGGCAGGTTGGAAGGGTGGTGAGTTGGTGGGAGGGGAGGAAGAGGGGGGATTTTATGTACAGCTTAATGGTCATCTGTATAGCCGAACGTGCATGCAGCCACACAAAACGTGCCTGCACCAGGGACGGTGTTCCGGCTGTCATTTTCCATCACTGGTCATTTTTGTTGCAGAGGCTTATGTGTAAAAAGGGCTAATTATGCATTGTTTTCTCCAGCGCTACTGTTGAAAGGCACGCAGAGAAAAGACAGCTCAACACCTTTCAGAAAAGCCTCTAATCCGCCAACAGCGTCGCAAGAGATGCATGTGTACTCCACATAGGCAAGGGAGGTCTAAACAATGGCTCGTGATGATTTAGCCCCGTCTAGCGCTGACAGAAAGACCTGTTACAGTACGAAATTAAAATTAGACCAGAGTCGCTGTAAAAGCGGAATCAATTGAAAAGTAAATATACACTTACCAGACACCACATCCCAAAGGTCAAGACAAGTCAGATTTATTTCTATAGCGCTTTTTACAATGGAGCATTGTCTCAAAGCAACTTTACAGTTTTAGATTATCTCCTAATATCTACATCCAACCCTAAATTGAGCAAACCTAGGGCGACAGTGGCAAGGAAAAACTCCCTGAGTGTTATGAGGAAGAAACCTTGGGAGGACCAAGACTCAAAAAGGGACCCAACCTCCTTGGGTGGTGTAGATGATAAATCTAAGAATGAGACTAAAGTCATGGAGGGATAGTTCAAATAAAATGTAAAATATGCACATCAGCATGAAGTAGTCCGATACACAGAGTCACTCTAGGATCCTGAGTCCAGCAGGAAAGTCGTCAGCGGCACTTCAAATGTGCTCTATTGGACTAAGATCTGGTGACTATTTGAGTACAGTGAACACATTGTCATGTTCAGGAAACCATTTTGAGATGATTTAAGCTTTGTGACATTATCCTGCTGGAAGTAGCCGTTAGAATATGGAACATTGTGGTCATAAAGGGATGGACATGGTCAGCAACAGTACTGGAAAATATTCCCGTCACCATTGCACCATCACCAGCCTGAACTGTTAATAAAAGTCAGGATGCATCCATGCTTATGTTGTTTACACCAAATTTTGACTCTACCATCCAAAATCAAGACTCATCAGACCAGGCAACTTTTTTACAATCTTCTATTGTTCAATTTTGGTGAGCTCATACAAATTTATAGCCTCAGTTCCCTGTTCTAAGCTGACAGAAGTGGCACATGGTGTGGTCTTCTGCTGCTGTAGCCAATCTGCTTCAAGGTTTGATGTGTCATGCATCAAGAAGTGAACTGGATATTTTCTCTTTTTCAGACAATTCTCTGTAAACCCTAGATGGTACTGTGCGTGAAAACCCCAGTAGATCAGCAGTTACAGAAATACTCAGACCAGCCCATTCAAACCAACAACCATGCCATGTTCAAAGTCACAAATCACCTTTCTTCCCATTCTGATGCTTATCTACAGGTCATCTTGACCATATCTACATTCTTCAATACATGGAGTTGCTGCCATGTGATTGGCTGATTAGATATTTGCATTAGAAAACTAATAAAGTGCAGATAAGTCGACATGATTATTTTTTTAATATATGTTGATTAAATAAATCTAAAAACTGTATGCATTCTTATACAGAGGAAGCTATAGCAACCTGCACGTAAACCAAGTAAAATATAACATTTACACTAAATTCAGCAATAAATAAATAAATAAATAAAAATCATATGAATCAAATAAAACTAAATCAGATGGAAGCTTGGCCATCTTTCCAAATGCCTCCTGGGGTTTATGTAAATCTTATAAATCTTATTGTTAATGGTTTACTTTATTAAAATGTTTCCTCTAGTGTCGTGTTAAGTGTATAGTATATTTTTCGTTTAAGGTACTAGACTATGAACCAGAAGGTCCATGATCAAATCCCACCTCTGCCAAGCTGTCTGTGTTGTGTCCTTAGACCAGACCCTTAACCAACAGTTGGTTGGATTGTAAGGTTGGATCAGTGGTAAGTCGCTCTAGATAAGGGTGTCTGGCTTAATATTAACTTCTTTTCATTCAGGAAATCAGTTTAATTACTGAATACAATTGGCAGAAATTTGATTCCTTCTCTCAATCCAAGGCATATTTGGTTTGTTTGTTTATTTGGTTTATTTAACACTGCTATCAGCATCAATGGCCATTTTAACAACAGCCACAAGGTTCTATCCATACACAAGGTTACTGCTCCCAGTTAGCTCACACCAGAACTGTTTCAGACATGTACCCCTGGATGGAGACCCAGGAGTCTCAAGACATATTAAATCTTATTGTTGTATTGGGAATATCTGGGAGTCCTCCAACAGGAATCTGTAGAGGGGATAGAGAAGTCTGGCTCACCTTCTCAGGTTGTTATCACTGTGACCCTCACCAGGAAAAGCAGAAGCAGAGAACATGCAAACATGCATATGATTGCATTTATCCAGAATGTGAATAAATGTGGCTTAAAATTCATACACCAATCATATACATATATAAAGCGGAGCTTAAATTAACAGCCATGACTAAAACACCACATTATTATTGCTTGTTTTAAAACTAGATATTTGCATGTAATTTTGGACTGTTAATCCCACACTTGTGAAGGAAGAACAGGGTAGGGGAAACATTGTGACTGGATAGGCACTAACAAACCTGAGAAAACTTCATTTAATGCTAAGCCTGTGAGCCACAAAGTCATTACTTGGATCATACAATTTGTGAGGCAAGGGGGCACTGCTGTATTTTCAATGTTAACATATTGTGCTTAAATCATGTAATTTCTAGGGTTTTAACAGTTTATTAGAGACAAACATCAGTTTTTCAAAATACTAATAAATAAATAGATTTTCTTTTACTATTTTTATGGCTGCTGGGACTCAATGGAATTTTACTTGAGCACACCTAAACAGGGGCTAGACATGCCTATAGTACTATAGTATAGCCTGTGGAACAAGTACTAACTGATAATGGATTAATAGTAGAGTTTAAAACTTGTATTCTTGACACGTGATCTAAAACACACAACATTTTGCAGTTAGTGGCAGCTTGGCAGAGGTGGGATTTGAATCCTGCTCCTTCTGGTCCATAGTCCAGTACCTTAACCACTAATCCACCATTTTTAAGAGTTATAATGAAAGCAAAACAGACAAAACAGATGTGAAGCCTGGTCCAAGTAACTGTGTGGCTCCAACACCACTAATATATATTGTAATTTAGTGGTGCTAACCATATTAGGGTTAGGTTAAACATTCTCCATTGTAAGGATGTTACAGACTGGACAACATGAATTCATGCACCTTCTCTTAAAATATCTTAAAAAAAAAATAAAAAAAAAAAAAAAAAAACCAACATTAGTCACATAAATGTCCATGTACAAATGCAGATTGGTGACCTGTCCAGGGTTGGCAACTGCCAGGTGAAGCCAGCTCCCAGCAACCCAGAATAAGGATTTAGGTCAGTTGGCTATGGAGGAAAATACACAACACATCAGTCTTTGATGTTCAAGTAGCTTTGAGGAGTTTGGGGTCATTATATTGGAATGGAAAACATTATATTGGTATGAAAAACCATTTTCTCAAACTTTAAGGTCTCAGATTTCAGCCTCCACAGTACGGAATAACTGAAAGTAAACTGGATTTCTAACAGAAACAACAACAACCTCCCTGGTCAGGATATACAGCATAATCATACAAGTATACAGGCATTATTCCCATGGATCAGGAGCCTTGTGTGATTCTGACATCGGGGGCAGTATTGTGTCTGTAATAATTCTCCTAGATTCTTCCTCTGGGATATGCAGATAGCAGCACGCCGCCATCGCTCAGTCAAGCGCACGACCAAAGAAGGAATATGCATAAGGCTTGTAACGTTTTCACTGCCTACCATAGTCTATCTGGCGAAAAGGGATAAGTAGACGGAAAAATGGCCATTGTGTCACCTTTTCAGAAAAAGTCCTGGAAGGTACGCTGGTGGGGATTTTGTGTGTGTCTAAAACCCAGAGACATAAATCGCCTGACGGTGTCCCCTCCTTCCTTCAGTCATTTCAGTCCTCCTCCCCTTTTTATTCCTCATCCGTTTTTTAATTTATGCTCAGCGTACTAAGCACTCAATACTGGCAGTGTCTGCAGTGGCTGAGATAGCTGTTAATGAGAAGAGCTCTCCCTTTATCTTCTTTATTCTGCCACTATTATCTGCATGCAGTCTATAAGCGTGCAGTTACCTTACCGGCCGATAACACCCGAAAGGCAACTGCCGCTGATGAGCTTTCTATACAGTGGAGTCCGAACAAAGCCCTATCGGGAACCAGACCTCAGCAAGACGAGAGAGGAAAGACCAAGAAGGGAGGGGAAAAAAAAAAAAAAAATGACAGAGCCCCCAAGTGACAGACAAGCAGCACTGGTTTGCTGTGAATATCCTGCGAATTTACAACCGAGGCAACATGACTTCTTGCACGCCTGATTCTGTCCTGGCTGCTGCAGTTTCTTATCTGCACTCTTCCTCTTCTGCCTTGTAGATAACAGTAATTCTTCTCCATGCTGCATTTTATAACCCCCACACAAACCCTAGCCTTCACCACCACCACCTAAACGTGCTCAATCCCTGCACCTTCACCACGGCTAACCCTCGACAACATCCGGTTTTACACCAATCTCTACACGGCACAGCTCCATTCAGCAACCGCACTCGGCGCTGAAATCTGTAAAGATGCTGCGAGTCTTTCTGCTTAGTCTAGATAAAGGGTTAAACACTACACTCGCTCGGCCTCTTTGTGAGACAGGGGGATGAGAAAATAAGGCAGCATTGGGAAGGAGGGGGGAATTAAGTATTCAAGTAGAGATTTTTTTATCAGTTGTACAGCATATAAAACAGTCATTTTTGCCTCTTTCAGTCAGTTTGTCTTATTCTGAATGTGGCTGCAGCCCGGAGTGTTGAAGCCAGATAAAAGAATTAGTGGTTGCACAGAGGGACCAGGGCGCTAAGTACAGCTACGAATTAGAATGTCTATCTCTGTCGCTCTCGGCTCATCCTCTCTAGCCAGCCAGGCTCCGCGCTCGTAAACAATTTAATCTTTTCACTACAGTTTGGGGGAGAAAAGGGAGAAGGAGAGAGAAAGGAGACGTGGACATTACTTCTGCTCTCGCCTTCTCCTCTCAGTGGCTTCTCCTTTAAACAAGAAAACTGACGCAAACATTTGTAAGGTGCTCGAAGATTGAATCTGCTTTCTTTTTCCCCCCTCAGTCCGCCTCACTTTTTCATTGCACTCTTTTTCTCCCGGTGTCTTGAAATTGAAGATGTAGTGCTACTTCAGCTCTGGGGCCTATTTTGAAGATGTAATGTAATTCATAGCCTGCCATATAGCCGGAGTCACACACAGACGTGCTGTCGCGTGGGTCCCTCAGGGCTGGCCTGAATGCAAGCAGAACACAGGCTCCCATATAACCACCTATTCCCATAATAACCATCTACAAATTACCTATGATTTCCACCGCGATCGGCAGGGCTGTCCATTCACAGGGGTGTCACGCAGCTCATGCAAACGCCAGGCGCGTTTTGTTTGTATGCATCTCAGAGGCACTGCGAGCTTCGGGTGGCACTATGGCTGTTTGTCAGGCTCATTGTTAGTAAACTTTGAACTGTTCCTGCGGGTGCACTATGATGTGGGATTTATTTCCTCAAGAGCTAACCATGGGACTTATCAATGTCACAACAGTGACAGACCTTCAAGCAAGGTGTATTGCTATAGCAACACATCCTCCTAAGCTAAGCTGCTTGGGGCAGTTGTGGGTTCAGCTCATGTGAGCGTTTATATATAGTGGGGTTTGGGTTGACGGAGATGATTTCGATACTTTCAGCTATAGTCACGTTCGCCCGTTATGACGCTTCAGGTTTATCCAGCTACCACTTCGAAAATGCACAGCTATAGGGAAGCGTTAAAACTGCAATTACATGTACAGTGGTACCTCAGTTCTCATCATTAATTTGATACAGAAGGTTTGTCAAGAACCGAAAACGACAAAGACCGAGCAATTTTCTCCCATAAGGAATAATGTAAACTGAATTAATCTGTTTCAGACCCCCAGAAAATCCACAGGCATTAGGAGTTGCATTGTACAGATGCTCCATTATTTATTAAAAATCTATTATAAATTAGACGTAACATGAACTGGGGAGTATAAAGAGTGTTTGGTGTATTATAGCCTTTGATAAGTTATGATAAGCAAGTTAATATTTAAAACACTTACATTAACCTACCATTGGCAACAATCATTAACCTAAAGCCTATTTCATAACAGTGTTGAAAAATGTAATTGGTGAATAATGGATTGAAAGTGAAAAGTAAAAGCAAAACACTTTCTCTATTGGTGAACTCACTAGCACAGCTGCTAGGTTAACTGCAGCCTGTGTTCTGGAGCATTCAATTCCTCTTTTGGTTGGCTCTTATAAACGAACTTTTCAGGACCCATGGAGACTTATTTGCATCAAGAATACAACACTGTAGATAAAGATAAAAAAAATAAAGAAAACCACGATAAACACAGTGGACATCGCCTCTGAGCAAGGTTATTGTGAACCTGAATCGCTGAACCTCTGTGTACTGAATCTGGTTTCAGCTGAAACGAGTCACATGACTCGACTCATACAAGTTTAAGCAAGTGCACCGAGTACAAAGGAAAGAACAAGAACCGAGCCACATTTTCTAGTCAAAATGTGTGGAGAACCAAATTTGACGAGTTTGGAGGTGGTCGAGAACCGAGGTACCACTATGTCCAATTAAAATAAAACTTAGCATGTTTTTTTTTTTTGTTTTTACTTTTGTTTATTAGTTTTATTTAACATCGCATTGGCTTCAATGACGTCATTACAGTTACACAACACACTAGTCATGGGCCAACTTGGAATGATCATTTAACCTAGTGCATGTCTTTGGAATGAGGGAGGAAACCAGAGTACCCAGAGTAAACCCACATGGACACAGGGAGGACATGCAAACTCCACACAGGTGGAATCCGAGGGTAGGATCGAACCAGGGATCTCGAAGCTGTGAAGCGACTACCAGTTTATTCATTTAACGTGTTGGAACCCTGAACTGCAGCAGCTCATTGCAGCATAGATTCCACTAGGTGATGAAATCGATCTGCAGGAATAAAGACCCATGCAGACTTCTCAAAGCTGCAGTCAGTTGGAGGTGCTGACACACTCAGAGATCCCAGAGATGCTCTATAGGAATAAGTATTTGGTAACATTGAGCCAGAAAAGCAAGGAAAACCCACTGTCATGTTCCTGGAACCAATCCATGACTAGGCTGTTTCATACATGGCCCCCCCACTATGGAATAAACTTCCCATTTTAGTTCGAGATTCAGACACACTCCAGATTTTTAAGTCTAGGCTAAAGTCATACTTATTTACATAGGCTTTTGGTTAGACTTAGAGTGGGATGCATGGCACGGGTTACTGGGGCCGGAGTCTGGAATCATGTCTGGCCTGCCTGCCTCGTCATGCCTTGTCCTTTGGCCGGGAGTGTCTGGTGGGCGGTCTGGCTGGGCTGGGCTTCGGTCCTCTTGATCTTGACTTGTGCATCCTTGCCTTAGACTAAGGGCAGAGCTGGGGGTTCATAGTCAAAGAGATTTGTGGTGATCTGGGACGTTTGGTTGCTGCCTTCTGCTTCTTGTGGGGTTGCTGTTATCTCATGTGATCCCTCTTGGCTGCATTACCTTCTGGTTCTCCTATTTCTAGCTATGCTGCTATAGCTAATGCTGCCGGAGTCTCATGCTACACGTGGAATCAAAGATTGTTAATAGACACTGTGCTCTTAATCAATAAACTAATCTACATTTTCTGTTTTCTCTCCGAACTGTGTTCTGGTGCCAGTTCCTGCCCCACACATGAAGATTTTCATCCTCTTCAGCTTTACTCAAGATGTGTCCATCATCAGCTCCAGCCCCACCATACCCGGGCCACACCAGAGGGCAGTAACTCTCTCCCTCTTCCGATTGGCTGGGGACAAAATGCCGCCAAGGACTTTCCTACTTATACTCAAGATCCTAGAGTGACTCTGTGTATCGGACTACATAATGCCGATATGCATATTTTCGGATACATTAGAGCACCAGTATTTTATTTGGCAGCAGTTTGCTGGACTGTGCACTGCCTGTTCGGCAGAATGGTTCTTGGCATCCTCTTCTGACATGTTTCACCACTGAAGGGTTTACGTTCACAGGATCTCCTTTTGCTGGATGTTTTTCCTTGATCACACCATTCTCCAAAGTGGCCGTGCCAATGACCATGCCGTTTTGAAAGTCATTCAGACTGTTCGATTTTACCTTTCTAATGTGGATTCACCCTGAAACTGATCCACAGAACACTTGCTCACTTGATTTTATACCGTACTCCAGAGTAGCCTGTCTAATTCCATAAAGGGAAGCTCCAATCATGAAAGGGCAGGTGTCTCTATTAAAGTGGCTACGCAATATATAAAACAATAGTAAAGGATCTATCAAAGGCTTATGTCAAAGTCATGAGTCAACATTAGATTTCTCACTGTACTTACACTCCAAGCTTATATGCTGTACTGTGTAAAAGTCTTAGGCCACCATTAGATCTGCTGGTTCAGCAGTCGTATAATGACTGCATGTTTATAACATTGTCGACAATTGGAACTTGGACTTGTCACTCCGTAATCTGCTTTACGGAGTTTTACGAGTTTCAGCCTCGTCCCCTTCCGAAAAAGTGGTTTCTTGGCTGCCATCCTTCCAAAAAGACCATTCCTGATCAAGCTTCTTCAGATTGTAGAATAGTGAACTTGTCAATGCAGTGAAGCTGCCAAGTGCTGATATTGCTCAAATGTAAGAGGGCACACTAAATGCACATTGTAGCCTATAGAAATGTTTTTTTATTTTTATTTATCAGTTTAATACTCCATACATACGGTATTTCCTGTATTTTCTGGTTGTATTCCAATAACGAGACTGAGAAATAATTACATATAGTCATTTAACCGGTACTAAAACAGTGTTATATCTAATCTAATGGTGGCCTAAGACATTTGTACAGTACAGCACTGTATGTTGAGATTCTGAGACTTGGGGCATAGTGATAAATTAAACTATAACTACAGAATATTTTATCATATTTTGTCACTAGTTTGAGGCTACGCAAAACACTTATTCAAATCAACATAACATTGGAACAACAGCATAGTGAATAAAAAAAAAAAAAAAAAAAAAGTATTTGCCACTATAGTTCAAGGACGTCGAAATGTGTCATTCAGCTGTCATATCCATAAATCTGTTATCTAGAAATGACATAACAACAGAACAGTTTTATATTACAGTGAGAGTGCCTCTGTGCTCTTCATAATCCCATAATCCCTAGTCATCATGACCAGGGAGGCTCATTTTCTAAACGTTGTCACATACTGTATTTCAGAAAAACTCTCTAAAAGATTCATGTAAAGCTGGGAAGCGCTCAAAGTATTTCCTACCAGAACGTTTTTCACCCTCAATGTCTTATCTCTGTCCAGCGGGACACCCCTGGGACTCGGACCAGGGTCTCTGTGGTGGTAGGTTTCAGCGTTATCTGAGTGCATCAAGTTTGTTCATTTCACCCATGTTTTATTCCAGTTATTTCCAGTTAAGAGTCACACAGTTATGTATAGAGTTACGTATAGATCTAAGACTGCCCATATGTGACAACCAAATCAGCTGGAAGGAGGTGTTAAAGCACAACACCGCCCAAGCACCATCAGGTTTTATCCTAGCTAATTAATGGATTTTGACTTGAGCCACAATATGGATATTTTTTTCAAAGTGATTCTAATGAAACTTTCATAATATGACAAGGAATATAAACTAAAAAAGTACGAAAGGTCAATTTAGTAAGTGCTTCCCTCACTTTGGTCTAATGATGTTTAGAACCTCCAGGCTCTGCATTGGACTTGCTCTTGTTTTTGAAGTTGGTGCTGGAAAACAGGCTATGATTTCTTTTGCAGTTCTCTCTCAGCTTGTATGCATTCTAACACCTGAGCCGACATCTCCTGTGTCTTATTAGAAGATTCATTTGTGCGGGAAGCAACCCTGAAGAGAGGCTAAGAGGCAGCGTATTGTGTGTCCATCATCTCCTGTCAGGACACAACCACAATAAACCAGCTCCAGCTGGGAATGACAATCAGTAAACTCAGCCACGTGCACGTGATGCGGCTGGCGAGAGAGCAGCAGCAGTGAATGAGGGGGAGAAAATGAGCTCTGGTTTAGCAGTCACAGGAGTTCGGACCTTCTCAGCAGAGGCCAGACCTGGCACAAAGGTAGGAAGGGCTGGCAGAAAGAGGGGCAGCCTTCCTCAAATGCCCTGTAATAGCATTCTCCAAGTCTATGCTACTTATACACTGCCATCTCCTGCCCATTGCTTTAATGGCAGGAGCTCACATGTCATTTACAAAGAGAAACCTAAGAGGGTTTTCTCTCCTACTCTCTTTTTAACCCTCCCTCTCTGTTCTCCTCCAGAGCTGCTATTGGAGGGCTCAGACTTATTCAGGTCAGTGATGGAAGGCGAAGAGAATGCGATTTCAGCACCCCTGCTGGCTGGACATGTAGTGGGTGAGAGATTTGGAAAGAGGATGGGGGGTACGTAGGGAGCAGCACATGACTGTATCAGAATGCAAGTAGCCACACAAACTGGAATTACTATATGAAGAGCTTCATGTGGTTTCTTCTGCATCCATATAGATTGAATCAACCAGAATGTTTAAGTGTTTTATGTTGCATATTCAACAACGCATAACAGCCCAAAAAAGAGTTTAGTGAATCTAGGGTTGAAGTTTAAGATCAATTTCTACTATCTACTATCTAGAACAGTAAGAAAAACTGTTCTAGGGAGCTGATCATCCCCTAGTCCTGCAATGGACTGGTGTCCAACCCAAGGCACATTTACACTTGTATCCTGTGTTCTCTGGGGATAGGCACCTGAGCCTACACAACCCTGACCAGCTAAATCAAGGTTAAAGTGAAAGAAAAGACAACAAGATATACTGCCTTTAAAACAAAATGAAACAAAATACATAAACCATAAACATGTGTTGTCATTCTGAAGATAAACAATGTGCATTGTGTGTTAATGTAGTCCTCTATAAATAATGGACACAGAGTATATAGTTTTGGCCAAAATTCGGAGACCACTAGTTACTGTCATAGCCATTGATGCTGATGTGACTAACTAAATAACGAGTTTGCAGAACGAGGTGTTACACTTGTGGTGGCAAATCAATGCAATACTGAGCAACCATGAGGAACAGAAGCAATTTGTCCTTCAGGGTCAGATGGCATGGTGGTCCAAGCAGTTAACGCTGTCGCTGCACAGCTCCAGAGATTCCCGGTTCAATCCCGACCTCAGAATCTGCCTGCACGGAGTTTAGTCCTGCGGGTCCTTCATGGATCTCGGTGGGTTTCCATAGGCCACTATTAGATTAGATAAACTATTGTATTCTCTATGGTGTAATGGCCATATATAATTATTTCTCAGTGTCCTTATTAGAATACAACCAGAAAATACAGAACATTTGTATGCAGGGTTAAAAAACTGAAAGAAAGTAAAAGAACAGCTTCTATAGGCTATGTGACCTCCCCTTACACTTGAGCAATAGCAGCATCTGGCAGTTTATCAGGATGCCAAGTTGACCCTTCAACAGTCAAGGAGCTTGATTAAGAATGGTCATTTTGGAAGGGTATCAGCCAAGAAACCACTTTTTCAGAAGGGGAACAGTGTGTAAAGGCTAAGATATGCTAAAGCTCACGAAGATTGAAATAAAGATCAGTGAAAAAGTATTATGGAGAGATGAGTCTAAACCGCCAACAATGTTGTGTGGTCATTATACCATTAGTAAAACAACAAATCGAATGGTGGCCTAAGACTTTTGCACAGTACTATATATAACTTTGTGTGATCTGTGTGATGTGTGACAATCATCCACACACAGCTGTAAGCCATGAGCCTCTGTAAGGTTCCCAACTGAACCTCTTGACACTGCACAAGTGTCCAATGGAAAAAAAGCTAATTTCTAGTACTGTGTTCAGTGTAAGAAGGTTCTGGGTAGGTGTCTGGTATAACTAAGGCTCATAGCCCTACGAGAGGTCAGAGTGTACATGAAAATGAGACCAAACAAGAAGCTATTCCTTCCTCCATACTGCGGTAGCGTCTGAGGTGAGAGGTTAAACATGGCGTCAGAGTGGTAGCTCATCAGCGGAATAATGAAGTCAGCTGGCCAGAGTGACCGACCCGAGGACAGGTCCCGGTAAACCTGCACAGATCCCATCTTCAGGGTCTGCCCTTTCCCCCTAATCTCACCAGGTGCTGATGAAAGCACGATTTAAGGAAGGGGTGGGGGGCATTGCACGAATGGATAAGAGTCAATCTGAAAAGCCTGTAGTGGGAAATGACTGTTTTTGGCCTCCATCATGTCATACAGCAAGGGCACTTTACTGTGCTGTTTGCTGGGGGGATGCAATTTTACAGCCTTTTCTGCAGCGGGATTTACTGGATGTGCAGTTAATAGTTTATATACTTGACTCGGAGCAGTAGGGATTAAAGATGGAGTGTTGTTTGGTGCAGCAGCTTGGGGAATATATTTATCCACAGCTAGCTTGGGTCACTCACTGCCCCGCCTGGCCTACTGACCTTGGGTTGTGCCAATACTGGCGCCATGGCCCAGTGGCCACCATAAAGGGCTTGGGCATCTGTGTCTCCAATTTCAAGAGTGAGGTTTCAGTGTAGACCAGTGTACAGTATTGCCACAACTTAAAAAAAGACTTTCCAGCATTCGGTTAACATCCAAATCGGTTTGGATATTTATGGACAATGGATACACGTCAAGCGTGTGACAGTACAGCTAATTGAGTTTAGCTGACTAAAGTAGGTTACACTTAAGTGGGTTAGTATGAAGCATTATAGCAGCGTAAGGTTGTCCTTTTCTCTGTACTTGGCTCAAAGTTTTATACTACCAGAATGATTTTGCTGTAAATAGGGGCATGTTTCTTATGGTTACAAATGGAAACTGCACAAATGGTTACACTGAATCAGTTTTGGTAGCCCATCCCATGCCATCCCTAATATATGAGCCATTCCACTGAATGAGTGGCATTTCAATCCCCAGGGCATGAAATTCATAGATAATTAGTAATACTTAACTGTAAAAAAAACATTATTATTAAGCAAAGTGTCCTGCATGGTGATGCAATTGCAAAATTAAAGTATATAATTTAAAGAACACTAGAACACTGAAACATGCAGTTTGTTAGCTGTGGTTGGTCTCCAACTTTACACTTTGCAATGAAATATTATTAAAATTATTCAGAAATCTTTTAGAAATCATTTTCGTCATGACCATAGGTTTTCACCCAGTCCTGTTATCCTAACATATTCCCAATTCTGAAAATTATGGAACATACCACAAGTCACACATTCAAGTGAAGTTGTATCATCTGGATCTTCTGAAGACTGTGGGAAGACCAAATATAATTTTTCCTGTACAGTTGATGATACTGTAACTATGACTAGAAGGTCAATCTCAACTTGCTATCCTGTTACTTAACTTTTTTTAACATGAGAAACCATGTAAAATATAATAAAGAAAAATAAAAAAGAGATTGACCAATATTCATTATGAATAGCTGAATGTGTGTGTTGTTAGAGTCAGTGTTGAAAAAGTATAGAAAATGAAGTTTAATTTATAAGAGTTACAACAAGTAAATGGCACCCATTCTGCGGAATGACTCAAGCTATCCTATTCAAGTAATAAGTTTGATTAGTTTTATTTAAATGTCACATCAGCATTAATGGCTATATTCACGACAGACACATGGTTATCAACAGACGTGGGCCAATTTAGAGTAACCAATCAATCTAATGCATGTCTTGGAATATGGAAACCGGTACACCCGGAGTAAACCCACGCAGACACAGGGAGGACATGCAAACTCCCCAAAGGCGGAGTCTGGGGTCAGGATCAAACTGGGCATCTGGAGCTGCAAGGCGAATACCCTAACCACGTGTCACTCAAATACTTAGTAATTATACTACAGTATATACAATACTAGAAATAATACTGTAACAATATATCTGAATATTTTAAAATATTTAATAATTTTCTCCTCTGTTATCTAAACATGTCCTGATGTCCTTACTGGACGAAAGCAGAAGTACTGTAAGTCGCAGTTCAAAACAAGGGTCGCTACATCATATCTTATCCTTTTTTTTTTCCATTATATCCCATCTTATTTCTTTTTAGTCACTCACATTGTTAATGTGCTTGGAGTGCACGCCATCATTACTGATATATACACACTGGTCCTTCTCAAAAAATTAGCATATTGTGATAAAGTTAATTCTTTTCCGTAATGTAATGATAAAAATTAAACTTTCATATATTTTGGATTCATTGCACACCAACTGAAATATTTCAAGTCTTTTATTGTTTTAATACTGATGATTTTGGCATACAGCTCATGAAAACCCAAAATTTCACAAAATTAGCATATTTCATCCGACCAATAAAAGAAAAGTGTTTTTAATACAAAAAAAGTCAACCTTCGGATTATTATGTTCAGTTATGCACTCAATACTTGGTCGGGAATCCTTTTGCAGAAATGACTGCTTCAATCTGGCGTGGCATGGAGGCAATCAGCCTGTGGCACTGCTGAGGTGTTATGGAGGCCCAGGAAGCTTCGATAGCGGCCTTAAGCTCATCCAGAGTGTTGGGTCTTGCGTCTCTCAACTTTCTCTTCACAATATCCCACAGATTATCTATCGGGTTCAGGTCAGGAAAGTTGGCAGGCCAATTGAGCACAGTAATACCATGGTCAGTAAACCATTTACCAGTGGTTTTGGAACTGTGAGCAGGTGCCAGGTCGTGCTGAAAAATGAACTATTCATCTCCATAAAGCTCTTCAGCAGATGGAAGCATGAAGTGCTCCAAAATCTCCTGATAGCTAGATGCATTGACCCTGCCCTTGATAAAACACAGTGGACCAACACCAGCAGCTGACATGGCACCCCAGACCATCACTGACTGTGGGTACTTGACACTGGACTTCAGACATTTTGGCATTTCCTTCTCCCTAGTCTTCCTCCAGACTCTGGCACCTTGATTTTCCGAATGACATGCAAAAATTTGCTTTCATCCAAAAAAGTACTTTGGACCACTGAGCAACAGTCCAGTGCTGCTTCTCTGTAGCCCAGGTCAGGCGCTTTCTGCCGCCGTTTCTGGTTCAAAAGTGGCTTGACCTGGGGAATGGGGCACCTGTAGCCCATTTCCTGCACACGCCTGTGCACGGTGGCTCTGGAATCGGCCCTTCTCCACAATCCTCCTCAGGGTCCGGTCACCTCTTCTCGTTGTGCAGCGTTTTCTGCCACACGTTTTCCTTCCCACAGACTTCCCACTGAGGTGCCTTGATACAGCACTCTGGGAACAGCCTATTCGTTCAGAAATTTCTTTCTGTGTCTTACCCTCTTGCTTGAGGGTGTCAATGATGGCCTTCTGGACAGCAGTCAGGTCGGCAGTCTTACCCATGATTGCGGTTTTGAGTAATGAACCAGGCTGGGAATTTTCAAAAGCCTCAGGAATCTTTTGCAGGTGTTTAGAGTTAATTCGTTGATTCAGATGATTAGGTTAATAGCTCGTTTAGAGAACCTTTTTATGATATGCTAATTTTGTGAGATTTTGGGTTTTCATGAGCTGTATGCCAAAATCATCAGTATTAAAACAATAAAAGACTTGAAATATTTCAGTTGGTGTGCAATGATTCTAAAATATATGAAAGTTTAATTTTTATCATTACATTACGGAAAAGAATTAACTATCACAATATGCTAATTTTTTTTAGAAGGACCAGTATATATAGATACTTTATTGATCCCAGAGGGAAATTCAAGGCATCCAGTAGCTATTCCAGCAATGACCAATGACACTTCAAATATGGCAGACAAAATGAGGGAAAAAAAAATAAAAAAAAAATCAGGGAATCACATTGTAAGATTTGTAAAGAATTTAATTGTAAATCATGGTGGAAAATAGGTAGTTGGTCAATAACAAAAGTTCAACTCAATACTTTGTAACATAACCTTTGTTGGAAATTGCCACACTGTAGCTGGTATTTTGGCCCATTCCTCCATGCAGATCTCCTCTAAAGCAGAGATGTGTTGTGGCTGTCGCTGGGCAACACGGACTTTCAACTCCCTCCACACATTTTCTATGGGGTTGAGGTCTGGGGACTGGCTAGGCCACTCCAGGACCTTGAAATGCTTTTTACAGAGCCACTCCTTTGTTGCCCAAGTGGTGTGCTTGGGATCATTGTCATGCTGAAAGACCCAGCCACATTCCATCTTCAATGCTCTCAACTGATGGAAGGAGGTTTTGGCTTAAAATCACACGATACATTGCGCCGTTCATTCTTCCCTTAACACGGAACAGCCCCAAAGCATGAAGTTTCCACCCCCATGCTTCACAGTAGGTATGGTGTTCTTGGGATGCAACTCACCATTCTTCTTCCTCCAAACACGATGAGTTGAGTTTTTACCAAAAAGTTCTATTTTGGTTTCATCTGACCACATGATATTCTCCCAATCTTCTTCTGGATCATCCATATGCTCTCTGGCAAACTTCAGGCGGGCCTGGACATGTACTGGCTTAAGCAGGGGGGCACGCCTGGTACTGCAGGATCTGAGTCCCTCTCGGCGTAGTGTGTTACTGATGGTAGCCTTTGTTACTTTGGTCCCAGCTCTCTGCAGGTCATTCATCAGGTCCCTCCGTGTAGTTCTGGGATTTTGCTCACCGTTCTCATGATCATTTTGACGTCACAGGATGAGATCTTGCGTGGGGCCCCAGATCGAGGGAGATTATCAGTGGTCTTGTATGTCTTAGATTTTTCTTACAATTGCTCCCACAGTTCATTTATTCACACCAAACCTGCTTGCCTATTGTAGATTCACTTTTGCCAAACTGGTGCAGGTCTACAATTTTCTTCCTAGTGTCCTTCGACAGCTCTTTGGTCTTGGCCATGGATGAGTTTGGAGTCTGACTGTTTGAGGCTGTAGACAAGTGTCTTTTATACAGATAATGAGGTCAAACAGGTGCCATTAATACAGGTAATGAGTTGAGGACAGAAGAGCTTCTTAAGGAAAAAGTTACAGGTCTGTGAGAGCCAGAAATCTTGCTTGTTTGTGGGTGACCAAATACTTATTTTCCACTATGATTTACAATTAAATTCTTTAAAAAAATCCTACAATGTGATTTCCTGGATATTTTTTTCTCATTTTGTCTCTCATAGTTGAAGTGTACCTATGATGAAAATTCCAGACCTCTCTCATCTTTCTAAGCAGGAGAACTTGCACAATCAGTGGCTGACTAAATACTTTTTTGCCCACTGTACTAGCCAGTTTGCTTTGTAATGGGCTTTTCTGAGATTATGTCATGCCGTTCAGCAGTGATGCAAACGGACTTTGACAAAAGTAGAGGATACAGCATAAATACAGGTCACTGTTGTTGCCTTTTGAGATTCTTGGCTTAGCAAAAACACCAAGATCTGTGGCTTTGATCCTATTGGCTCTTGAGTGTTGTTTGTGGTACACAACACGGCTCCACAGTGAAACCTCCATTTCATTTACTCTGGCACTGGCCAGCAAACTCACAGCTAGGCTGAAAATTAAACAGAGCCTCCCTCCCCACCTGTGGCCTGCCTTATGTGTGAGGTTTAGTCTGCGTCGTATTTGTGAACAGGCTCCTAACACCAAATTGCCATGCCTTGAACACAGCCCCCACCAGCTGGACCAAACTCTGGCCAGTTTTCATGGCTTCACACACCTGCCTGTGGGGCCAATGACTGCCCCAGTGGCCCAGGGCTCAAAGGCCTTCTGCCACCAACAGGCCTCATATGGCAGAGCAAAAAATCTTCTATATTGGCCATGAATGATTCCCCCCTGCCCCCACCACCCCAACTTCACATGACCCAGCCAGCTCACTACTTGTTTAAAGCGAGAACCTGTCAGGGGTAAACAGAGAAGTATTTGTGAGAGGTTTGATAGCAGCTGGGCAGACGTCAAGGCACACTTCACACCCCAGCCTTATACAGTTTATTGGAACGAACAGCACCTGTGTAACAGAATTGAAAATAAAAACACCACAGATGTTGTGGTGGAGGGTAGTGGAGATGCTTACATCAAAGATGCCCAAATACTACTAATAATTCAGCTAGCTCCAATGTTCTTGGATGGCAATGGTGTCCCTAAAATACATTACTGGTCCATTTTAAGTGAGTCTTGCTATGTATAAGCAAACATTTGTGTTTTTTGAGAATTTAGCAAAAGTCCTTATTCATAAAAAATTGCATATAGCCTGATACAAGTTAAGGACCATAATCAAGGGCCTAACGGGAAAAGTCCAACCTTCTAAACAATAGTCCAGTGCTTCAACAGTTGGTCCACATATGTTTATATCTATTTTGAGTGCATACACCTAGATGTATGACAGCACTTTACTGCGAGGGCTATGGGCATGGCACCCCTGGAAAATCTATCAAATTAATCAAGTTCATCACTTGAACAGCTAGGAATATTATACTTGGAATGCATTATGTGTATAGAGTTAATGGCATTTAAACAACACAAGATATGAGAAACTTGAGATGCAAGACATCACCGCAAGACATCCTGTGAGAGACTGTCATAAACATGATTGGCATGCATAAACTCGTGCGTAGAACCAAAGTTATTTTACTACAAATTTAATTCCAAGAGAAAGATTGTGTAGCTGTTTGTTTCTGTTATTAAATAGTAAAACATTCTGTACAGGTAATATGCATAACTGTAAATACATTATAAGTATTTATGATAAACTTTTTAAGACATCTGTACATTTCTAGCCTTTGTGTGTTGTCGGTTGGCTTTCATGGTCTTCTCGAAAACTTTGTTTTTTACTTATTTTAACTTAAAAAAAGCAATCGGGTATATTTATGGTAATAAAAGATAACACATCTTGATATTATTCAATACTGTACATATATTTTATGCATTTCTGAGTATATCAAAACTTTTTTTCCTGTGTCATCTGCTGGCCTTGGGACATCTTCCCTAAAACTCCCCCCAAAATTCCCATTTAATCTCTTATGCCAACCCAGGACATACACTATATAGCCTAAAGTTTCTGGACACCTCTTACAATTCCCTACTATTTCAGCAAAACTCACTTGTAACACACACAAAGTATACATTTCTAGCTTCTCCACAGACAAACAGTGGTAGTAGAATGGGTTGTACTGATACCCCAGTGACTCAATATGACACATTTATAGGTTTTCGCTCCCAACATGTGAGTTCATCAACTTTCTGCCCTGCTGTCCTTAAACAAAGTCCATAGAGCATTGGTTTGCCGACTTTGACTGAAAACTTGGCTTGCACAGAAAATTGATCTCAACTCCATGAGACACTTTAAAAATGTTCTGGAATGATAAAAGTGAGCCAGGGCTTACTGTCTAACATCAGAAGCCGACCTCACAGTCATGTTCTGAAATCTAGTGGAAAGCCCTTTTAGAGGGCTGTTGCAGCAGCAAAGGTGGGGGGCAAACTCCATACTAATATCCATAGTTTGGATGTAATTCTTTGGGTGTTCACACACTTTTGTCTACATAGTGTAACAAAACCACGCTGGAGAAAGTCACTACAAAAGAATATCACAAAACCTTATTTTTTATGAGGTTCTTTCCAATAGTCATACCAAGCTCTCTGAAAGTGGCATACACTGGCCTTCAATTACTGGTATCCTACTGAAAAAGAAATACGGCTACATGCAGGTGGGACAAATAAAGAGGTTTCTCAAAGGGCCGGTGGAGCAAGGCCAAACTGATCAGAAGGAGGGGAATGCCAGTCTGCATGCCTGAGATATGCCAGCTTGTCACTGTACATGCGGACAAAATTCTGGAAAAAGACGTCTTTAATTATATTGAATGTATCAGGTGTTTCAAATCAATACAGATAAAAAATTGAAAGCAGCCAAAGAGAAAAAGCCTTGCATTTATGAGCAAGAAACATTTTGGATGGGCGTAATAAGAGAGTAGGTAAACCTGCCTGCCCATAGTCGCTCAATTATAACCAAGCAAAAGTATAAAAGATAAATGCATAAAGCGAAAAAAGGAATTGACCCACTTAAACACTGGCAACAAAAACTAGTTTCTGCGCCTTTGTTTTGTCCTGCTTTCCCGGCGCCATGTCTCACTTTTGTTAAGAGAGAAAGAAAACAGTGACATGATTGCTGTGCGATGTTTACAGTCGCCAAATGGGGAACAAATTATGCTGTCAGGGACTCATCCAGCCTGGACTAGAAGGAGACAATTTCAAATTTTCACTGTCCTACACCTTTAATGACTCATAATGCAAGAGGTGTGGCTGTTCCTATTAAATGTGTGGCTGAATCAATAAGTGGGATAATTGGAGTTGTTAGAGCATATTATAACACGGCTATTATGTAGCAGGACAATGTTGTTCTGTAAACTGTTATTACAGGGGAAGAAGCTCTTTGCGTAGGGAGGCAGTAGGGGGAGTGCTTCTGAATTGGGCATGGGGGGGGTATGTTACATGCAATACTTTCTACTATCTGCTATAATCATCCCTCCCTTTATTGACAGAGACCCCACTCTTTTGTGTACTCTACAATTTCCTGCACCGTTTCTAAACACAGATTGTGCATTTCTGTTGTTTACATATAAAGTCAGGAGACGTGTTTGCTAACCCCGCTTGTTTTGCCATTTTCAGCTTCAACGTATTGATTGACATACTATATAAATCCAGCTTTGTACATAAGGCGCCATAATAAAAAGATCCTCTCATGCTCTACAGGTGAACTGCACTCCATGACAGAAAAATGCATAACCCAGTGCAAAACTGGTCTTAATCTAAAGAGCGGAGACATGTCAAATATATAAATGTATGCTGCTGACTTTAACGATGACAAGTGCATTACAGGAACTATAGCGATACGCAGAGTCTCACAAAAAGAGAGACAAGGCAGCGCTCCCCAAAACATGTGCATGTACATAACGCTTCAGATTTTGTGTCTATGCATTCATCAGCTTCACATTTAATAGATGCCAGATGTGAACTCATAATTAGAGCAGACATCTGGAGAGTCACATAAGGAAAACTGTGTTAAAGTTGGGTAGGAAGGTACACTCTCCTGCACTATACAGGTGTGCATTACATTCTGTGTAACAGGACGTTGAATAAAATAAAATGGGCATTGACCAGACCTTTCCAGCCACAGTCTTTTTAAGCTATTGCAATGTAAATATAAAGGGCATTTTCACAATAAAACTGCATGGAAACGATGCGTAAATGTGTCAGAGACACCGCTGAAAACACGAGGGATTGAAGAGTGATTGAAACAACTGATACTTTGGTTTGACAGAAGATAAAAATGCACTGAGACAGCATTACGAACAACATGGAAGATCAGTCAGATGAAACAAAGGCCCAACCAGTGAATATGAACCAGTTTATATAGCTATAGGTTATAAACTTTTTCTGCACTGCATCCCCACCTCCGGTAAGAATACCTTTATTTGAGAAAATTTATTTGAAACATTGCAATACATACAAAACTGCAACTTCTTATTGAACAAAACAAAATAAAGTGACGAATCACCTTTACAGTGGAATTATTACAAGTGACACGCATTACCGTATTTTCCGGACCATAAAGCGCACCGGATTATAAGGCGCAATATCAACGATCGGCTGCTAACGGGTATATTTTCATACATAAAGCGCACCGGGTTATAAGAAGCATGAAATGAAACAAAACTCTTAAGTTCCGTCGGAAACTCAGTTTGGTCTTTACCTGGCTCAGGGCGTCTTCTTGCTTTCTCCACTTCCGTACCTGATTCGTTAATGTTTGAATTCTCTCGCAGCTGCTCTATGTCCATGTTGTACTGCGTGTCTGATAGCGTTGTGTTTGAAATCCGCTTCGAAAATGAATGAATGAATACACGTACCCTAATGCTGAAGCACATACCGTATTACTCCTCCGATGCTGCTGCCGCACTACGGTTGCTGTAAGCTTCGTCACCTACCAAGGCCGTGCTAAAACATATTTTGACAGATTTATGAGCGCCGTGTACCATCTACAATCGGTTCTAGGTCAGAAATCAAAACCAGAATTAATTCATACATTAGACGCACCGCATTTTAAGGCGCACTGTCGATTTTTGAGAAAGTTAAAGGATTTTAAGTGCGCCTTATGGTCCGAAAAATACGGTATGTTTGTTACATTTTAGAGGTGTGCCCCTTTGGGAACCACTGGCTTAGAGAAAATATACAGTTAATGGAGGGGGACAAACAAATGAGTACTATTTACAATAGGACAGGCACAAACACTTACAAACGCCATTTACCGCTTGATACAAGGAAGTAGCAAAAAGTTATCCACACAAACCCGAGTAACTGCAAAAAAGTCACTAAACACATCAACCGATTTAGAACAGTCTCTAGCCCAAACTCGAGTGAATGACGGACTTCTGCTGCTCATAAAGTAACTACTAATACATAAGTAAGCAATTAACACAGGAATCTGTAAAATCATATGTCACATAGCATTGTAGAGTGTCTCTGCTTTTCTGTTTATGGCCACTACATCCAGAGTTAAAAGACAGATTTTTATTTCCTATTATAATTTATTACAATTTTTAAGACCTCGACGATTAAAGCGAACAGATGTTGATTGGATGGACGATAAACAGTGCATAGCTGTATATACAAAAATCGGTGGACATTGAGAATCTCTGAAAGCTGGAGTTCAAACAACCTCTTTGTTGACTGCTTTAAGAGGTTGGGGCAGAAAGCTTATGAACTGACTTCCTGAAGAGACAAATCCTATGAGTGTCATAATGTACTTGGAGTGACTCTACTGTTTGCCTATGGAGATAAAATGACTGCATGCTTCATATTATGAACCTGAACGTAGTGAGTGTGTGTCTGAAATTAAAAGAGATCACTAATTAGAACAGGTGTCAACTAGTGTGTCTAGTTGCCCTCACCCCCTACAGGTCAACTGCTCAATACCCCATTTATGTTTACATTTACAGTGTTAAGCAGATGGCAATTGGCCTCCAAGAGCATTTTGCTATTTTATAAGTAGTTCATTGTAATGTCCATCTGACTTACACTTGTAAAATACAACCAAGATTTGTTTTATTACAGTCAATTTCATGTTAAACTCATGTTTAGAATTTTTGTAACATACATTACAGTACAAGATGCACCTTGTACATTCTTAAGTTGGCATTCACAAATCCTAGTGGTTATGTAGTGGTTATACTGCATGTACTTATGTATCAAGTAGAATTCAGCACTAGTGTCAACAAAATTCTGGCCATATGGTGTATAAAAGATCAAAATCAAACAGGTGATGTCAACAGGTGATTATAATCATGGTTTGGTACAAAAGCAGTATCCACAAAAGGCTGAGCCTTTTAGGAGTAAAGATGGGCAGAGGATCTAGAGTTTATCAACTTTTTTCTGAATCGGGGTTGTAATATTAGCCGATATCAACAAGAGCAGAAACCAATGCTTAGCGTTAAGCATAAGCACACTATCTGAAATTTGGTCACAGTTTCAGAAAATGCAAGCTCTACATATAGTATAGATCTGGCTGCATGAAAAGCGATTAGCTAATGCACAAACCCATTCAGTGGAGCATCTCGTTGACTTGGGGGCAATCAGAAGAGGTATACAGTTATGCCAACTGCAACAATTATACAAATTCTGCACACTGTTCAGAGCGGAGGTTTGAAATCTGAACAGACATGCAGTTTTTTATAAAGCCCTCTTGTTGAAGTGCTTTCAGCACGAGTGGTAGACCATAATAATCAGAGAGTGGACCAGAGGTCATCAGATATTTTGACTGTGAGAACTGGAACTGTAATGATGCATCGCCAAAGCAAATAAAACTATTATCAGAAAAATTACATGTAAAAAAATAAACACCCATCTTTTTTTTTTTTTCTTTAGTTTGCAAAAGGAACCTACAAGTAATCTATGGCCATTTAATGCATATTAGATTATGAACAGTTAGCTCTCTTTCAGTACCATCAGAAAGATCACAATGGATTACCAGCCGGTGTCATGTGACTGTCACTATACATTTAGTAATGATTTGGCATATTAAAACAAACCCTCCAATTTTAGACAGCCAACAAAGTGTGAAAATCATCAAACCTTCTCCCATATATTACAATTCTGCTCAGGAATGCAGTGATGATAGTGCAGCTTAGCTGTTATCAGTAATTAATTAAGTGCTTGATCACCTGTGATTTGATTGTAATGCCAAGAAAGTGTCAAACAATCTTCATTAAACAAACCATGACAAAATATAAACATGCGGTAAGGGTAATTATGAGTAAAGAACCTGGTGTTTGAATTTAAATACTGATCCCAATGTAATTATTAATACTGTGCTTATTTATCAAGTGTAGGTAGCACGGAGGATAGCATGAAGGTGCTGGGTTCAATTTCAGAGTGGAGAGGCCTGGGTCTTTTCTTTGTGGAGTCTGCATGTCCTCTCAGTGTCCACATGGGGTTACTCTGGGTACTCCAGTTTCCTCCAACAATCCAAAGGCATGCAATTGATTACACTAATTGCCTAAATTGCCTTAAAGTATTTAACTGTAAATTATGGTGGAAAATAAGTATTTGGTCAATAACAAAAATTCAACTCAATACTTTGTAACATAACCTTTGTTGGCAATGACAGAGGTCAAATGTTTCCTGTAAGTCTTCACCAGGTTGGCACACAATGTAGCTGGTATTTTGGCCCATTCCTCCATGCAGATCTCCTCTAAAGCAGTGATGTTTTGGGGCTGTTGCTGGGCAACACGGACTTTCAACTCCCTCCACAAATATTCTATGGGGTTGAGGTCTGGAGACTGTCTAGGCCACTCCAGGACCTTGAAATGCTTTTTACGGAGCCACTCCTTTGTTGCCCGAGCGGTGTGTTTGGGATCATTGTTATGCTGGAAGACCCAGCCACGTTCCATCTTCAATGCTCTCACTGATGGAAGGAGGTTTTGGCTTAAAATCTCACGACATGGCCCCATTCATTCTTCACTTAACACGGATCAGTCGTCCTGTCCCCTTTTGCAGAAAACAGCCCCAAAGCATGATGTTTCCACCCCCATGCTTCACAGTAGGTATGGTGTTCTTGGGATGCAACTCAGCATATTACTTCTTCCAGTTGAGTTTTTACCAAAAAGTTTTATTTTGGTTTCATCTGACCACATGATATTCTCCCAATCTTCTTCTGCATCATCCATATGCTCTCTGGCAAACTTCAGACAGGCCTGGACATGTACTGGCTTAAGCAAGGGGGTACGCCTGGCACTGCAGGATCTGAGTCCCTATCGGCATAGTGTGTTACTGATGGCCTTTCAGTGGCTGACTAAATACTTTTTTTGCCCGGCAAAAAATATTTATATAAATATATACACACACATACATATATACACACATACATACACACACACACACACACACACACACACACACACACACACACACACACACACATATATATATATATATATTTATAAAGATGACTAGTCTTGATGTAACCTTGTGCATGTGTCACTGAAATGGCCACTGATGCTCATACCAACATTAAATAAATCAAATAAACATATTTATCAAGCATAATGTTAGTCACATTACTCTTTCCAGTGACATAATATAATCTTACATAATGTCTAACTGTAGCTAATTCATTCTACACCTACACCTTTACAGAACTCTACCCTTAACCTCTGTAAGTGAAATCAAATCTTTTGGCTTGTTTGTATTTTCCAAAGAAAGTTTCAGGTTCATTCATTCATTCATTCATTCATTCACTTTCTTATCTGCTTGATCCTGGACAGGGTCATGGGAGAGCGGGTGCCTAACTGGCCGCATAGTGGGCAAGGCAGGAACAACTCTAGACAGTGTGCCAATCCAACGCAGGACACATATGCTCATGCACACACTTGCTAAGGGTACTTCTAAAGACCTAACATGCATTTTTTTTGTTCTGTGGGAGGAAACCGGAGTAACCAGAGTAAACCCACATGGACACAGGGAGGACATGCGGATGCCACACAGAAAGACCACTCCACCTGGGGATTGAACCCAGGACCTTCTTGCTGTGATGTGACAGTGCAATGTCATTTCACTAGTAACACTAGTCATGGGCCAAGTGAGAGTGACAAGTCAACCTAATGCATGTCTTTGGAGCGCATATTCAGTACGCGTAATTCACCTGAGTGGTAAGACCTGCTCATCATCCTCATCTTGCTGCTTATGAAGGCACAAATTTTATATATTTCACCCTTATTTCACATGACAGCACATGTGTTTCCATAGGCAGTTTGGTGTCACTCGGCAGCTCAAAAAAATCTCTATCTCTATTAAGATCTTTCTGCTATAGTCTTTTATCTATGCTCAGCTCATGATTGTAATTATTATGATAAGCAGCACAACAGGGTTTAAATATCAGAACAAAAGGTATTTGTAATGCAATGCTGGAGCTATTTTGCATACTCTCAGCCTGTGTGGATGAAATTCCAATGCAAATCTAGTTAATCTCAAAGATTTTCACAAAAAAAGTAATTTCTTATGTAAAATACACATAAAAGAAAGTTATACACTTGAGTCTGGGTGAGAAACTGCTGGAAAATAAAAAGAACGAGCTATCGTTGTGTGCAAAACACTAGAAGTAACAAGAAGTCTGAAGAGCGAGTGGGATCAAGAGTGACCTGGTACTAGTGAAGAGATATGGGGAAAGAGAAATAAAAGTAGAAGGCAAGAAAGGTGCAGGTGAAGAGTATGTGAGAGAGTGAAAAAGTGAGTGATAGAGTGAGAGGGAAGATTGGATAGAGAGGAAAGCAGAGAGAGAGAGGTTAATAGCAGGCAGAGGGCTCAGGGCTGATAGAAATGCAGAGCGCGTCTGGAGCCTGGCGTTCGGTGATGGGCTGGAGCTGAGATCTGGCGCACGCTATAAAAGAGCTCATTGAAAATAATTCAGAGTGACGGCTGTGCAGGCCCAGAAACAGAGAGCGGAGAGAGAGAATGGACTAGAGAGAGATGAGAAGTACGGCAGCGGAGAGGAGGGAAGGAGGGTTGGTTTCAGGAGAAGATAAGCAGTGGAGGTGGATAAGCAGCAGGGGAGATACAGTATGAACGCAGTTTGTGATGCACTGCTGAGAGGACGCATGAGAGGGAAAAAGTCAGAAATGTAAGTGCAGAGTAAACAGAACATACGGGGAGGGGGGTAAGGAAAAATAAACATACTAAAGGACTGTGGTCATACACTGCATATATAAATGAATAAGGGGAGTATCACATCCACATTATGTGCAGTATTTGCTAAAGCTGCAGAGGGAAATAAAATCTACGTTACATCCGCAGATCTATTGTATGGTCTCTACAAAGTTGCGTCACCCCCTGGTCAATTTGCTTGTATTAAAAGAACTTAACAGTTGCAGGAAAGAAAAGTCACTATGAAAGTTGGCAGACGATCCACTAGTGCAGTTTGCAAGGTCTCAGAGCCTAAATGGCTTGTTAAAAGTTGATTAAACTCCACAGAAATATCATATTTAAGTGTGTTTTTTTTAAGAGGTTTTTTTTTGTTTGTTTTTTGAAAACAAACATGTAAATTAGCCAGGGTCCTCAAATTGTTACATAAAGACCGCGTGATGAAAATGTTCCATATGCGGTACGTTGTACAGAACAGTACTGGCAGCACAGTTGGGAGAATATAACCATTAATTTGCAATAAGGCAGTACAGTTACATAATAGCAGCGTTGTGGAGTCCAGCTCGAGACACTAGTTTGATGACGCATGATTCAACTCTGACATTATCATTATTGACATGGACATGGGCTTTAAGACTCAAGAAGACTTGAGACCCCCCACAAATATTTTCAAGATAATTTATTTCCAAGTGTTATAAGCATATGGAATCACTCAACTGAGTCTTTGTGCTGCTTGCATGGTACTGTATCACTGAAATGCTAGCAAGCTGAGCTGCTCAGGACTGTTTATCCATATGACCTACCAACCAGAGATATTCTGCAACCAGTCGAGTGAAATTTGGGAGTCACCAGTGCTAACGTTTGCATTGCTAAAAATTCATTTTCTATAAAGACGTGGATGAGTGTTGTCTTGGAGTGCAGCATACAAAACGTGGGGTCAAGAACACTGATGGAGATGCAACAACGTCAAATTGACATTTAAGGATACACAAAAAAATTGTATGTCACAAAGTAGGTAGCCAACTTTGTGAGCTAACAGCTAATGTAAAGCAGCCTTCTTTCCCAACACACCAGAATTTGTTTGACATAGCTCTTGTCAAAAATGGCTATGACAAATTCTGACTCTGAATACTTACTTTGCTAGTATGTTCAGCTTAATTCATCTGATTGAAAGCACACTAAAACAATCCCATCACCATAAAGCAAATTACATTTACAGCATTTAGCTCTTACCCAGAGCGACTTACAACTAATACAATCCAAGCAGTTGTGGGTTAAGGGTTACTCAAGGACCCAGCATTGGCAGCTTGGCAGAGGTGGGATTTGAACTCTGAACCTTCCGGTCCATAGTCCAGTATCTTAACCACTAGACTACCACAGTCCACAGGGTATCAAATCCTCTGATAGCCCAGCCCTTTCATAGTTTACTTATGCAGAAGGCTTTACATTTTAAGTAGCTTTCTGTTGAATTGATTAGCACTGCTAGATAATGCTAGTTAAAGCTAGTCTGAATACATTTAAAAAAATAAATAAATAAACTATAAAAAGGTTTGAGATTTCTGTCTATGTAATTTAAATTTTCAACATCAACTACTTTGTCCGTGTAAAATATTGAAATGAAATGTGCTGACTTGACTAGGACATGAATTGAGACTTGCCCATCTTGACCTGTCATAGCTTGTTGCTTTACTCAGGTCTTGAGTGTTAACACTTGAGATGGACTTGTAACTTAGTGACTTGTTTCCACCTCCGAATAAAATAATTTAGTATGATATGCATTTACAAGGTGCTTGGGTGGCAGAACGACAATTACTAACCCACCACTGAAATGACCCAGGTTTGAGTCTCACAGACACACAATTGGTCATGTTTGATGTCCAGAATGATGGACACCACACTCCTGTAAATTGTGGGATATGTTCTCTGACCAGGCTAGAGCAGGGCTAAAATGAGAAAATCAGATAAAACAATAAAATTCATTTTACTTAAATTCAGTAACCACTTTATCCTAACCCAATATAAGAAAACACCAGAAATTATTGCTCATGTCACACTTTCTTTATACTTAATTTCTTGGCCGTACAAACAACCAATTTCTGCAGTTCTGGCTTTCACAATGGGCTGTAGCAGTGCAAACCCTATCAGTGCCATTTTACACGCTGATGTAAGTGTCAAACTGTCACTACTCAGGACAATGATGGCAAGCCATCACAGGGAGTGGTCCTCTGCTTCACTCGGCCCTACTATATTAACGTCAACCTGTGGACCTCGATTAAACTGTGCAAAGCTCATTCCAACCACACAGACATCGTTTACACTAACGCTGGCGCTTAAGCACACAGCAGAGCCACTGAGAGGCATTCGGGGGGTAATGGGGCTTGCACATGCAGGGGTGCCATAAAGGAGAAAGGGGTTTCCAGCAGGACAGCATCCAGCTGAGATCAGCATTCCCTCAATAAGCTTACATCCACAATACAATACATCACTGTAGCCAAGACATGGGTTAAGGTGTTTATGCAACTGGCTGTAACTGTAGATATTATAGGGCGAGTTTGTATATGAAAGGTTTATTAAATTCTGATGACATATATGGCATAGATAAAAGAAATAGCAAAAAAAACCTCCTGTTCAACCTCTTCAAGTAACAAACCTAAATATACAATATGTCTACACATGTTAATGAAAGAATAACAAGTCTGTTAAGTTCTGACATATTACAAACTATGGGTGGGTGATATGGGGAAAAATATTATCACAATATTTAAAGACGTTTTCACAATTCACAACATTTATCACAATGCATGTGATCAGAGAAAATGCATTGGCAATGACAGTTTAATAAAAACTACTATTCAAATATGATCTGTACTATAATATTCATATAACTGAAATAATATCAATACTAAGTTTAGAATAAATATTCCAATCCAATTAAACTGGACTGATTACACTCTTTATAATGATCATCTATAGCAATAACAAAATTTATCAAGATACGATAAAATATTGTCATATTGGCCCACTCCTATTACAAATCCTCTCTGACCATTTAGGATGGTGACCAAACTTTTCACTTTCCACATGTGTGTCCATTTTTGTGTGTTTCCAAGTTGAGAGTCTAGAGAATCGAGGTACATCCCTGAAGAATTCATATTAACCTCTCATTTAGAAAGCTAACGAAACATGTAATCTGGGCAGCGGTGTCCATACTTTGGTATGAGGCAATGTTATATCCATGAGAATAAAATAAAGCTTGTACAAATTCTTTATCAACTTTATGTTTTTAATATTGAGTACCAGAATAATCCGATCACGAATGTGGGTTGTGGATGTTGAATGTTGTTGCATTTGATTTTATAAGCTACGCACAGAAAACTGTAAAGATGAACATTTAGCATCTGAAGTAGCTAAGCTGATACCCTAGCTAATCATATTAAGGTTGCATAATAGGGTTCGAGTTTGAAAGATTCAAGTCTGCTATGAATAGGAAACTAGACAAAACAAACTGAGGTTCTGGTGGATTTATATAAACAGAAGCTTTGCTCTGGGTGATGTTATGTAAACGGTGGCTGGGTTACTCTGCATCATGCAAGATTTCCTCCATACCTTCCCAGGAATCATTACAACCGAATACATTGAGCTGATTAAAATGGTCATCACTTATGTGGATACATCATTAGGCATACGCATAGTCAAAAGCAAACATGACTCTGACCTCAGTGAGTAATGGCCTTTAATTTACTTGCTTTGTAGAGGTTCTGCATCGAGTTTGAACTTAGATTTACAGCATTTATGTCCCTCTGAGAAAGTCCAGAGTTGTCTGGATGCACAGAACGGCAAGTTCAGAGCCCAGTGATGAGATATTGAACTGCCCTGTGCAGTCCATCGCACTATGATTTATAGGTGATTCTCTCTATAAGCACTGGAACAGTGGGCTCCTAATTCACCCGAGGACATTCTGAGGCAAAACCCATCAGAACCTTTCTCAAAGTTTTCTCCCACTTTTAAATAGCGGAATTGAATTAACCACCAAAGCAAATCCAATCCACTAAGCCCTATTGCGAGAGTCGGTGAACAACGGCAAAGGTCTGCCATCTCCTACTGGTATCAAATCAAATCAAAAGGTGTCTCACTTTCAATCGCTGATCAATTTAGCATGCCTCCGGACATTGTGGTAAACATCTACAAAGTCATTTTCTGGCATATTAATGTTTACATCCAATCAGCGCAAAGCGGGCAGGCCTAATTAAGTCAATCAGAATCCGGAATGTGCAGAAAATGAGAACTTCACCTGGAGACCACAGACAATTGATCACTTCAGACCCTCTTCACTCAATTGTTTCTTGACAGCACTTCAGAGCCAGTGAATTAGCACAGCTACATATGGTGATTAAAAAGCCATTTCTCCCATCAAAAAGTGCATCTACCTAATTGTGGGCAAATGGAAGGCAGCTAAACTAATGGCTACATCGCATGCTGCATCACTACAGTGCTTCAGCCAATTTTAGAGTATAAAAACAGTGTCAGCACTATAAAAACCCTGACTTTATCACAAAAAGGCTTGATGCAATTTCTGTGGAAACTATTTGGATTTTATTTCCATTCTTTTGTTTCTGTTTGTACTTCTTATGTCCTCTTTGTGGATGTGGTTCTCTACTCGCATTCTTCACATGCATATACAGATTTAAAAAACCTTTTCTATTGTGGTGCCTGTGTGAGACATTGTGACTCGTAAGCACAGTAAAGTCCAAGCACAACACAATAATAAAAAAAGGAAAAGGGGAGGAAAGAAAAAAAAAGGCAGCCTGCCTGGCTGTTATCAGCCTCGGTCTGTGTACACCACCTTCCTCATTCTTTGCCTCTCTCTCTTTTTTCCAAACTAGCCTTGCTCCTTGCTTCCATCCGCCTATGAAAAATCAGCAAATAAAAAGTTACATTAACCCCAGGCCGACCTTTCCCACGTAATACACTGCAGTGTGATGGGGTGGTGGGGGAGCTTCATCGAAAAGCTGTCACTCTCCAACATCCCAAGCACTGCCTGGGGAACATTTACCGGATAATTAATATATTAAATGCATGAAAAATAGTTACACAGGGGCCTCTCGTCAGCTCTTCCCCAGCATGAGGGGAAGAGGGATACAGCCTGTGAACCATCAATATACAAGCATCCCCCTTCAATGGGCCATCATAAAAACTGCTCATAATTTTATGGCTTCATTCACAGCCCTCGCTGTAAAGGAAGGGCCATATTTCCTCATAATTCACTGGCTCTCTCTTGGCTTTTATGATTTGGCGGTTTTAAGCTGCTGCCCGCTGCAATTATAAGGTGGTCTTCACTTTTGTGTGAAGGACATGCAGGGGTCAGTGGCCAGTACCATGACTAAACAGGACAGACCGACTCAAACCAGGCTTAAAATAGTTTAGCCACAGTTTACTGAATTAAATATAGGCATCTCAAGCTCTATTAACACACATGAAGGAGTCTCAGAATAGGTGACACAGTATAGCTCTGTAATAAATACTCAAGTTTTAGCACTCCTAAAATAAAACACATATACAGTAGATCCATGTCCTATTTTTAGAAACCTTGGCTGTTACCACAGATATCACAGCAATGCATTATAGAACAATATAGTGTGAATTTATTATGAACAAACCATCTGTGCTGTCCAGTTCTGGGCGGTTTGCTGTGTTAACATTTTTCCATGATATACATGTACTACAATACATCCTTACTTAGCAATTCAATGTATTTATATAGCACTTTTTACAGGAAACATCTAACAGCAGATTTACAAAAACAAGTCTTGTTGAGCAGGCCAGAGGTGACAGTGGCAAGATGAAACTCTGAGACCAATGAAGAAAAAACAACCACAAGACTAAGAAAGAAAAAGCTAATTGAAACGAATAAGGTAAAAACGATGTTATTCATTTTCATTTTAGAACATTTCGTCCAATGCCAAATATTTCAGGCAAAATTCAGTCCAACCACAAGAACATTTCCAAATATTAAAAAGATAATTTACACACATTTCACGTTCACTTTCATGCTTGATCAGTTCGTCAGGGTCGGAGGGTGTCGAGGTCTAACCAGCAGCACAGGGCACAAGGCCGGAAACAACACCAGACAATAGGGGTTGGTATTGGAAAGGACTTCATGATACGATATGCATCACGATGCAATTATATCACGATATAATGCATATTGCGATATACTGCGATGTTCCACATAGTTCACTGAAGATATAAAAACAGCCGAAATGCAACTTTGTACAATCTGAGTTGCCTTAATACATCACATCATATCATTAGTTCAGCAGACAAATTGAGTCAAAACACTGTACTGCGCCATCTACAGGGGCGGAGATTATAGTTTAGACCCTATTTTAAAAAAAAATTTTGTCCTTAAAAAAAAAAAAAAAAAAAACATTTTGAGATGAAAATCAGAAAATCGATTTAGTATATCACGAAAATAATTATTGCCAATTCATCCCAGGACATGGCACACACACTTTCTAAGTTCCAAATGTAATTACTGTATTCTGTTTGAAAAAAAAGCTTTTTTTTATAGTCATTAATGACTAAAATAGATGAACACACTTTAGAAAGAAATGATCAAGTATGTATCCCATTTTGGGATACTGTATATCCTGATATTGTCTATACATTTTAACAATAAAACAAATATTTGAGTTGGTTAACAGGAAATGCCATAAAACTTTGCTTTACGCATGTATAGGTGCATGTTATAGTATGGAGATTGCCTGAAATGGACCAAAACTTACTAATAATTTCACATTTTCATACAACATTTACAAAAAAAAATGAAGCAAAAGCTACTTGTAAAGAGACCGACACCTGATGGCACACACAATACTTAAAAAGGTATTTTATCATTATTGAATATCACATGGCGATATACAGCCCTGTATCCTGTTTTACTTCACCCATTGTACTGTACAATAACAGCACCACAGTGAATGGGCTGCTTTTGACTGACATGAAAATCCCATTTGATTTCAGAAACGGGGGGAAAAAAGGGTTATCACAAGCCTTTTTATGAAAAAAAATTAAGTTTACTAGCTGCATTGCTCCTTTAGTCTATAATTAAACTGCTCTCAGCTATTTTCATGGAACATTACCTTGAGTCATGTGATTATTATTATCGTCAGCCAGACACAGCCGAACAAACACGCGGACATACGTGCAGACAGCCATGCGCTCATGAACATAATAAAAGACAAAAGGTGTGTGCAAACTCTCTCGCTCTTCCTCGACCAGAGCAAACATGCTCACAGAAGACAAATGACTATGCTCTGAAATGAGAAATGGGACTGCACTGCACCGAGCAGCTGCTAAACACAGAGACAGAACAACAGTGAATACTGAAGTCCTACAGAAATATTTGTTATGAGTTTGGTAAGTACACAACAGAATGCACTATTTTAAATCAGCCTGCTAGCTGCTAGCTATGTGCTAACTTTATGTGTAATAATGCTAACTATTTGTATTATACATTTGTAACTAAGACTCAAAGTGTAATCCATCTTTTTAACTTAACCGATGTTAGCTTGCTTATCATCACAAACTAGTCTGTGATAAACAAACCTGCATGCTAGTTACTACATCCTGTCAGAATGCTAGCACTACTGGTAAGGCACCAACTTGACAATATTTATAATATAGTGTGCGGTTTAGGATGCAGCCCAAAAAGTCCATGTTGTGGTTTAAACAAGCAAGTCAAAATCTAAATCAAGTTGATATATTATTAGCAGTAAATATTAGGGAAAATAAAACAATACAACGGGGATAGCAAGAATAATAATGAACAAACTAAGCTAAGCCCCAGTAGCATGCTAATGTGAGCCATATTGGGAATCTGCATCATCTGCTTTATCTCAGAAGCTTTCTTCTACAGCATGACCAAGCACATGATTAGAATAATACAAATGTGTGCCAACATAGGAGTCTTGCTAGCTAACAGCTAATATGCTATTAAGCAAAGTCAAGAGAACCTTTGGCCATTTTCAATTTACATATTCATGAATATTTATATCCTGGTTTTGTTAATGAGGGTTAAGATGTACAGATGTTCCCAGTCTATTTTAGTATTTTCCTGAGCATTAAACATGGCAACTATTTATTATTATGCGGAAATGAACTGAATGCTTAAAAATTACCTGCAGAAAACCTACAGCTTAGGGGTGCGGAAAAAGTCCCTCAAAGTGCCCTTTCTCCTATACAGAATCTTCTCTGTGCCTATCCATTATCAGGAAATATCCCCCCCGAGACCACGGCGTTATTAATAGTGTTATTCATTAAATATTACTCTTGTCAAAAGGGGAAGCATAATACTGGCCCGGAGACAGGAGCCCAGATCCAAGAGTACGCCGAATTAATTTTCCGGCGCAAACGCCTCGATTCCGCAAATGACATTCTGTACCGTTAGCATTTTAAATGTGACACAAATGGCACTCAACACAATTTAAAACCCAAACAGTGGCTCAGAGTGGCCCTGCTATATGGTCGAGCTATGCCTCTGAGTGCAACACTCACCAAAGCAAAGGTCAGCCCGGTGCCAGCTCCTGCTCTTTCCCAAGGCTGGCTTTCTCTCTTGACATGACTTATGCACAATAACATTCAAACCCATTCCTCCAGCGCACAGGCAATGTGCAAAATGAATGAAGGAAAAAGAAAAGACCTAGACTCCATGCCCTGAATGACCAGTAAAACAGACTGGAGTTCATCCAAACACCTTGAAAAACTTGTTGCTGTGCGTTAGGAAACAGAAGTTAATTATCTAGACTACTGGAACACACGAGTTCAGAACGAGATCAGGACATTAAAGAACAATTAGGAAATGTAACTCATTGTATCCTGAGTGTTTTCTATCATCGTGTCCAGCGTGTATATCTGGAGGATAAACAAAAAAAGCTTTTTTTAATTCCTGTCTTTCCTTTCCAACTCATTTTCTCTGTGACTGGGTCTTATGTGACGATTTTATCACAGTGTCATCCTGGCTTGTTCTAACAATGCTGCAGTAGTAAAAAGATTTCACGTGTGAATAAGATCCTAAGCATTTTCAAACAATGCTAAAAAAAAAAAAACAGTTAACACTATAATTTGTGGTGGCATCTCAAGCTCAAAGTCTGGTGAGGAACAATAAAATCTGGTATGGACAGCATAAATTACACACAAACATAACTAGTCAATGAATCCATCCACAAATGCAACTCAATGAAAAAAGCAAACATACAGTGGTGCTTGGAAGTTTGTGAACCCTTTAGTATGTTCTATATTTCTGCATAAATATGACCTAAAACATCATCTGATTTTCACACAAGTCCTAAAAGTAGATAAAGAGAACTCAGTTAAACAAATGAGACAAAAATATTACACTTGGTGATATTACACTTTTATTGATTGAGGAAAATGATCCAATATTACATATTAGTGAGTGGCCAAACCAAAAAGTTCTATTTTGGTCTCACCTGTCCACAAAACTTTCCTCCAATAGCCTTCTGGCTTGTCCATGTGATCTTTGGCAAACTGCAGACGAGCAGCAATGTTATTTTTGGAGAGCAGTGGCTTTCTCCTTGCAGCCCTGCCATGCACACCATTGTTGTTCAGTGTTCTTATGATGGTGGACTCAAGAACATTAACATTAGCCAATGTGAGAGAGGCCTTCAGTTGCTTAGGAGTTACCCTAGAGTCATTTGTGACCTCGCCAGCTATTACACGCCTTGCTCTTGGAGTGATCTTTGTTGGTCGACCACTCCTGGGGAGGGTAACGTTGGTCTTGAATTTCCACCATTTGTACACAATCTGTCTGACTGTGGATTGGTGGAGTCCAAACTCTTTAGAGATGGTTTTGTAACCTTTTCCAGCCTGATGAGCATCAACAACTCTTTTTCTGTGATCCTCAGAAATCTCCTTTGTTCGTGCCATGATACACTTCCACAAACATGTGTTGTTAAGAGCAGACTTTGATAGATCCCTGTTCTTTAAATAAAACAGGGTGCCCCCTCACACCTGATTGTCATCCCGCCCCGTTGATTGAAAACACCTGTCTAATTTCACCTTCAAATTAACTGCTAATCCTAAAGGTTCACATACTTTTGCCACTCACTAATATGTAATATTGGATCATTTTTCTCAATAAATAAATGACCAAATATAATATTTTTGTCCCATTTGTTTAACTGGGTTCTCTTTATCAACTTCTAGAACTTCTGTGAAAATCTGATGATGTTTTAGGTCATATTTATGCCGAAATATAGAAAATAAAGGGTTCACAAACTTTCAAGCACCACAGTATACTGTTACATAGTACCAAATTAAAAATGCAAAATCATCAAGGTTTATATCAACATGGTCTGCAATTGTTATAACACCCAAAGAACCATTTGAAAGCCTGGAAATAAATTTTGCTTTCCGTACATTAACAAACAGCCAAAAAAGCATGCCTTGCAATGAGAGCTAAAAAGACTTTCGTCATTGCTGTAAAGGAAAAGATTCACAATAATATTTTATCTAGGCGAACTTGACAAAACACCTTTTCTGTTGAAGTCCACCAGTCAATGAATGAATTCATTTTCAGTTTCAGTTTTATGCCTAGCAATGGGTTGCATAGCAACGGCAATACAGTAAAGGTCTTTCCATATGCCACTATAATATTCTTGAGTGGCTGGTCTCAGCTTGGGGCCAACCCGATCGTGCCCTACAGATTATTACTGAAAGCGCATTGAGCATGCACATCGGGAATTCAATGACTCCCTTGATTAGAAAACCGGTGATGGGGGCTCACTTATGGTCACTGATAGACGTATTGACATTTTAGCAACAGGTAGAAGAAGATATTTAGAATGTAACAGACAGTATAATGGTTGTCTTACATAATAATGTAATAGCAGGCAACAATGTTAGTTTTGAAAAAAATGTTACACTGAATTAACCATGCTGTGCATCTGGTGGAGCCTGGCCCATAAATTTACCTTTCACCATCCTTCATGGTGAAGCTCCTTCACTTTCAGACCAGTCTGAATTCTTTATGCCATGAACTCAACAAGATGCTTCCTTTGAGATTCCTGTCCATATTGTCATGGTTGCATTACATAATTGCTGTTATTGTGATGTTCATAATTCTGACTGACATGAACATACAAGAAGGAACAAAGTTAGGATACTTTTCATTGTCTCATACACTTCATTGTGTACTTTATCATCTTGTTTCTTGGCCTCCATTAAACCTAAGGAGACAGCAGCACTGGTATATTTATATTTACAAAGCCTTGCTGGGTGAACTAACTTCCTATCTGTGTAATTTTTTATCATGTATTAATATCTGCTTTAATGCTTGCTCTTCTAGAAGGTTGCTCCATAAGTTACCTAAGATTAGTTCAGAACTGGGCAGAACAGCTTTCTCCTATTTTGTAAATTGGTCATGGGATAAACTTAATGATTTTGTCTCTTAGATTAAAGCTTAGATTAAAAAAAAAAAAAAAAAAAAAACTGTATACCTGAAGAGTGCAATTCTTACTTCTTTTGTATTATGTATCTCACCCATTTGAACATGGTTTGTTTAAATTTAAAAGTCTCATGTTTGTTTTATGTTAAATTTTATAACTGGAAATTGTGTCCCATCTTAGCCAGGTCTCCCTCTCAAGGGACCTCCTGATTTAAAAAAAGGTTAAATAAATAAATTAAAAACAAAGAACAATTCAAACAGTTCCTAAAGTGCTACAACACCGATATAGAACTGATAACATGAAGCAGGTTCATGAGTCCATAAACTGTTTTACCAAATTCTGACACTACAAACCCTATATCTCAGCCAAAATCGAGGTTCATAAGACGAGATGAGGATTTTCTGCAGATTCCTCTTTTAGATTCATGCTTTTTAGATTCCTGATTTGAACTTAATGTGGGATCCGGCTCTTGTAGCCTATCCACCTCAAGATACAATATTCAAAGATGGTTTTCGGTTATGTAGAGATTATTCCATGAGCTGTACCCCTCCAGTCATGTGAGTCAGAGCATTTTTCTCTGAATTTTCTCAAAACTGTTGCTTTCATTTTAACACAAAAATATTTATGGGCCATTCTATCTATGCAACCCTGAATGGGATTAAGCTCCTTCTAAAATGAACAACTGAATGAATGAATGAATGTATATACAAAACCATAATTATGTCATAATAAACATCATATGACATTTTCTAATGGGAGGTGGCCGTCTCTAATCCTAATCGCTAAATTCAGTAAGAGCTTTCTGATTTATTTTGATTTGAAGAGAAGTTGACAGATTTAGATATAACAAGTTTAATTTAAGTATTAAATAAGAGTTTTGGTTCATAGGATGAGCTCATTTTAGCAATGCCTGCATCCCTGTCCCTCATAGCAACATGGTAAGTAGATCCCATTGGCAAGTACAGTAAATGCGTCCCAAAATCAAAATATCTGCACATAATACAATTCTCACTACTGAACTATTTTTTTTATGATTTTGAATATTTTAGAAATTAAGTAAGCTTTGCCTTTTAATAAAAATGTTATGATTTTTGGGTTCATGTGTTCAATTATGTAAAACTGTTTAACTTCGTCTTTGCTAGAGATCTACTGCAAGCTTACGGAGTAACATTGAAAAATGCAACACTGTACCAAAACATTTTGTAAAGTTAAACTTTTCAAACAGCATAATAATAAAAAAATAATACAATATGAAAACTGACTGCATGTACAGTGGGGCAAAAAAGTATTTAGTCAGCCACTGATTGTACAAGTTCTCCTACTTAGAAAGATGAGAGAGGTCTGGAATTTTCATCATAGGTACACTTCAACTATGAGAGACAAAATGAGCAAAAAAAATTCCAGGAAATCACATTGTAAGATTCTTTAAGAATTTAATTGTAAATCATGGTGGAAAATAAGTATGTGGTCACCCACAAACAAGCAAGATTTCTGGCTCTCACAGACCTGTAACTTCTGTCCTACACTCGTTACCTGTATTAATGGCACCTGTTTGACCTTATCTGTATAAAAGACACCTGTCCACAGCTTCAAACAGTCAGACTCCAAACTCAACCATCGCCAAGACCAAAGAGCTGTCGAAGGACACCAGGAAAAAAAATTGTAGACCTGCACCAGGCTGGGAAGAGTGAATCTACAATAGGCAAGCAGGTTGGTGTGAATAAATCAACTGTGGGAGCAATTGTAATACAAGACCATTGATAATCTCCCTCGATCTGGGGTCCCACGCCAAGGATCTCATCCTGTGGTGGGTCAAAATGGATCATGAGAACGTGTGAGGCCAAAAATCCCAGAACTACACACGGGTAGGGGGACCGGAGTGTGAAATTGGACCTGCAGAGAGCCCCATTACTACCCCGTCCTTCTCTCCCACGATTGCCCTCATTCCCGCTCATGATCTTACTCTTTCCTACTTCTTACCAATTTGCCTTCAACCCTCCGTCTCCAAGGTATAATGCTGCTTCTCACCCTCCAATCTACTATGCCACATCCCCCACCACTCCCTCCTTCTTTTTTGCCCGTTCCCCCCACATTATTCATGCACCCTTCATCTCTCCTCTACTATACCCTACTCCCCCTCCACCGCCACTTCCCCCCACTCCCCCTCCCTCTCCCAGCTCCCCCCATCCGAGCTTGGGATCCAAAGTAACAAAGGCTAACCATCAGTAACACATCTACACCAAGAGGGGACTCAGATCCTGCAGTGCCAGGCATGGCCACCCCAGCTTAAGCCAGTACATGTCCAGGCCCGTCTGAAGTTTGCCAGAGAGAGCATATGATGGTGATCCAGAAGAGGATTGGGAGAGAATATCATGTGTCCATATTGAAACCACAATAGAACTTTTGGTAAAAATTCAACTGGAGGAAGAAGGAATGCGAGTTTTTGCATCCGCCAAAAAACACCATATACCTACTGTGAAAGCATGGGGGTATGGGGGGTGGGGTGGATGGAAACATCATGCTTTGGGGTCTGGTTTTGGTTTCTGCAGGAGGGGACAGGACGACTGATCCGTGTGAAGGGAAGAATGAACAGGGGCCATTGTATCGTGAGATTTTAAGCCCAAAAAACCTCCTTCCATCAGTGATACCATTGAAGATTGAATGTGGGGCTGGGGTGTCTTCCAGCATGACAATGATCCGCAAACACACATCACCTTCACAAAACACCTCGTCTTTCAACGAGGAGTGGCTCCGTTAATAATTAATATTTAAATATTGTTTAAACAAAAAATTAAAATTTAAAAAAAGCATTTTCAAGGTCCTGGAGTGGCCTAGCCAGTCTCCCAGAAAACTCAAAACCCCATTAGAAAATGTGTGGAGCCCCCTGACATCACTGCTCTAGAGGAGAGATCTGCACTGCAGGATGGAGGAATGGGACCAAAACAAAATACCAGCTACAGGGTGTCGTGCCAGCCTGGGTGAAGACTACAGGAAACGTTTGACGTCTGTCATTGCCAACAAAAGGTTATGTTACAAAGCATATGGAGTTGAACTTTTGTTATTGACCAAATACTTATTTTCTACCATAATTTACAATTACATTCTTTAAAATCCTACAATGTGATTTCCTGGATTTTTTTTCTCATTTTGTCTCTCACAGTTGAAGTGTAGCTATGATGAAAATTACAGACCTCTTTCTAAGTAGGAGAACCTGCACAATCAGTGGCTAAATACTTTCTTGCCCCACTGTAACTTAAGAAATGTGAACCTTAGATATGGTACAATATACACCAACAAATATTCTGGGGGAAAAACAACCATAGAAATTTCAATACGTTTTCAATTCTGACTATGAACCAATCTGGTTAAAAAAGTACCATATTTAACAAAAAAAAAATATAAAACCCTAGTAACATGTCATCTACTATATAATAAAGAATGGCAGTGGTGGTGCAGTGGTTAGCGCTGTCGCCTCACAGCTCCGAGATCCTCGGGTTCGAGTCTGACCCTGGCCTCCACCTGTGTGGAGTCTGCATGTTCTCCCCATGTCCGTGTGGGATTACTCTGGGTGCTCCTGTTTCTTCCCACATTCAAAGGCATGCATTAGGTTGATTGAACACTATATTCGCCCATGTGTACTGTTTTGTTACAACGTTGTGCCTGTCGTGAATATAGCCACTGACTCTGATGTAACGTTAAGCAAACTAATGAGCAAAGAAAAAGTGCATATGGATGACGATCAAGATTTTCCGTTACTTTATTGTGATGTAATCTGCCAAATATCACTTTGCCTTATTGGGAATGCATTTCATCAGAATTAGGTTATGCAATATTCTTCAATAACATCACTTTGTATATAACATTTTTATTAATGAATGAAGGCATTGCTCAGAACAACTGTGACTTTGGTGGATTTAAAATTGAAATGCAAGTTTTGCCAAAATAAACCTTCAGAATCAGTCTTTAAACCTTGTGTGCCAGGGATGAACAACAGCACGCTAGAAATGATAAGAACAAACTGATTTGTCTCTCAAATACCAAACCTATTTAATTTATTCTACAAACATTCCATCATTCATTAAGATCTACTGCCCAGACTAGAAAAAAAGCAATCACAAACTGTAGCCTAACATGCTTGGCTAGCAGCACATAATGGCTTTATAATTAAAACGGGCCTTTAATCAGGGCTAAAGCGGAATATTTTATTTGTTTCTATTAATTCCTTAAATGGCATGGCTAATGTATTCAAGCCTAATGTCATAGAGCCAGAGGTTGATTTGTCTTTCTATCCGCCTACACATATTTACAAGTGACAGGGGGGGTGGGGGGGCAAAACTATGTTCGTCTTGAAGCCAGACTGCCGAGCGAGCACAGTGCACATACAATGCGGAGTGGAGGTGATCCTGGAGAGCCAGCAATAAGCAGGCCTAATCCTGTTGACTAAGAATGGAAACAGGGAGCCATGCCAGGATGCGAGGAGAGCTCAGGCTGTTGAATGCACTGGGGAAATCCTGACTGTGGCAGGGTGGTCCTCAATAAGGCTGCTCTGCTGCCAATAGGCACCGGTGCTAGGCTGGCACACCCGACAATCGACAACCCCTCACCTCCCTCCCACCTCTCCCTCAGCATACCACAGCCAATATTCTCCTGCTCCAAATCGGAATTGGGGGATTTTCATAAATTATAACGTAAGAGCAGTGTTGCAAACTGAATACAGGATCTGGTTTTGGTCTAGTATTTTCACGAGTCATTTTGCAACAACAGCTGAGAATTTTGAATCAGTCAGCACAAATTCAAATTATAACAGTGTCACATGAACCATGTACAGTGGTGCTTGAACGTTTGTGACCCTTTGGAATATTCTAGATCTCGGCATAAATGAGACATAAAACAACATCAGAGTTTCATACAAATTCTAAAAGTAAATGAAGAGAACCTAATTAAACTAAGGAGACTAAAATATTATTTACTGAGGAAAATTGTGCAACATTGCAGACTCTTGATCGGCAAAAGTATGTAAAGCTCCAGGATTAGCAGTTAATTTGAAGATGAAATTACAGTTATGAGTTTTCAATCAATGAGATGACAATCAGGTCCAAGTGGGCTCTCTGTTGTACTTAAAGCGCAGAGATCTATCAAAGTTTAATCTTCACAACACATTAGCTCAAGGGCATCATGGGCATGAACAAAAATGAATTCTGAATTCTGAAAAAAAGTTACTGATGCTTATTGGACTGGAAAAAGTTACCCTACCAGTCTAGACAGACAGACATACTGTGTACAAACTGGTGAAATTCAAGACCACAACTCCCCAAGAGTTGTCGACAAACAAAGATCATTCCAAGAGCACGTTCTCTACAACTGTCTACAAATGTACCCAGGGTAACTTCTAAACATTTACATTTACAGCATTCAGCATTTAGCATTTATCCAGAGCGACTTACAATTGATACAGTCTTACAATCCAAGCAATTGTGGATTAAGGGTCTCAAAGACCCAACAGTGGCAGCTTTGGCCGAGGTGGGATTTGAACCCTGGACCTTCTGGTTCATAGTCCTGCACCTTAACCACTAGGCCACCACAGTCCACACAAATGGCTAACATTAATGTTCATGAGACCATCATCAGGAGAACACTGCAAAATAATGGTGTGCATGACAGGGTTGCAAGGAGAAAGCCTCTGTTCCCCAAAAAGACAAAAAAATCTGCACCATCTGCAGTCTGTAAAGATGCTGTGGACAAACCAGAAGGCTACTGGAAACTGGAAACTGGATAGATGGATGGAGACCAAAATAAAACTTCCTGGTTTAAATGAGAGGCATTATGAAAACACTGCATTCCAGTATAACAATCTCATTATATCTGAGAAACATGGTGGTGGTTGTATCGTGATTATGGTCTGTATTGCATCATCTAAGCCAAAATGGACTGTCTTCATTGACTGAACAATTAATTCAGAATTACAACAAAAACTTATAAAGGAAAATGTCAGGACATGTCTGTAAAATGAATCTCAAGAAAGAAAATGGCCCAAGCAGCAATACAGCAACCCTAAGTACAAAAGATGTTCTAACAATCAGTAGTTTGAACACTTCTAGAACAACTGGGTCCAGTCTCCCCTCAGCCCCAGTCAATCATGCCTATGTGACGCACACCAGATTTATTTAGCTGTAAACATGACTTACACATAAAAGTCATTAGTCAAAGTTTAGGGTCTGAATGAATATAACAAAGGGACTATGGTAGTCTAGCAGTTATGGTACTGGACTATGGACCAGAAAGTCCAAGGGTCAAATCCTGCCAAGCTGCCACTGTTGGGTCCTGTTGGGACCCTTAACCCACATTTGCATGGACTGTAAGGTGGTATAAGTTGTAAGCAGCTCTGGATAAGGCCATCTGGAAATATGGTCAGTTTCAAGCTGTGTTGAAAATTCTAGACACCAAAACTAAGCACACGGAGAAATATACTGTATACCCAGCATACTTTGTAATGTCCTTGTGATGATGAATGAATTAATTTTGCCCTGGTGGTTAGGATTTGAACTACAAAAGCACTGACACCACCTACTATCCTTTTACATGTACTTCATAGCTGATTTCCCCCATTTTTAAAGGTATTCTTTTGGTCTACATGCAAAACAGTTTCTAGCTCTCAATTTTTTACATTTTGTAACTTCATGTACATTTTTGAAGCCTTAGTTCACGTTAACTGTAATAACCAGTTAGGAAGCATTCCAAATTGGCTACAGAATCCGTCAAACCTTTTAATGACATGTTGTACCACATTTCTGCTTTGAGAGACAGCCTCCCATTGTTCCTCAGAGTGTACGTGTCAGTTTAATACCCTTAACTCTCGACTAGACTACTAGCTCAGTGTCATATGCACACCCGTTCAATAGAGTACATAGCTGCACAGACTTAATGCCAAGCTTCTGTTAGCCCTTTAAAGATTTTCTTAAGTCATTACAGCAGTGTCACCAGTTAATGAGATGATGGAGATTATAGTGCTCTAGAGAAGCACAAAAGACATTATTATGAACCCCCTCCCTATTTTTACTCAAAGTTTCCTTTCTTCATGGCTCTCTTCATGGAAACGATTGAATATTAGCCGATTAATCAGCTCTGTCGCAGTTTAAGATGACTAAATGGCATAATGGCTTTCTTCGAGCCCACCAGGCCGTGGCTGTGCCATCAGAACGTGGGGATACGGACAGGGACACGATGGAGGTCCTCAGGGGCTTGTAAGTGGAGCCGGCCATTCCTGAGCATCCTTGTAAAATCATTACTCTCTCGCTGCCTGGCCTTTATGAGCTGTGTCCTGATGGTCTAACAGGCAGGGCGGTAAGGGCCATCACTCTACTGACTGCAGATCAGGCGCTCTGCCTGGCACAAAGCGTTGACGCCCAAATAGGATGCTCTGTCCTGAGTTCACACCATGGATCAGGAAACTCCTCGCCGTGGGGGGAAATTTGCACAGAGCTTCCCCCTCACCGTTCCACCTCGCAGCCTTCATGTCCTGAGCCAGGATGTCACGGCACTGGCTACAGCACGGCACCTAAACAAACCTTTTAGCAAATCAGACATGCTGTCTCACACCGTTCGTGGTCGGATATTGACACAAGCAGAGATATCCAGCGGGGTTTTTTCAATGGCTCTGCCCAGCCAAACGACATCTTAGCGTACGGCCTCATAGAGAAGGTGGTTAGCAGCACATTTGGCCCCATACCAGCCAGGAAATAGGGCCATATGGCCATGCCACACAGAAATGGCCCATACTGCAGTAAATAGGATGTGATGCATTTATGAAAACAGGACTTCACAGGAGCCAGAGAGATAGGACCCTGTACGAGTGCCAGACAGAAAATAGGACCATTTATCAGTTTGAAAATAAAAGTGGCTACCGCTCAGAATATAGTACCCAACAGTCAGATAAAATGACATACACCATACATCCACTGCACTGACGCTGAATTGGGCTGTAATAAGGCCCATACACTCATTTACTGCAAGTGAGTAACCCACACTCATCATTTAAGTTCAATCACATGGAGCCAGAAACCTGGCATGACCATCCAGTGAGAAAAGCGCTACTTAACCGGATAACACTGCATCCCTCATTGTGTGTGAACGTGCATGCGTCTAGACATGTATAAAAATTATCCCGATATTAATCGCGTACGTGCACGTGCTCGCACCGTCGTGGATGTTGGGGACAGCCTGGGGCCCAGCAGATGTGAACAGATGTCAGAGTAAGTGAGCAGGGAGTTGGGAGAGAGAGAGAGAAATGTGCTGGGCCAATGCTCTAATTTACGCATGAGTGGCGCTGCACCACAGATATTTACATTTAAATTGATGTTTCAGATACTTAATTAAAGACGTGGACTGGGCTCTTCTGGTCGCCGGCGGTTTCTTCCTCATCCTCCTCCTCCTCGGCAAAGCCAACAGACCACTCACTGGAACCTAGAGCACTTTCCCGAACCCATGTGAATATTTTACTGGAGTTGCTTTAATCACAATGGTCCCAGACCTCTTTATGGTAATTTGGGAGAACATTGCTGAAGACACAATGCCCCCTGGTGGATTCAAACTCCTCCCCTAGTTAAGCAACACTGCTGTTACCGATGTCGCACAAATGTCTGCTTTTCTTTACATTTCCTATTGTTCTCTGTGCTGCTCTGATAAAGACCTTGTCCAGAAAGGGGGGCGCTATATAAATGCACCAGGCGTTATGATGAGGCAGCTCCTGTGGGGCTATAGCTCTAACGCAGTGCCACTCTAACCCTGATGAACTCTAGTCCCGGCATGTCTCCTGCTTTGGCCCTCCGAGGGGCAGCCCACAGGACATCCTCCACAACCACTTGCTCCCAAACAGCCTTTTAATAGAGTTTAAAAGAGGATTATTAACATTACCTGCTAATTATGTTAAGGACCTAATTAGAAAAAAAGAGAAAAAAGCTTTTTTGGTCTAATTAGGTTTTCTTTTTAAGTACACTGACAACCAAGGGAATGCCGAGATCTCTGTAGAAATGAGAGTGCAATGAGCCAGTGAGAGGCTCCTTCGGAAAAGAAGTTAACCCTCTCATCAGCCAAGCCGACTCTATTAACGGCGTCCTGGCAGAGTGCAATTACCACCCAAATCGTTTATTTAGAATGTGTTTATCTGGAGTGGGCTGCATCATTTAGCGCATTATAAACTCAATGCTGGTTTCATTAGCGATTACAGTCAGCGGGTGGTAATACCTGCTTGATATAGCCAACTGAAGGCTGATGCTATCAGCACACAGACAAATTACGTGGATAGGACCTCATTTTTTAGGAGTCCGTCACAGTTCCCGCTGTTTGCTCAACTCACTGCAAACATGCTTAGCATTCTTACCATGCTCAAGCCCACAATCATGTATCGATTCTAGGCACTGGTCGGAGAGGAAAACACACACAATGCAACCCAGAGTCCGCTCTACAGCCGCGTTCAGGTAAAACCATGCTGGAGCTTCTTTTACGATACTGCCTAGCATCGTAACCTTAGTCTAGTTCTTTGCAGAAAAAAACACATTGCTTTAAAACACACTGCAAAGACATCAACCTGAAAACTTTCAGTATAATGTTTTTATGTACCTCGAAATTTAAATTTATTGTAAAAGACTGTTACAGAATCTCACACAGTCACGGTAAACCTGTTACAGCACTTCGCTGACATGATCTTCTGTAGAACACTGCCACAGAGCGACATGCACAAAAACACAGTGTCCATTGCTGTTACATAGTCAACCTGAAAATGTTCTGTGTAACACTGTTACACAGCCACATCAAGATAAAAGCCTCTGTATAGCACAGGTACAAAGAGTTATCAACCAGTAATATGAAGTATTTCACTGTTCTATTGTGTTACTGACATAAAAACTGCTGTATAACATTGCTTCATAGCACCACTGACCTAAGACCTGCAGCACAACATTGTTTCATAGTACCACTGACCTAAAATCTGCTATAACGTTTTCATAGTACCTTTGACCTAAAACTGCTATATCTGTTTCATAGTGCCACTGACCTAAAACCTGCTCTAACAACACCTTTTCATTAGTACCACTGATCTAAAACCTGCCATATATCATTGTTTCATAGTACCACCGGCCTAAAACCTACTGTATAACATTGCTTCATAGTACCACTGACCTAAAATTTGCTATATAACATGTTTTCATAGTACTTCTGACCTAAAACTACTATATCTGTTTCATAGCACCACTGACCTAAAACCTACTATATAACTGTGTCATAGTTCCACTGACTTAAAATCTGCTACATAACTGTTTTAGTGCCACTGATAAAACCTGCTGTATAGCACGTTTTCATAGTACCACTGACCTAAAACCTGCCGTATATCATTGTTTCATAGTACCACTTACATAGAACCTATGGTATAACATTGTTTCATAGTAACACTGACCTAAAATGCGCTATATCTGTTTCATAGCACCACTGACCTAAAACCTGCTATATAACTGTTTTAGTACCACCGGCCTAAAACCTACTGTATAACATTGCTTCATAGTACCACTGACCTAAAAGCTGCTATAACACGTTTTCATAGTACCACTGACCTAAAACTACTATATTTGTTTCATAGCACCACAGAACCATTGACCAAAACATGCTATATAACATGTTTTCATAATACCACTGACATAAAACCTACTACGTGTTTTCATAGTACCTCTGACCTAAACAGCTATATAACTGTTTCATAGTACCACTAACATAAAACCTGCTGCATACTATTATTTCATAGTACCACTGACCTAAAGTCTGCTTAGGTTAGGGCTACTATGGAACAAAGATATACATCAGGTTTTAGGACATTTGTTTCATAGCACCAGTGACCTGCTGTATAACGTTGTTCCATAGTACCTCTGACCTAATTCCTGCTGTTGTTGGATACTAAATATGGAAAGAGTAAAATAACTGTCAAAGGATCTGTGAGATAAAGCAATTCATTACTGTAAATTAGGAAAAAGTTATGAAGAGATAACCAAACATTTTTACCAAACTTTACTATTTAAAGCCTTTAAAAAGAAGTGGGAAAACCAGTGGTTCTGTGGATACCACGCCCAGATCAGTTAGACTGTAAGGAAAATGAAGAGAGATGCAAAGAAAAACACACATGTAAATCCAACTGAAATGCAAGGCTCTCTGAAATGAAGTGAGAGGTACGGCTGTTTCACCATGTACTATAAGGAGATACTTAGACAGAAATAGATAGACAGACAGAGTTCCCATATCACAAAGTAGTGCATCTTAAACATGCCAAACAGCTTCTAGAGAACCCGCAAAACTTCAGAAAGTATGAGTGTTGAGAAAAACAAATTTGGTCACAATCATAAATGTTATATTTGGAGAGGAGTCAAAATGGCTCATGAAGAGAAGGCCACCCTATAATGAAAATGGTGTGAAATGGCATCTCTGCTGTTTTGGGAGTGTGAGAACTACAGAGGCACAGGACACCGTGTCAAAACTGATGACAAGAGGAGTGCAGCAGTTAATCAGAAAATCTAGGAGGAAAAACTGGCTGAAAGTTGAACTTGGGGTGCAACTTAACAACGATCCAAACCAGAAGGCCAAACTAAATGTTCAGTAGCTGTGGTGGAATAAGGTGAAACTTCTAGAGTGGGCATCACAATCCTCAGACCTCAATATCCTTGAGCAACGTTGGGGAGAAGCCAAATGTGCAGCAAGACAACCTGGAGGCTTTTTTTGCCAAAAAGATTGGGTAGCTTTATGACCTGAGAGGGGGACTTGTTAACAACTAGTATAAAAGGCTGATACACTGTATTGAGTGCCAGTTCTAAGCCTGTGTCTGGCATAAAACCGGAGCCAGGTCTAATATGCAGAGGTGGTCAGTAACAAAGGACAGGTACAACCCCAAATCAGAAAGAGTTGCGACGGTATGGAAAATACAAATAAAAAAATATATATATGCAATGTTCCTTACATTTCCTTTGACTTTTATTTCATTGCAAACAGTATGAACCCAAGATATTTCATGTTTTTTCTGGTTGACTTCATTTCATTTGTTAATAAACATCCATTCCTGCATTTCAGGCCTGCAACACATTCCAAAAAAACAGGTGGAACAGGGACAATGTAAAGCTAGTAACGAGGTTAAAATAAGAAACAAAACCAAGTAAACAATGATGTGATTTTAAACAGGTGATGGTAACCATGATTTGGTACAAAAGCAGTATCCACAAAAGTCTTTATATTGTTATTATAATTAAACATAGTTGAGTAAAAAGTAATAATGAAAGTAATATAATAATATTTTTATTGCGTCACTGCCTCAGGGCTCTTATGTAGGCTACTACGAGAGTAAAGACTTTTTTTCTCTGGGCCTTGAGGGACAGCGGCAGGCTCTGGGAGTGCAGTACGTTTAATGGCCCTTCACGCAGAGCCAAGGCGCATGTTAAAAAATGTTTACTGTTTGCTCAGCCCGACCTCGGCAAGGAAAGACAAGATGAATTTGATGGCTAATGTAAAAATAACAGACAATCATAAATCATGGAAATGGGAGTAAGTCGATGATGAGAGCTAATCAATACGGCCTCTGATTTTGCCATTGTGCCAACTGGCACTCCATTTATTACCACAGAGTTTGAGGAGAAACATTATTCACATTAGAGTATGCACGGTGGAGGAAGAGTGATGGGAGAGGGTGCTTAGTCACCGCGATGCTTGGAGCCTGCCCAAACGGCAGCCATCATCCAAGAGCACGCTTTTTTTCCCCTCCTTAGACAGATGAGATCAATTCTGGATCTTCATTGCGCTCATGTAAGGTACAAAATGACCATCTCACACTAAAATGTGTTCCCTGTTCTGAAAGGGGGAGATAAAAACAAAGTGCATTCTTTCTGCTTTACTGTGAGACGTTACTTGATTCGAGTGGACCAGGCTGTAGCTCTCAAGGGAAATTGGACTGAGGGAACACAATCTGATTTACTCCAGCTTGCCCCAACTGCCTGATGAGCCACAGGCTAAGAGCCGATACAGGGACTGAATCCCTCGTTTCATTTTCCCAAACACTAAAGGACGGAGCTGATCCAAAGAAACTTTATACCTGATCTCTTACCTCCTTCATCTCAGAGTTCCTTTTACTCGCCTGCTGTTTCCCCATGCTGCAGTCATTTTTCCTTCCCCAATCCACCGGCCCGACTTGGATGTATGGCTTTATGTGAACTGTGCAGGAGTTTCATTGGATTCCCATTGCTGTGAAAGAGAAAAGCACATTTCAGATTCATCAGGAGCCAGTTTCACTCAGGATTCATTAAATGTGCATCAATCAGTGTGCCACTTTAGCTTCAGGTCAACACGGGGTCAACATCTGCCAACACATGGCCTTCATTGTTGTCCTGAAGATACCTCCTATATATCTGAATGATTTTTCACCACTGATCCCCTGCTGACCGATTTCTGTGCAGCACTTTTTATTTTGGTTTTTCAGGGTATTGATGAAGCCAGTGTACATATAGCAAATATCTCGAACCAACACACACGCTGCTGTTTAAATAAAGTGACAGTAGAACTGGCTGTACTGAACACATTAGTGACTCTTAATATGACCCTTACATAGATTTCCACCTCCCCAATGAGTGGGGTCCTCAACTCTCCACCCTACCCCAAAAAGTCTACATGGAAATGGTCTTCCAACTTTGATAGGGAAGTTGACTGACATACACAGATCACCATAAGTCTATCAGACATCTCTGAGATGAACTGGTGTGACTTCATAGTCATGGACGAAATCTGTTGGAAAGCCTTCTCAGAATAGTGGAGTAAAGGGACACAAAAAAAAATAATAATAATAATAATAAAATAAAAAAAACCACGGCACAAACTCCATACTAATAACTCTGTTTTGGGATGTGGTTATTTGACATTAGGGATGTCACGAGAACTGATCTTCGGTACCAAGTCGATAGGAACATTCTGAAAATGTTACTGTTCTTTTGCTGTGGTACCTAAGGCATCACCAATCTCCCAGACCACATGAGGGCAGCATAATAAGCCTACACATGTAGATGCAAATGGAAGAAGAACGCTACATCAACATCAACATGGGGAATTGGGTCGGCAAAAGCAGCAGAAGCAACTAGTTGGTTGAATTTCTTTTATTTTTGATTTAATACTTTTAATATACCCATTTTATAATGTATAATGATCCCTAAAACTGGAGGGATTTGTCTGGAGGTCATAAGTATTATTAGACTCGGCAAAAAAAGCGTTATTAGATCACTTTGGTATGTTTAAGATGAACTTTCTAATGCTATTCAGTGCAACACTGATGATACAGACATGGATGATGTCAACGACGACTGTGCGTGTAATGCTTTGATGATCATTCTCATGTTCAAGGGTAATTAGTTAATTAGGCCCTAATCAACATGAAAACTAGTTTTATTGTAGTTGTAGTTTAATGATTAACAAAAAAAGACTTAGAGTGATCTTTTCATTATTACAAATGAGTCATATTTTGAGCCTTAGAGAAAGGCCTTTGTTTGAAGCTTTCTGAAGGTCAATGATAAGCAAAAATTCCAGAGAGAACTATAGTGTCCTCTAGCGTTCCTAGTATGTAGCATCCAGAAAATGAATCATCAATCAATCAGAACTTTGTTTAATGATACTCTGTCCAATAAGGTGTCATTTTGTTATCTTTTTGTTATCCTTAATGTTTTTAGAAGCCGATGCATGCTTGATTTCACGGTATAATATATAAGGTATTTTGGTAAGGTAAGGTAGGGGCACTACCTGAGCTCGTTAAAACTTTCATAAAAAATTACTATTGAGCAACTTGTCAGATGTATTTTTAATTGTTTCTGAATTTAACAGGTGAAATTTCCACCACACTAAATAAATAAATAAAAGTCACGCTACATGTATTCATTATTGCCATTGCAGCTTCAAAACTTTATGAAATGTCATGAAATCGCAGAACTTTGCAGAGGGTTTTTAATTTGAAACAATGAATGCAGAGCGAAACAAAAGAGAGCGACTACGCCCAAGGGAGAGGGAGAAGACAAGGAGAGGAGAGAAGTGACAACAGATAACTAACTGTAGGTAATTTACATTTACAGGTATAAGTAAGGCCTTACATTTAAAAAGAAAATTTACATTGTAGTCTAACGCCTGTCCAACACCGGCCCTGCCTTCATGACTCCGAGCACTGTTCAATTCATCATCACACTGCATTTCGGCAGTACTACAGTAAAATAATACTATAACAGAGACCACAGAAAGCCACAGTAGATCACATTTCACACAGAGAAAGGCAGACAGTCTTTTCGGTAAACAAACAAATGCTTAAGGCCAACTTAAGTTGGCTACCGTTACGACCAATCATAAGTGAAGCCAAACGCTTGATTTCAAAACATTTAGTCAAGTTTAAAAATGACAAAATCACAACAAGGCCACAGTCTTTGTGGGTAAAGATGCCATATGTGCAGATCTCTGTGTACATGAAATAATTTCTACTTGGTAGATGGTATATGAGCTTCAACTGTTCAAACATTTGGTGCAATCCACACCGAAACTGAAACCATATTCTCCTAATTGTCTTTTCAAAGTATTAGCATGAGGAGGATGTCCAGAAGAAAACCACAGCAAACCATGTCCAATGCATTTTAAAATCAGAGAAAAAAATGAAATATAAAAATAATATGAAAAAAAACTGACATGAAGCAAGGAGACTGGATAGGGCAGTAGCTGAATTTATATGCATGGAACAAGTTTTGATCTATAATGTGGAAAAATGTGGATTTAAACAAATGCTTGAACAATTGACACTCAGATACCAGTTTTTCTGGTATCGTGACATAAATATTGACAGCTACATAGTTTACATCCCAGTGACAGAGTGATGTAGTTCCATCTCTAAGGGGATTAATGCAGAGTTGTAGTGCTTAATTTACAAATAGCTTTGACCAAAGATTTCATAAAATGGATTCAAAGATGATTTTACACAATGTGTTTTTTCAAAAACCTGTATTGACTGCCCTAACATCTGCCCTTAGCCTTTCATTAGTGCGTTTCAAAAACAAAATCAAACAGTTAAGATGGATATTAGGTTGAAAAACACTGGCATATTCCATTTCTTTTACTGTACTATAAATTATAGCATTTGTAGTCATCACAAATTCAATAATCAAATTCTGACTCAATATTAGAGCTACTTGACAAGTCCTAAAATTTGGACTAAAGACAAAACATTTTGTCCGATGACCATAAACACTTGCCCTCATGGCCAAAACAGGGTTAGCAGCAACCTACGTATCGAACATAACACACACACTTACTATTGCACATGGACTTCACTCCCCCACTTTTTCACAGCCCCTGCTTCAGTCCACTCGTCCTGACCTCTGAAAGCAGTTAGAAATTTCACACAATATCCCAGCACAGCAGTGGCTGTAGCAACGCTGGGAGCCAATATGTTTCCATAATTGGGCCTGTAGTGGGGGCAGAGTCCAAGGCAATTAATCCTTTCCTCTTCTGTTGTTTTGCGGCCGGATGGCAGTGACAGGGTGCAGAATAATTGGACAGGAGCGCCCTTGTCCCCTCCGCTTTACATTAATATCCCTCCACCCAGGTTCTAATCCCGGCCAGGTTACTAGCCACACCACTCTCATTGCCTGCTTGCTGGTCAAGATCACGCTACATCTGACCTGTGCTAAAGCCAAGGTGATGCAAACCTGGTACGGAAATGAGAAGGTGAGCTAGGAGTGTAGAAAGTCTAAATACATATTGTTTTAACACTCGAAATCCTACAGCTTTGCCAAGCAGCCTGCAAAATAAATGAAAAATTTGCCTAAAAGCATTGCAGAATTCATAAAAAACAAGGTTCATTAGATATTCACAGAGTAGAATATATGTTGTCTTATCCTGACTGTTCCCATTAGGAGTCACCACAGCGGGTCATCCTGATCCACATATTAGATTTGGCACAGGTTTTACACCTGATGCCCTGCCTGATGCAACCCTCCCCATTTATCCAGGCTTGGGACCAGCACAAGGAGCAACCCGTGCATCCCCAGTGGCTGGGGTTCTTTTACATGGTGACACCACTCAACCTTCACGTCGCAGTCCACACCTGGAACTAGTATAGCATAGAGGAACCCAGGCCCTCAGACACTACCATTTCCAGCAGCTGGCTGTACCCACTGAGCCACCAGAGCTGCAACAGAATAGTTTGGGGAGCACGAGCAATCATTTCCACACATGAATTGGCCCGAGTCTCAACCATTAATTTGGGATGTGTTTCTTACATTTATTTAGACTTTTATTTCATCGCAGACAGTATGAACTGGAGATATTTCATGTTTTGTCTGGTCAACTTCATTTCATTTATTAACATACATTCATTACTGCATATTCAGGTCTGCAACACGTTCCAAAAAAAAGTTGGAATGGGGGCTAGAATTTTGGGGATTTTGGGCTAGAAAAGAATTTAAAAAAATAAATAAATAAATAAATAAATAAATAAATAATGATGTGATTTCAAACAGGTAATGTCAACAGGTGATTCTAATCATGATGAGATACACAAGCTGTATCCATGAAAGATCTTTCAGGACCAAAGACGACCAGAGACTCTTCAGTTTGTCAATAAATATGTGAAAACAATATTGAAATGTTTAAAAAGTTATTGAATGTTCCTCAAAGAAAGATTTAAAGGGATTTGCATATTTCTCCTTCTACAGTGCTTAATATTGTTAAAGGCTTCAAGGAATCTGGAGGAATTTCTGTATGTAAAGAGCAAGGATGCAAGACTAAGCTGAACACACATGCTCTCCGATCCCTCAGGCGGCACTGCATCAAGAACTGTCATTCATTCAACTGTCATTCATCAACAGGTGATATAAGCACATGGGCAAGGGATTACTTTGGCAAACCTTTATAAGGTACTACAATAAAGAGTTACATTCACAGATGCAACTTAAAACATTACTGTGCAAAAAAGAAGCCATGTCCAAATGCATCATCAACTTTTCTGGGCTTGAAGGCATCTAGGATGGACCATCACACAGTATTACAATAGAAACCTGTATTGTGGTCAGATCTGGGAGAAATGGACGCTGTGTGCTCCGGACCAAAGACGAAAAGGATCATCCCAGACTGTTATCAGCAACATGTTCAAAATCCAGGGTCTGTCATGGGATGGGGTTGTGCCAGTGCCCTTGGCAAAGGTCCTTTACACTTCTGGGATAACAGCATTGATGCAGAAAAGTACACTGAGATTTTAGAGTAACATAAGCTGCCTTCAAGATGACATCTTGTTCCAGGGACATCCATGCAATTTTCAGTGAGACAACTCAAAACCAGGTGCTGCACACAATACAAAAACATGGCTGCCGAAGAAGAATACTGGACTGCCTGCAGACTGTCACTAACATGACCTCGTACTGTTTCACGTCTTAAGACGTGTTTGCAGGTAGAAAGGTACACAGTAACACCTCAAACACTGAACCGGTTGGTAAATGTTTTGCAGATATATTGTGAATTAAGTTAAGAAACAATTCATTCATTATTTCACCTTCTTATCCGCTTGCTCACTTTCCTGGGTCACCAGTGCCATCCACCGAGCCACCAATTAAGAAACAATGTGCAATGTAAACATTCACGCTATATTACAAGTGACTCTGTGTGTACCTCCAGTGCTTCCTCTCTATTCCTCTGCACTTCCATGCAGACACATTCTCCCTCTCACTAACACACATACATATCCACACAGGCGCTCTCTCCGTTTTGTGGCCCTCTTCTAATCTCCTCCAGCAACTCTTCTAAGCCTAGGTGCACTTCAAAAACAAATCAATAGGGGTACAATAGCATGGATCATGCTTTGTAATTTTTATATCATTAGTTTTCTTTCTATCAACATGCCTGAAGTGAAGGGGAGGGAGGACTACAGTCGAGTGCCTTCATAAAGTTTATTTAGTATTCTATGAATTTCAGATCAGTTATGTTTTATAATGACTCGGCCGAGGTGGCGGTAGGGGTGAGGGGAGGGGGTACAGGTGGTGATGGGAAAGGCAGGGGGAGAAAAGGGAAAATCAATACGAGTAGCAGACTTTTCCGCAGCATGGCGGAGAGGGGATCTATTGTGGAGGAATTATGATTTATGTCAGGGGTGGAAGGGCCGTCAGGGTGCGCCTGGGACGGAGGTGTGCGCCAATAATGATTAATGCCCCCCCTTCGTCCCGGAGACAGCCCAGCCACGCTACACTTCTATCCCCCTCCACCCACTACTCGCATTCCCCTTATAAAACTACTACAGCCTTTCTATTTCAGCCTAAGAGGCATTCAGGCCTTTGATACTGAACTCGTCTGCAACAGTTTTCATCTCTCTTTTGCTCCATCTCGCTCTCCTTCTCGCTCTGTGTTTTGCTGGCAGGCCGCAGTGGTCATGATAGATCTGCAGTTCTTCAGCTGTGCAGCTGCAGGACAGGGCGGTCACTTTTAAGCTGGACGTCTGCACTCTGTCTCTGCCAGGCCTGTCAGCGCTCTCCACCAAGGAGATGGAGCGAAGAAAAGATGGACAGAGAGAGAGAGATGGACAGAGAAGGAGTGCCATTGATGAAGGCAAATGAAAAGATAGAAGAGGCCTCGGTGACTGGCGACAGAAAGAGAAATGAGGCAGCGTGGAGTGTTAAAAAGCACTTCACCATCCAGGACGTGGTAACTCACAGGGGAGGTAAAGGAATACTCTAGCGTTTCTCAAACCCAGCTCCATCCACCACATCTGTACCATGTCTGTGACACATGCCACAACTGTATTCGGGAAAAAATGCTGACTGACATATACAGTGGGGCAAAAAAGTATTTAGTCAGCCACTGATTATGCAAGTTCTCCTACTTAGAACGATGACAGAGGTCTGTAATTTTCATCATAGCTACACTTCAACTATGAGAGACAAAATGAGAAAAAAAATCCAGGAAATCACATTGTATTTTTAAAGAATTTCAATGTAAATCATGGTGGAAAATAAGTATTTGGTCACCCACAAACAAGCAAGATTTCTGCCTCTCACAGACCTGTAACTTCTTCTTTAAGAAGCTCTTCTGTCCTCCACTCGTTACCTGTATTAAAGGCACCTGTTTGACCTCGTTATCTGTATAAAAGACACCTGTCCACAGCCTCAAACAGTCAGACTCCAAACTCAACCATGGCCAAGACCAAAGAGCTGTTGAAGGACACCAGGAAGAAAATTGTAGACCTGCACCATGCTGGGAAGAGTGAATCTTCAATAGTCAAGCAAATTGGTGTTAATAAATCACTGTGGGAGCAAATTGTGTAAGAAAATGGAAGACCTACAAGACCATTGATAATCTCCCTTGATCTGGGCCTAACGCAAGACTCATCCCTGGGTTCAAAATGATCATGAGAACGGTGAGCAAGAAATCCCAGAACTACATCGGAGGGACCTGATGATGACCTTGGCAGAGAAGCTGGGACCAATGTAACAAGGTTACCATCAGTAACACACTATGCCTAAAGAGACTCCGATCCGGCATTGCCAACGTGTCCCCAGTACATGTCCAGGCCCTCTGAATTTTGCCGGAGAAGCATATGGATGATCCAGAAGAGGATTTGGAGAAATATCATGTGGTCAGATGAAACAAAAAATAGAAACTTTTTTTGTAAAAACCAAATTGGAGAAAAAAAGTAGCTGAGTCGCATCCCCAAGAACACCATACCTACTGGGAAGCATGGGTTGGAAACCTCATGCTTTGGGGCTGTTTTTCTTCAAGGCGGACAGGAACGACTGATCTGTTGTGAGGGAATAATGAACGTGGCCTGTATCGTGAGATTTTAAGCCAAATCTCCGTCCATCAGTAAGAGCATTGAAGATGGAAACGTGGCTGGTCCTTCCAGCATGACAAATGATCCCAGAACACAGAGAACGCAAAACACCTCTCTCGTTGAGCGAGGGGGGATGGGACATAGGAGCGGGTGGAAGAGAGGGGAGGTGTGGGAATAGCAACAAAGGAGTGCTCCGTGAAAACATTTCAGGTCCTGGAAGTGGCCTAGCCAGTCTCCGACCTCAGCCCAAAGAAATGGTTTATGAGGAGTTTGAAATTCCTTGTTGCCCAAAACCTCCACTGCTCTAGAGGAATCTGCATGGAAGCAATGGTCCAAAATCCATCTACAGTGTGTGCAAAATCTTGTGAAAGACTTTACAGAAAACGTTTGACCTCTGTCATTGCCACCAAAGGTTTGTTACAAATTTTATTTGAACCAAATTTGTTATTGACCAAATACTTATTTTCCACCATCATTTACAATTAAATTCTTCAAAAATCCCTACAATGTGATTTCCTGGATTTGTTTTTCTCATTTTGTCTCTCATAGTTGAAGTGTACCTATGATGAAAATTACAGACCTCTCTCATTTTTCTCAGTAGGAGAACTTGCACAATCAGTGGCTGACTAAATACTTTTTTGCCCCACTGTATATGTATAGTAAGTAAACAAGTCACAGACATCAGTTATGTGATCAGTCAACTGTTTTTCCAAATACAGTTGTGGAATGTTTCACAGACATGGTACACACCCACCAACCACACCACCCCCCCTAATTGTAAATTTTGAATTTTGAATTCACTTGTTTCCATAAACCTAGCTGCTTGTTCCTCTCATGGGATCTTGCAACTCTGATTTATTGTAAGTAGTATTCCTTGGTTTGTCCCCCCACTACCTGTATATTCTATCCATCCTAAACTATATAAACTGGTTCACATTCACTAGTTGAGTCTCTGTTTCATCTGGCTAATCTTCTGTGTTGTTCGTATCACAGGGTGGGCGTACACCTGTGCCCTTTGACATTAGCTCTGGACTCCCCTATAATCTTGAGTAGAATAAAGTGGCATTAAAACATGAATAAAACCAATCAAGGTCTTAGGATGAGAAAATCCCTCCACTTTTAAGACCTTCTACAGATCTTGAGGAAACTTTTGATCTGTGTCTCAGTTTTATCTTACCACTGTCACCTCCAGATGAGTATCGGGGTCTAGACTTTGTGACATCATCTACTGCATAAAATCTACATAATATACACTACACTAGTATATACAGTACTGTGCAAAAGTCTTAGGCCACCATTAGTTTAGACACACCATTGTTTTAGCAGTGGTATAATGACCATGTATAATTATTTATTTATAAAAGTTGATGCAGTATTAAAAAACTGAAAACAAATTAAAAAAAAACAGCTTTTTTAGGCTACAGTAGCAAGTATTTAGTGTGACCTCCCCTTACACCTGAGCAATAGCAGCTTCATCCGGATACCAAGTTAACTCTTCTACAGTCTGAAGAAGCTTGATCAGGAATGGTCTTTTTGGAAGGGTAGCCAAGAAACCACTTTTTCGGAAGGGGAACAGGGTGAAAAAGCTAAGATATACTGAAGCTCACAAAGATTGGAATGAAGATCAGTGTAAGAGTATTATGGAGGGATAAATCCAAATTTATTAAATATTTGGGTCCAACTGGAGACAACATGTATAGAAGACATATTATACATGCAATATGTCAACAATACTGACCCATGCGGACAGGATAAATTTTCACAGTTGCACGTACCGATATGCTCCAAGCAGCCTGTTTTACCTTGTCCCAGAGATGCTCTACAGGATTAGGATCTCTGGATTGTGGAGGCTAGAAAATCAAGGAAAACTACCTGTCACGTTCCTGGAGCCAATACATGACTACATGACCCTTGTGGCATGGTGCACTGTTCTGCTGAAAGTGGTCTTCTGCCAAAAAAGCTGTTCTGGAGGGATGAACCTGGTCGGCCACAATGCTTAGGTAAGCCCTACTGTCCAAACATCCATCTACGGGTATCAGAGGATCCAGGATGTGTCAAGAAAACATTCCCCATACCATCACTCCACTTCCACCAGCCTGAACTGTTGACACCTGACAGGAAGGGTTTATAAATTTGTGTTGCTTGGATCAAGTTCTAACCTTTCCATCAGCATGGTGCAACAGAAATCTAGATTCATCAGACCAGGCAATGTTTTAGCACTGCGCAACAATTTGGTTTTTACACTCTTTTGCCCACTGGATTCTTGCCTTTTTATTTTGCTTAGACAGCAATTGCACTCGAGCAGGTCATCTGCTGTTGTAGCCCATCCAGCGAAGGAACGTGTCAGTTGGAGCACCAACGTTGTATTCAGCTGCAATTTCCTCACCTGCTCATCAGAGCGATTCTTGACATCCTCCTCTGACCCCTTTCGTCGATGAGTTGTTTACATCCACAGGATCCTCTTTTGTTGGATGCTTTTCCTAGATCACTCCAGTCTTGGTATACTCTCGACACCAAGGAATGAGAAAACCCAACAAGGTTGGCAGTTATTGAAATACTGGCCCCAGTTAGTCTAGTACTGATGACAGAAAACTTGCCCCTTGATTTCATGCTGCACTCTGGGTTCTTGTCTGATTTCAGTGCATGGAAGCTCCAATTGTGAAGGACAGGTGTCTATAATAAAGTGGTAGCTCAATGTTTGCACCAGTACATAATGTACAGTACAAACTGCATCAGTATACATAGTAGAGTACATTTTGATACACTAAAAAACACTAACCAGGGAGGTTAAAATGTCAGGACAGGCTAAGACGCATTCAGTCAGCCATTGTCTCGTTTTGAACTGCATCTCCTGTATTAATAAATGGCAATGATGCATCGTGGGCTACAGTATGCCACACTGTAGTGCAATGCTACTTGGCAAGCCACATCATTGCAGCATCGCCGTCAACCCAGCAAACGTACAATGTGTGTAGTTGTTTGGCTCAGCCCCTAGAGGGCAAACATAGGTAACCTGAACTAAAATGAGCACTAAAACAAATACCTAATAAAGACCAGACAAATAAGACAAAGGACGCCTAGTCAAACAAAGTGCCATCAGGTTTTTTCATTCTACCACTGCCAGACAGACAGCTGAGGCACACGGGATGATTTCACTCGCTCGCTTTGAACCACCACAGAGGGGAAAAGCAGGAGCGAAACAATGAAGGAGAACGCAAGCTGAAAGAATGGAGGTGCAGAGCCAAGAGGGCACTGGGTACAAAAGCGAGGCTGAGGGGGAGCAAGGGAGGGAACATGGCTGAAAAGCTCATTTCCACCCTCCACTGCCTCCCTCTGCCTAGTTTAAAAGATTACCCTACAGCAGCAGTGGAGAGGGGCTGAACCCCACCCTGACGAGGAGGAGAGGCACAGATACAAATCACACACTCCCACTCTCAATCCCACCCGGACTGTATACAGACAGCAGAACAGGAAACATTTCTGATACATCTGTTCGGAACACAGACTAGTCTGCTAGTTAGCCGTATGAAAATGTATGTGTTAAAAAGAAAGACAGAAAATATTTAATATAGTGGCATATCGACTGTCACTCATGCAATTTTAGTGCAGATACTAAGTGTTGCACTACTAATACTAGTTTAGTCTAATGGATAGAATGGATGCTGTTGGCTATATTCAGCTGACTTTATGTAGTGACTTCTGATTAAAGTTGAGAGAAGAAAGGAAACAGAATCATCACCATCATTTGCTTCCAAAAGTTACATCACTTTAGTTTGACTACGACTTATTTAATGTTATATTGTATAAAACATGATATTATTCACTTTAATAAACAATGCATACACACAGGTATATATACCTACACACACATATATACTGCATTAATATAATATAATATAATGCAATATAATGCAGTTGACACCCTGACGCGCTATTTTTGAGCAATCAGAACTTGCAACACTGGATGATGTACAGCTCCTGTCTGTTAATCATTGCATGCGCAATATTGCGAGAAAGAGAGATCTAATAGGCACCGGGGATGCTTATCAGGAGGAAAAAAGTTCAGGGGGGAGTTCGGTAAGGAGCAGATCCTTCATGTGATGCTCTCTGAATTCCACCCTACAGAAAGACAGACCACAGAGGGAACCCAGAGCCTGGAATTCACTGGCCACAGTACAAAAAGTACTCCCTGAATGGAAGACAGTCCATCATACCAATCCATAACCACACCACCTACCTTTCATGACGCGAGCCCAGCCCAGGGTTCGAACCCAGCATCCCCAGGAAGTGCTGTTACCAGCATCTTGCTCTTACCTGTGATCCACAGGAGATGCCTGTATATGACTGTATTCACAAAAGGCAGTGAGCTCTCTGGAGCTGTGAGGCAATGGCACTAACCAATGCTCCACCATGCCACCTGATTAAATATATATCTACTCCCAAATAAATGATACACGCAAAGAACCCAACTTCAAGAACCTAAACTTTGAAGCACGTACACACTAAACAGCTCAGAGATTAGCACAAACATGTACAAGTCTCAGTCAACTGCCCTTAACATGGCTTTCAATCTACTTTTCAATGGGAGGTGTGATCCCAGTGAGGTTTAATGGAGGGATGTGCGTCCTCTCACACTTGGATCACCGTCGAGAACAATGTGGCAGTCGAATCGGGCTACATCTCCGCTCTCTGACCTTCAGCTGCAGCTCAGCACGGTAATTAAGAATTGGCGGATGTAAGAAAATGCACATGCCAGCCTTGAACGCTTGGCCTTTGAGACGACAACTGTGGACGCCATACCCCAATCGATAGCGAAGCAGCAGGGAAGAACAGAGAAGCGATGGACAAAGAAGCTCAGAACTGTACTGACAAGTATCCGGGTCTGACTATTTTCTTGTGCAACAGCAATGACCTTTTTCACACCTCTGGATTCAAACACCCCCACTCACACAATCCCAACTCCAGGTGCGGTCAAACTGGCTTCAGTGCCATTGTATCGCCATAGAACTGGCTTGAACTTTTGCATTCTATCTGCCTGCATTTCTTCAGCATCGCAAATCAAGGCCATCCGCAGAAACAATGGCATAACTTACAAAGCCTACACATGCTAAGGCCATAGTGCGGGCATACTTTCTCCTGCCTATTTGAACATTTTCCAACAGCATGAACTCATAGAAGAAAACGAGCTGTTGTGTACTAAAGGATGCTATGAATGGATATTGACTATGGACGCTGACCTTTATCATGGGTAAATACCAGTATACACATTATCAGGCTTTAGACTGACTCAAAGAATGGTCTGAGAGGAATGAAAATCAATATGGTAACTATTCACTCCAAGATTTACAGCATGATGAATTAAAGAAGGTATTCATTAAAGAGTTTTAACAGCAAATAATACACACAAGTAACAATGGTTAGTTTGGGAATAGAGTGGCTCAGTGTTTACTGTTGACTAGTCAGAAGGTTATGAGTTCAAATCCCTACCCTGCCAAGCTGCCACTGTCAAGGTCTTGATCAAGACCCTGAACTATGAGTGAGCGATATGGTAAAAATGTTATATCACAATATTTAAAAGACATTTTCACAATTATAAATTAAATATTTATCATGATGCATCAGGAGCGACAGATTCGTAAAAACTACTATTCAAATATTATCTTAATGCAATATTCAAACAATATCTAATAAAGTAAAGTGATTTATAATCAAAATGTGCTGCACTTCATCCAATTAAACAGAACTAATTACATTTTACTCCTTATAATGAAACATGGTGTTGTTTAAGCACTGACGATATCTTTTCCATTTGCTCAGAATAGCACATTGTCTATCACAAAAACAAAACTGATCATGATACAATAAAATATCTCCATATTACCAACCCCTACTCTTAACCTTCAGCTGAGGATTCCAATACTAGTAGTGCAGGGTAATACAAAAATTCAGCATGACTGGAATGAGGCTTTCAAAAGAGCTCCGGGTTAAAGTTGTGGAAAGGCACAAATTAGGAGAAGGATACAAGGTACTCTTCAGAACTACATCAAGAGGTGGAGAGTTTATGGCACCACCAACACCTTGCCAGAATCAGGTTGTCTTTCCAAACGGGATTACAGAACCAAGAGGACACTGGTCAGGGAAGCTACAAAGTGGCCAGTGACAACTCTAAAGGACTTACAGGACTGGTGGCTTAAAGATAGGAAGGTCCTTCAGTGGACCTAAATCCAATAGAAAATCTGCGGATAGCAGTGCAATGCTGGTCACCAGGAAGTCTGACTGAACGCAAACAATTTTTCAAGGTATAATGCGCAGATATTCCTAAATATAGGTGTGCAAAGTTGGTAGGGACAAATCCAAACAGATTGATGGCTGTAATTAAAGCAAAATGTGGCTCTACAAAGTACCAAATCAGGGGGTTATCCCTTTATCAACCCAGCTGTTTTAGTCTTTCTTTTTTTTTTTTTTCTTTCCCATTGCCTGAATGTTGTGAGGCAAAATGTATAAATAAAGTAGGGGTATGAAGATTTTCTATAGCCACTGTAACTACAGTCCTTGCAGAATTAGATCATCAGTCACATTTTGCGCTCTCACATGTCAGGGGATGAAGGCGAGGTTTGGAAATGGCGAAAAAAAAAGACAACTGATAGTTAAACACTATATTAGACTGAATATTCTATATCGAAGGCTACTGCATTACAGGGGTGTCACAATACACATAGTTTTCAATACGGGGGTTTTGATATGATATGAGCTGTGACTCAAAAACATTAAGATTTTATTTAAAATAAAATAACTTTACTGAGCCGTTCGTCAACCATCGCTACTGAGATGCAGTCATCTGCATAGCATAAGAGCCAGCCGCAGTTCTAACCTAGACCAACAGTTCAGGCATGCTGTAGTGTTACATATGTGACATCTAGTGGCAGGTTCTGTAATAGGTTCTGTGTTCCATCTAGATACTGTAAATAAGGAAATAGCATATCTCAACACAGAGATTTTAAGCAATGGGTAGCATCAGAAACAGGTAAGCTTGATGGTGTTTTTGTTAATGTGAGGAAATAGAAGCAAATATAATAAATAAGTTTTCATAATTTATCTCTATAGTGCAAAGCTAGAGAGAATATGGAGACAAACCCTTCAGAAGAGAGTGTGGACCATCAGGTCCATGGTCCAAAAAAGAAATCAGCAATGGCAGACTTTGGTGATATTTTTGAACCTCAGCAAAGCAAGTCATTTTCTAAGCATGCAGAGCAGGAAGTTGTATTGGCCTCCTTAATCTCTATATTAAAATGAAACACATTTTTTTTCTTCATTTTGTATTGAAAATGTATCGTATCGTGGATCAAAAACAGCAATATCGTGAAATTTCTGTATCGTTGCACCCCTACTGTATTAGGTGGAGCACTGTTTTGTGTGTGTATATACATTCCAGGACATCTTCACTCACTGCCCACTCCATGCTCGCAGTTTCCTTACCTCATATTTTACAAATGAAGCACTGAATAAGGGTGTCTGGTAAATGATGTAAAGATTAGGAAAGCACGTGTTCCATAAGGTATTCCGGACAGGAAACGGTCTGTCTAGCACACAAAATGGATCTAATCTCTATATATAGGCTGCAGTCTGACTCGGGCAGGGAAGCTGCGTGCCACTTGGGTTGGTGGGTGTGATATGACAGTTTGACCCAATTTTCAGGCTGCTATTAGTGTTGGTGTCGGAGTCTCTGTAGGCCAGCAGGGAGACGAGCAAGAGGATGGGGGTGGTGGGTATGGCATGAGGTCTTCTCTCACACACACTCGCTCGCTCAATCTCTCTTTCGGGCACCACAGAGGTGCAGAGTGACAGAAAATAGAGTGGATCCCAGGGGTACCACTATTAGAGCCCGTGAATTAGAGAACTATTAACCAGAATTGTAACTTCCAATTAAAAGATGATTCAACATTGAAATCTGATGGATGAATTTTGATTAAATGGAGACCCCATTAGGAGCGACAGGAGATAGACTTCACCGGGCTCCGGCTCTAGTTAAGAGGCAATGGTCTAATAAAGATTTCTGTCTTTTCGGCAAATTAAGGTTAATTACTTTAAATAACATGGCTGGGAGCGCACTGAACAGGAGACACCGCTTTATTCTCAGGACATGTGTAATGGATGAAGCAGGTATTCATCCCTTACTGGAAGACTTAATGGGCAGACATTGAGTAGATACAGGACGAACACAGCTTCTGACGGACAAGGGCAAATGTACAGTAAATAATACAAATACATATGGAGCAACAGGCTCCACTGCAAACATTTCAGAAGCAAAGTTTATTAGCCGAGTCGACTTAGTGATGACCTACTGTTCAGTAGTCCTGGGGATATATGGAGGGAATACCTAAGGGAGGGAGTGTCTATCAGTGGTTCTCAAACTGTGGTATGTGAAGGAGCATGAGGTGGTACGCCAGATAACCTCAGAAAACGTCCATAGTGATTACTTAATGATTAATTTTCATTTGTGAATTACATTTCAGACTTTGTTTTAATAAAATGAATGTGTTTTGTGTTTAAAAAATACCTAATGGCTACGCAGACAGCCATAGTTCATTACATCTACATTGCTCTACAATTTGTTTCCCAGATTTCAAATTTTCCAAGACATTATGTGTAAAACAATAGTTACAAATGAAGGCCTCGAACAAATCGACTAGTATATCATGGCTGAAGGTTGCAGATTCCAGGAGCAATGAACCCAAACTAGTACGTCAAACACACCCATTGAATACACTGAAGATAAAGTTAATTAATCGATCGTCCTTGGATGAGCCGATGCTAACTTAGACACAGGCAGCACAGCCAGTGTTAGCAAGCTCAAAAAAGCACTTCAAGACAGTACCATGCAAGTTTAAGTTTGGGATTCACCTGTAATGGGACAAAGAAAGAACCAAAACCATAGTTAGTGTGCTGTGAAATTCTCAGCAATGAGAGCATGAAACCAGCACATCTAAGAAAATGTGTATTAAACATGTGCATTTGAAGGATAAACCTGTAGCTAAATATCCCCACTGTGTACCAGTGTGTAGTTTGTGTGATGAGACTCATAGGTGCTACTTGGAAGTTTTGGTTTGATAATGGGTGGTACTTGGTCTACAAAGTTTGAGAAGCACTGGTCTAACACAAAGACTGCTAGTGGAATACAGAAAATGTCTCCAAAAGAACAATTCCCCCCAACAAACAAGTCTTCAAAACAACAAAAGCATGCCTACTACCATTCAACAAGTCTAACAAAGATCCAAACACAACTCAGATACACAGTTGACCATGATAAAACAACAAAGCTTAAACTTACTATTACTGGCAGCAAGACTTCACAACAATAGTCCATGGAGTCTTAAAAATCCAGGATGGTTTCCTAAAAGCATTGTTGCTTCAGCAAGCACCACATTGCACAATAATCCTCAGCCCTGGTTCGCTGTAAACAAGTGTGATTGAGAAGAGTCCACATATTAATATGAGGGTGCCCTCTGTTGGGCAGGTGTAGTCATGACATGAGCTGACGTTAACAGCAGACAACACCATAGACATAATCTACCTAGACACCATAGTGTATTATGCCTCAATGTTGTCGCCATATTAGTTGAGACAACTTCTCATAATTCTCCAAAAATTGTATTGGAAAAACATGACTGAGTATAGTCTAATAAATAATAATATAATCAAACAATAATAGTAAAAGCTTAGCAATAGAACATACTACATATAGTATAAATAGTAAAATAATAGTTGTATAATATTCACTATTTTAAATACTTTATTATGCTACTATTAAACGATTTATTCTACATATACTATATCTACTAGTGTTAATCTATTATTTAATTAACTATAGTATTTATTAGACTACATCTCACTGTATTCATAGACTAATAATATGCTGTACTGTACTGTGTATTGCCTGAGTTTATCATTTGTGGAGATTGGAAGTAACTGGAGTCAAAACTTTTTTGTACTCCACATAGATCAAAAGCCTTGAAAATAAAAACGACTCATTAAAATCAGAAATAATTAGGTTATTGTACATCTTAACGAGAAAAAACGCAGCTTCTCCTTTCACTTGTATTTGTTTACAAGCTAGTCTTGCCTGGACCAATATGGCGGACATGTTGACGTATGGCTGCAACGAGCCGAAGCAGTCAATGCAGCATCTGGGTAAATATGTCTATAGACATTACCCATAGCATCTATGAAGCATCAGGTTGGCACAGTGGCTAGGGCTGGCACTTCAGAGCTCTAGAGACCCGGGTTTAAATATGAGTGGAGTGTCTGTGTGGAGTTTGCATGTTCTCCTCATGTCTGTGTGAGTTTCCCCTCCCAGATTCTAAAAACATGAGTTAGGTCAAGCTGGCATCTCTAAAGTGTTGCGTTGTGAGTGCATGTGTGCATATGTGTCCAGGGATGGATTCCTTCCTTGTGCACTGGGCTGCCCAATAGGCCCCACCCATGAGACACTGAATTGGCAGATGTAGGAAATGAATAAATGAATAATGCATGTACAAATCAGTGCTATTTGAATTTTATGAAAGCTTAGACGATAAATGTTAATTCAAACAATTTCTTTACCAGAAATAAAAAAAATACAAATATGAGAAGCCCTTTTATATTGTTTTAGTGTGATAACATCTTCATGCACTCACTTTGAATGTACTCAGGAGCCTTTGGCCAGGTGGAACTTGGAACACATAACTGGAAGGCGAGTGCCAATAACCTCTGTGGTTGCTACCACCCAATTTGAAAAGCATTTCAAATCTTACCAGAGGCAGAACCGGTGTAGTACAGCAACACAAACTGTCATCCTACCACTGAGCCGCCTCTGGTCAGGTGAGGTTTGTGTTGCATTTTCAAATAGAGAGGCGTTCAGTCACGGCATGACTCACTCGCAGTTACTCGCAGGGTCTGAGATACTGAGACCTACCAATGCCTGTGTTGTGGAGATTGCCATTCATGCTGAGGATGGCATGCAGCACTCGCCTGTCAATCCCGGGTCATGCCCCTTGGTCTTGCTTGCAGTTTCTGAGGTTTCCACCTGAGGTTACAGGGCTCAATCAGGTAATGGAGGCTATGTCTGTGGCATGTGACAAAGCCTGTTACACATATCGTTGAAAAAATATATGTTGCTCTATATAGAGAATAAGTGGACAGCAGGGTGTCTCAGTGGGTAGCACTGTTACCTCACAACAAGAAGGTCCTGGGTTTGATCCCAGGATGGAGCAACTTGGTTCCTTTCTGCATGTCGTCTGTGTGGGTTTACTCTGGGTACTCTGGTTTCCTCCCACAGTCCAAAGACATGCATTTGATTACTCTAAAACTGACCCCAAACCTGAGTATATATGAATTCAAAAAAACCTTAAGTGTTGATGTAACAACAACTAATACATTATTACAATCAAAGCAGTTGTGGGTTAAGGATCCAACAGTGGTAGCTTGCAAGAAGTAGGATTTGAACCCTGGGTCTTCTGATCCAATTCAAGTCAAGTCAAATTTATTTATCTAGCGCTTTTTACCACACAGCATCACCTCGAAGCAACTTTACAAATATATTGGCTCGAAGCCCTAGCTGAGCAAGCCTGAGGCGACAGCGGCAAGGAAAAACTCCCCAAACGTTACAGGGAAGAAACCTTGGGAGGACCAAGACTCAAATAGGGACCCAACCTCCTTGGGTAGCCTGGATGTTAAATGTAAGAATTAAAGAAGATTTGTAAATAAAATATACTACTTAAAATTAGAATAGAAAGTCCAAAGCCCAGTACCTTAACCATGAGGCTCCTATAATTTTCATTGTTCCCATTTCACCTTTTATGTGCACTGCTAGACAAGACCAGGTTTGTTCTCTTTAGTAGCATTACAGCTTCATAATGGCAGAAACAAGCTCCTTGTCAGGTTAGGCTAATATATTGGATGAACACTAACAAAGACCCTTAGTAGCCATATACTGTCTAACCTTATCTCGCCCCCCTTTATCTCGCCAAACTCATCTCTCGCCACCTGTAATGCACTTTACCACAAAAAGCCGCCAACCTCGGCTCTCAGACGTGGGCGAGTTGACGAGGTTAGACTGTATACTGTATTTCTTAATTATATGTTAATGCAGAGTAATGAGTGTGCTCATCAGAGTAATGTTTATGTATTGTTTTCCTGAAGGATGGAAACAGCTTATATTTAGCCATCACACAATAAAGGAGGCAATAGAATATGGGATTTTATAAAGTAACCAAATGACTACAGCTAAATCCATGACGTATTCTCTGACAAAACGTAAATTCTTCTTATATAACATGAATCATGGCTTAATTATTAGCTTATCATAAACCTAATATTGCACTATATGTTGTAGGTGAAAACAGAAATGTTAGATCCCTGCGGACGAGACTTACTGAGGTGGCAAAATCATACAGCTTAAAATGAGTACCCGTGTGTGTAAGTGTACAGAGAGGTTGGCGAGCGCTAGCACTGAGCTACACAGTTTTGATTACTGATTATGTCTGCCATTGATTAGCCAAACACAAGGGAGAGAGGAAGCCACACAGCTGAGAGTGACTCCTGAAATATTTCTGAGCCTGGAATATAATGAGAAATTACTTCTTTTTTTCAGACTGAACAACCGTACAGGGTTTCACGCACAATTGTGAAAGGTTTCTAAGATTGGTCTAAATTTTATTCCATGGTGGCTAGGTTGGATGTTTACCTAACCGTGTAGCGATTATGATAAATAAGATTAGTCAGAGTATGTATTGCAGGTGTGAACACCACATTATTAAATCCTATGATCAGGTATTAGGGAGTTTTTCCTTGCCACTGTCGCCCTAGGCTTGCTCAGTTTGGGATTGGATGTAGATATTTGGAGATAATTTAGAATTGTAAAGTTGCTTTGAGACAATGCTCCATTGTAAAAAGTGTTATATAAATAGATCTGACTTGACTTGATACTTTTAACAAACTATGTAAATTATAATAAACACTTGGTCGTAATCACATTCTAATTGGGATTTATCCTAATCTATTGCTAAAATCACATTAACAACTACATATTAAGTAAGAACTTTATCCAAATAAGGGTTATAGTTGTCCGTACCATATTCCAGAAATGACAGGAATATTTGCATACTGGACAGTCTCCTAATGGCAAACCAGAGTACCCAAAGGAAACTCAAAATCAAAGTGTATATACATACAGTCGTATGAAAAAGTTTGGGCACCCCTGATAATTTTCATGATTTTTCTTTATAAATCATTGGTTGTCCAGCTCAGCAATTTCAGGTAAATATATCATATAGCAGATGAACACCGTGATATTTGAGAAGTGAAATTAAGTTTATAGGTTTTACAGAAAGTGTGCAGTAATTATTCAAACAAAATTAGGCAGGTGCATAAATTTTGGGCACCCCTTGTCATTTGAATACCTTTTAGCACTAATTATTGGAACACAAAATTTTGTTTTGTAAGCCTCATTGACCCTTGATCTACATACACAAGTTGAATCCAACTATGAGAAAGGGTTAAGGTGGCCAGTTGGAAGTTTTTCTCCTCTTTGCATCTTCTCTGAAGAGTGGCAAACATGGGAGCCTCAAAAACAACTCTCAAATGGCCTGAAAACAAAGGTTGTTCAAACATCATGGTTCAGGAAAAGGAAAAAAAGCTCTCTCAGAGATTTCAGCTGTCAGTTTCCACTGTGAGGGAACATAGTGAGGCAATGGAAGACCACAGGGCACAGTTCTATAGTTAAGGAACTCCCGAAGTGGCAGAGACCAAGAAAAATCTCAGATAGGAGAAGATAGGGCAGAGGAGAAGGATGGTGAGAACAGTCATAGTCAAGCCACAGAACCACCTCCAAAGACCTACAAACCTCATCTTGCTGCAGATGGTGTCATGTTCATCGTTCAACTATAACAGCGCACTTTGCACAAGGAGAGGCTGTATGGGAGAGTAATGCAGAAGAAGCCTTTTCTGCAGACACACCACAAACAGAGTCACTTGAGGTGTGCTACAGCGCAACATTTGGACAATCCAGCTTCATTTTGGAATAAAGTGCTGTGTACTGATGAAACTAAATTGAGTTATTTGGACATAACAAGGAGCGGAAAAAGAACACAAGCATCCCAGTAGACAAACACTTGCTACCCACAGAAAATTTGGGTGGCGGTTCCATCATGCTGTGGGACTGTGTGGCCAGTGCAGGTACTAGGAATCTTGTTAAAGTTTAGGGTCGCATGGGATTCCAGTAGTTAATATCTCCAGATTCTTGAGAACAATGTTTCAAGAATCAGTGACAAAGTTGCACCGAGGCCGACCCAAACCCTGCTCAAAATTACTAAGGCATTCATGCAGAGGAACCAGTACAACGTTCTGGAAATGCCCATCTCAGTCCCCAGACATGAAGATTACTGAAAAGTGGGCTGGGCTGTCCATGCTCGGAAAACCATCCATCAAACCTGACTGAACTGGAGATGTTTCTAAAGAAGAATGGTCCAAAGCACCCTTCAACCAGAATCCAGACTGGAAGCTGTAGGAAGCGTTTAGCGGCTGTTATTTCTACAAAAGGAGGATCTACTAAATATTGATGTCATTTTTTGTCTGTTGGGGTGCCCAAATTTATGCACCTGCCTAATTTTGTTTGAATAATTACTGCACACTTTCTGTAAATCCTATAAACTTCATTTCACTTCTCAAATATCACTGTGTTCATCTGCTATATGATATATTTAACTCAAGTTGCTGATCTGAACAACCAATTATTTATAAACTAAAATCATGAAAATTATCAGGGGTGCCCAAACTTTTTCATACCACTGTATATATAAATCCTTGCTATGTATGTATGTATTCTGCTAGTGTAGCTAACCGTGGGTAATGTGGGAGTGTAGTGCTAGTCTGACCTTATTTGTAATAACTAGTCACTCTCTATATTAAAATAACGAGTTTATTGACTTGGATTAAACAAAATAGAAGTAGCTTCCTTATATGAATGAGTTGTATTTAAGAGCTTATTTGGAATGCCTTTAACATTTAAGCAAAGAGTTTTACTCTGCACAAATTACTCCTACTGAAAAAAATTCAAACTGCCATACAAGCTCACCAGTCCATCTCAGGGTTCTGTAAATGCACCATCCAACCTTCACTTGACAGCCCCATTCAAACTAAGGTCGACAGGAACTGCCATTTAAAGCGGTTATCTCTTACTATCCACAAGAGCTGCTCATATTCTCATAGTACATGTTTAATATTCTTTAAGCGCATAGACACGGACATGAATGAGGAAGGAACACGTAGGCTTCCCTCCCGATGCTGTTTCAGTCTAATCTGTGTCTTCTGCTTCCTGTTTTCCTGGTGAAGGAAAGGAGAATCAAATCAGTAGTGCATGGAAGTTTGTATCTGACTCCATCCCTTTCACACATTACTTTTCAATTTGTAGCTGTAGTTTAAGTCTCCATTTGCCCTTTTTGCAGGCAAAGGCTGCTGTGTAATTGACAATGACAGAGAGCAGTCAGACTTGATTAGTTCAGGTTTGGTAAGCAGTTCATTATTCGCTGGGCTGCCTGAGAGAGAGAGAGAGAGAGAGAGAGAGAGAGAGAGAGAGAGAGAGAGAGAGAACGAAAGTGAGCACAATTAGCATTATGTTGCTAATCCTGTATTTCAATATTCTTTTAATATGTGCAATATGGGTTTGGATGCTTGAGTGGCACAGCCGTCTCTAGCCAACCATCTTGGTCCCGGTGCTTTCTGGCCGGTGGGGTTTCACATATATGTCCACGGGTTTTATATATATATATAGCAGTCGGTGCTAATGTGAAATTGACATGCCATGTTTATCTTTTACAGGAACCTTTCATTTCCTTAATTTTCCTTCATGTTCACATTTAGCTATTCATGCTCTTAATAAGTGCCACTACATTGTATTTAGAGTTCAGTTAATTTATATTGTGCTTTTAACAAGGATGTGCTTGTCAACAAGTAGCTTTACAAAAAGCCAAGTTTAGACCCCAAATGAGCAAAGAGATAAGAGTTCTGGGTGAAACCAGACCTCAGGATCAAGTTATAATAGATCATCATGGTTCACCATCTACAAATAATGTCAGATATGTTAATTAACATGATAAGGTCATTCAAGTGGGTTGGAGAGGAGATGTGCCTTATAAAGACTGCACATCAGCCCATCTCTTGAAGCTCACTTCATTTTGGATGATAATGTCACAAAACATACAAACAATTTAACAATTTAACAACAGCCAGGGATTCAGATAAGAATACAAATAAGATGAGGTATGACCCGAAGACAATTCATCATCCAAGAATTTGTCTGAAATCAGAAAGTCCAGGAACAGTTCATTTTTCTAAAAGGTTTAGATTCTACCTGTTAATAAATACAAGGCTTCACATACTTTTTCTAGCTAGTACTGTGAATGATTAATCAGTGTGTTGACTTGCTTAAGCTTGTATGAGTCAAACGATGCAACTCGTTTCAGCCGAAACTTGATTCACAATTTGGTACGCAGTGATTCCTTGATCCAGATTCACAATAGCTCTTACACAGAGATCTCTAGTGTTTTTTACATCTACAGTACTGCATTCTTAGTGCAAATAAGTAAAAAGGTTAGTTTATAAAAGCCAACCAAACACAAACAAGAACTAAATGTTCCAGAACACAGGCTGCAATTTGTTAACCAACAGAGTAAGTGTTTTGCACTTTCAAACCATGACTCAATAAATTACATGAGAGTTTTCAAAACTTTATAAAATAAGCTTTGTGTTAATGACTTTGTAATGTAAGCGTTTTAACATTAACTTTCTGTTAGCTGTTAGCATCCTTTTTGCCCCTGGTTCCTTGTTAGATCATGTACTAGTAACTTCTAGCTTCTTGTTAGCAATTAGCACTAGCCTTGTTTCTTTTAGTTATTCTGGTGGCCAAGTACTTCGGTTTAATACATAAAAACTGCACTATCATTTATATCCTACTTTAAATTGTTACAGTTACAATACATAAAAATATTTCATTGTGTTAATCGCACTTTTTTGTGACATTAATCACATTTTGGTTGTTTGTATTTGACACTAAAGTAGGGTTTTTTTGTTTAGAAATTGACCTAGCTATACCAGTGGACAAGGTAAGCTTCAAAACAATGCATTTATTACTTTGTAATAATTTAATTAATACAAAAACCACAACTGCTAATACGACAAATGATATCTTTTTATTGGAAAAGGTACTTTTAATAGAAAATGTGTAATCTATGACCTCGTGTGACAGATATGTTCAACTTCTCTTTGTGCTTATGCAATGAAATCTGAAGTAGTAGTGAGCAAAGCCACATAAGGACGTGTCTAAGATCATTTGCAATTCTGCAAACCAGTTTGAGACATCTTTTGCTTTGTGGCATGGTCCATTATTATGCTGGAAGTCGCCAATAGAGGATGGGTAAATTATAGCCATGATGGGATGCACATGTTCAGCAGCATATCTTAAGTAGGCCATGGCATTCAAGCACTGATTGGTTGGTATTAAAAGGGCCAAAGTGTGTCAAGAGAACATTCCCTACACCAATACACCACCTCCACCAGCCTGGACTGTTGACACTGTTGACGATCTGTGTGCCTCAGCAGAAATTGAGATTGATCAGACCAGGCTAAAGTTTTCCGGTCATCAACTGTCCAGATTTGATGAGGTAGCTTTCTGATCTTACTGTGGAACCCAACATTTCCTTCTGCTGTTGCAGCCCATCAGGTGGTGGTTGTCGGAGTTGTTATCTGAGTTACTGTAGCCATTCTGTCAGCTTGCCTTTCTCCACTGACCTCTCTCATCAGAAAGGCATTTCCATCCAGAGGAATAGCCGCTCTCAAGATTATTTTTTCTTCATTGCACCATTCGAAGTAAACTTTTTAGACTGTTGTGGGTGAAAATCCCAGGAGATCAGCAGGTATATAAATACTCCAGGGCAGTCTGTCTGGCAACAACAATCACATAATGGTCAAAATGCATCAGAATTTATGCAATGCACTTCTGCCACACACTTGCCTGGTTAGATAACTGAATAACTTGAATGCCATTCAAAAAGTGTACACAGCTATATTCATATACAGGCAATGTTTGCATATAGTTTCATGTACACCCGTAGACAGAGATTATTTCGAATAAAAATGCAAATTTATAATACTACATAGCTTCCAGTGCAAAGCAGGTGAATTGGAGGATTCAAAATGAGACACTGAGAACAATGAAGACGGCACAGGCAGAAAGAATATTTTCGCAGTGGCAGAAGCAGTCCTGTGAAAAATTGCAAAAGCCCGGGCATGTGATCAGCTGACAAAAGGCCTGTCCTGAACAGTTACATGATCTAAAGTCTAATCAAACATCATTTACAGCTTGTTTTATTTGGGCCTCTTGAGAGACCGTCCCTCCTGCCTCTTTGCCATGGCAACCAGTGTCTCATTTCAGAAGTGTCATGCCACATTATCATCTCGCCAGCTCACACACTCTGCCTGACAAGTTCTCTCAGCTGAGCTTTCTCTCTGTTTCTCTTCCCCTCTCTCCACTTTCTCTGCCTTTATTCATTTATTCCTTTATTCCTTGAGCTACCTAATCTGTGCTTTCATTATGCTGTCTCGCTAAATACAATGGAAAACATGTAGCGAGCTGTTTACCTCTAAACATAATATATAGACACAGTTATCAGGAATAAGTATAATAAGGGTATTAGTTATAAGGGATAAGTCTGCACAAAGAGATTTCCAACCAAATAAATAATTTGAAGTACATACTCAAATCGTACAGTTCTGTTTCATTCATATGTACTTTATTTTATTTGCTCTTTCAGTTAAGAACTACAAAAATAAACATTTTGAGCAGTAGAAATTGGAAACATGCATACATACGATTTTGTGCTATAAGAATATAATTCAATATAAGGTAGCAGTATTAATGTTACACTGCTATGAAACACATCATTGTATTTTCAAAGTGTATTCCCCATATAATCCGTTCCAGAATGATTGGCACCATTGATATGGATGGGTTAAATAAAAAAAGGTTATAAGGTCATTGGCTTCATCTCACACTGGGACAAACAACTGCATCTTTAATTTAATATTTAATTTAAGCAAAATTACTATAAAAACACCATTACATTCTGTACTTTGTGTAACCTTCCTCTCCTAACACAAACAGCACAAAGTCTTCTATAATACTTGATGAAGTTAGAGATTGGAGTACAGAGCGAGGAATCTGAGACGTTTCTTTAAGAAATTTACATTTACATTACATTTACAGCATTTAGCAGACGCCCTTATCCAGAGCAACTTACAATTGGTCCAGTCTTACAATCCAAGCAATTGTGAGTTAAGGGTCCTGCTCAAGGACCCAACAGTGGCAGCTTGGCAGAGGTGGGATTTGAACCCTGGACCTTCTGGTCCAGAGTTCAGTACCTTAACCACTAGGCTATCACAGTCCCAGAATCTCTCCTCCACCTTCCATAATTCCACTCTTCTGGACTCTCTTCAGCTTATCTCACAGATTTCCAGTGGAGTTCAGGCCGTGAGACTGGGTGACTAAGTCAAAAGCCAGATTCTGTGGTCATTTAACCCTTTTATTTTTAGATTTGGACATACACTCACAGCCATTTCATTAGGTACACCTGTTCAACTGCACGTTAACACAAATGTCTAATCAGAAAATCACATGGCAGCAACTCAATGCATTTAGGTAAGTAGACATGATCAAGATGACCTGCTGAAGTTCAAACCGAGCATCAGAAAGAAGAAGAAAGGTGATTTAAGTGACTGTGAACGTGGCATTGTTGTTGGTGTTAGAAAGGCTGGTATGAGTATTTCAGAAACTGCTGATCTATTGGAATTTTCATGCACAGCCATCTCTGGGTTCAGAGAATAACCAGATAAAGAGAAAATATCCACTGAGCAGCAGTTCTCTGGGAGAAAATGGCTTGTTTATGCCATAGGAGAAAGGTCAGACTGCTTTGAGCTGAAGGAAAGGCAACAGTAACTCAAATAACTACTAAGTATGCAGAAGAGCAGCTCTGAACACATATGTCGAACCTTGAAGCAGATGGGCCACCGCAGCAGAAGAATACAACAGGTGCCACTCCTGTCAGCTAAAAACAGGCAACCAAGGCTACAATTCACATGGGCTCACCAAAATTGGACAATAGAAGATTGGAAAAATGTTGCCTGGTCTGATGATTCTTCTCAAAATCCACTGTAACATTTGGATGGTAGAGTCAGAATTTGGCGTAAACAACATGGAACCAATGTTCCAGGTGGTGGTGCTTTAATGGTGGATACAATACTTTATGATGGCTACTTTCGTCAGGATTACGTGCCATGTCACAAAAGCTCAAATCATCTCAAACTGGTTTCTTGAACATGACACTGTATTCAAATGGCCTCCACAGTCACCAGATCTCAATCCAACAGAGTACTTTTGGGATGTAGTAGAACAGGAGATGTCTTGGAAGCCAGAACTGTCTGGTGATACTTGAATCCAAAACATTACGTATCCTAACAAGGATCCAAGAACACTAGGAGGATACACCATCGAACATCACACATACTCCACCATACTTAACAGTATAGGTTAGGGTCTCCTCAGTATAACCTTTTTTTTTTTTACAATCCCACCTTGGGGGTTAATTGCCAAAAAGCTCCCAGTAGGGTCTAAAGTACTCCAGGTGTTTTCATTACACCTTCCAAATAGTTGGAATGGAGGTAACTTCTAGTTGTTGATTTGTAGACTTGGTAACCCTAAATGTGATCTTCTGATCTTCTGAAAATCTTCAACCATGGAAAGATTTTTTCCTTTCAAACCATCCCTGTGCATGGTAGCAAAATGCTTGTGTCCTCTTACAGGTAGGTTAATTGCAGCTCTGATTGTTTTCAGTTTCATTAATATTAATCTAACAGACACATATTTTTACAGATATGGCCTCTTTGTTTCCTCAAGGAGGATGGGTCCATTTTTGAATATTGGTCCTTCAAAGGTTTCTTCCTTATAACGTTTAGGGAGTTTTGTCTTGCCCCTGTCACCCTAGGCTTGCTCAGTTTGGGCTTGGGCTTAGGTAATAGAAAATAATATAAAATTGTAAAGCTGCTTTAAGACGATGCTCCACTGTAAAATGCTCTATAGAAATAAATCTGCCTTATGAATGGCTTGTAGCTTTTCCATCTCTTTATACAGTAACTTAACTGTTTTCTGTAGAATATCTTGTAGCTTATCGGATTTGTATCTCTTTAATGTCTGAATCACATAAAATAGTAATGTCATTTAAGAGATGAAGTACAGAACTGACACTTCTCCAGTGGATAGATGCTACATTGTACACACCAGAGTGTCTTTCTCCACATTGCTGCAGTAAGAACCAAACTGCTAATTGTCTAGATCACAGGTTCCAGATTCAGTCATCAGGGATATGCAGGGTGAACGTCTCAAACCAACAGAAACCAGCAAAGAATGACATGGCTGAAGATACTGCATGTCCCAGATGTCCTGAGAGTGTGAATTGAACAAAAATGTGCACAGTGCATGAATCTGTTTATGACTAATTTGTTGTCAAATTGACAAAAATGTCTTTTCATTGTTGTTATGTGTACCATTATTTTTCTATCTGTAACAATTCCATAAATCACATAATAAGTCATTACTTGTAAGATAATTTTTAGCTGGAGGTAATATTTATTATTTCTAGGGCAATTCTGTACTTTTTTATAGATTTTTTTTTTCCTCTGTTGGGTATATAGTGTACTACATACTTTCTACAACGCAATTTCGCTATACCTGCTTTTCTGTATCTGTGTAATTAAAGGAAACTATTTTTCAGCCAAATTGTGTTTGACATTTTTCTTTCCCCACTATTGATCCAGTACAGGGTCATGGGGAAGTCTGGAGGCTGGGTAGACATCACTGTTCCAACTAACTTTGAATTCCTAAAAAAATGTTACCAAGTTACTTTGTTATGTTACTCATTAAACAAGATGTCCGTGTAGGTTCTCAGTCATCCAGATCATGGTACTTGAGTTGAAGACAACAGAAGTCCAGCTGCCATCAACCCAAGCACTAAAGACCTCATTACACAAAACTAGACTCACAATTCAGAACAAACCTGTTAGTTAGCGTGATCATTATCGTAGTTATCCACCATCATGCCTCCTATCCACGATTGGCCAACTGTGCCTGTGTGATGTCTGATCCAAGTGAAATGCAACAGCCAGACTTTCACCCTGGTCACTGCAGTGGTGGGCTAGCAAATTGCTGTTGTGCCACCCAAGCACTTGTGAAATTACTGTAATAATGACTCAAAGAGGGCAGCCTACATTGGATAAATAAAATCCGATACATTAAACTTATGATCAAATAATATTGCATCCTTGTGACATTCCTTGTTTATGGAAGCATCAAAGAAGCATCACCTCCCTTATGAACACAGTGCTAATGTTCTACTAATTAAATGCATTCAATTATAAAACAACTTAATCACTCAATTCAAATTTTGTAGAACAGGTGGAGTCAATGGCTCTGTCTCAAAACCTAGTGATCTGCTATGTAGGAACTGACGTAGGCAGCTGTTGAAGTAGGCAGAATTCTAACTGGGATCCATCCTTAAAAGACAGATTATTGAGACGTTCTAGTTAGAGAGCGATTCCGTCTCGGCTGCACGCAAACGGTCTTTACTTACCTCAGCTGCTAGCATCGTATCAGCGTAAATTGTAAATAAAATGCTTTTTTGTTTGGTTTTATGACGAAACCAAATAAAGCACCAGAGAGAATTAGAATACATTACATTTGAAAACGTTTTCAAAAAGTTTTGCATTTGTCATGGGTTGCCTTCAGTGCTTCTGTAAAATAAAAAGTAAGGTATCTCAGTAGGTATAGTAGGTATCTAGACAAATGTTAACTTATAGGTTTGTTCTGAACTATGACTGGGACTGTGGTGGCTTAGCGCTTAAGATACTGGGTATCTTATATAGGCTATAGGCTAGTGAGAATTAGTGAGGGTGGTAAACAATTTTGAACACTATCTTATACACTTTTCTCATTACTGTGTGACAGCAGATTTACATTTACATTTACAGCATTTAGCAGACGCCCTTATCCAGAGCGACTTACAATTGGTCCAGTCTTACAATCCAAGCAATTGTGGGTTAAGGGTCTTGCTCAAGGACCCAACAGTGGCAGCTTGGCAGAGGTGGGATTTGAACCCTGGACCTTCTGCTCCAAAGTCCAGTACCTTACCCGCTAGGCTACCACAGTCCCGACACATCACAGTCCATTCCAGATTGCATCACATAAACACATTAACATACTCCGTTGTATGGGACATGAGATAACAGCTTTCACATGCCTTTTCTGATCAAATTGCTCAGTAAAATTAATATTTTGCATTACAATGTATCGTTCTGGTAATCGCAATTGTGTTTTTCAAGTCCTTTACTGGAGAAGTCGCAGTGAAATGTGCTGCAGCAGATATAAGACATAAGGCATGGTGAAAATGTTACTGAACTATTAATAGTAATAACTGCATTCTCTAGAGGTTTGTATAGATCACTCATATATCTGTGTAGTAGTGAAGAGCGATTTATCGATCAGCCGATTTTAAGCCATTTTGAAGTAATCGGCATCGGACGAGACACGCACTATTCAAAATAGTGGGGGAAATGCAGAAAAACTGTTGTTTCCTGCATTAGAACTTACAGCTCATAGACTGGGACTACTGAGTGATTAAAAGCAAACAGATGGTGACAGAAAATTCAGTAGGGTGGAGTGCTACCATGTTCACAAGTATTTAGACATTTTCATTTTTTTCCCCAGAAAGAGTGTGATACTGTTATCTGGCAATAAATGTCATAGTTAAGAGCAATAAAATGTAAAATTTTCATTTATAAAAAGACCATGTTCAGGATTAAGCAGATAAGAAAGTGAATGAATGAATAAATGAGTTTAACACTGAACAACTCGCATGATTATTCGTGTTTCAATATTTAATTGACAGCAATACTGTTTTTACTTTTACTTGAGTTATTATGTTTTAAGTTGATATATTTATTTGTGGGACAATTTTACTTACCGTATTTTTCGGACCATAAGGCGCACTTAAAATCCTTTAACTTTCTCAAAAATCGACAGTGCGCCTTAAAATGTGGTGCGTCTAATGTATGAATTAATTCTGGTTGTGCTTTCTGACCTAGAACCGATTGTAGATGGTACACGGCGCTCAGAAATCTGTCAAAATGTTTTAGCACGGCCTTGGTAAATTACGAAGCTTAAGGCAAAGGTAGTGCGCAGCATCGCGGAGTAATACGGTATGTGCTTCAGCATTAGGGTACGTGCATTCATTCATTCATTTTCGAAGCGGATTTCAAACACAACGGTATCGGTCACGCAGTACAACATGGACATAGAGCAGCTGCGAGAGAATTCAACATTAACGAATCAATGATACGGAAGTGGAGGAAGCAAGAAGACGCCCTGCGCCAGGTAAAGACCAAACTGAGCTTCCGACGGAACTTAAGAGTTTTGTTTCATTTAATGCGTCTTATAACCCGGTGCGCTTTATGTATGAAAATAGATCCGTTAGCAGCCGATTGTTGTTGATACTGCGTCTTATAATCCGGTGTGCTTTATTGTCCGAAAAATACGGTAACTACATATCCCTATATTAGTCTAGTCTGTGGGCAGTGGTTGCAAAGTTTATGCAAAACACATCAAATTTTATCCCCATCTGTCCTGGCGAGGGTCGCAGGAGTCTGGCGAATATCATCATAACATAACATCAGTCTATCACTGGGCAAAAGATAACTTCAAAATAAAAACAAGCTAAATCTGTAAAATTTGTCCTTTCAAAGAGGGGATGCATTGTGGTTATATGTTACCAGTCATACATTATACACAGAAGCACTTTGTGTCTGGTAATGCATGACTATAGGGTGCAGCTCATTGTTTAAAAAGTTCTTGGCTACTAATCAGAAGGTTGTGAGTTCAAATCCCTACTCCACCAAGCTACCAGTGTTGGACTTCTTAGTTAATTCTAAATCGGTCTGTAAAATGCTGTAAATACTTATGAATAGCACAAAAGCTTAAGTAAACCGGATACTTTAAACATTTAGTTAAAAAAAATAAATATCGCTTCAAGAGATTAACTGAAAAACAAGACAGTAGACTCTCCTTTTAAAGCAATTTGGCTTAAATAAAAATAAACTTCTTTGATGAAAACATCATGATGTGCCGTCTCTATATACAGTACACTGTCACAGACCACAGCTCGTGTGCTTGAGTCCTGATAACTAGATGGTAATGGCACACTCAAGACCCCAATAAAAGCAGCCATTTATTGTGAAATGCAAACATCCTTAACAGCAAGACCAATTTCATCAGAAATAAACCAATGTCACTGCGTCTCGCAAAGCGCTCCTGCCTTTAAATTGGCCAAATCAAAATGTGTGTCCGTAAATAGAGAAATGTAGAGGTGATGAAAGCGCAGCCGGAGACATGCCCCACAGTTCATGTAATTCAGCATCCAATGCAAATTAGAGCTGCCAAGGTAAAAGAAAAAAAAAATATTCCTCCTCGGCTAGCTTAAATAAGAAACGCATCATTGCAGGTTCGAGCCTGACGAGAGGGAATAATTTGAGAGGATATTTGCTTACATGTGTATCAGCAATTTGGTGTATTAGGTCCCCCCCACCTCTCCCATCTCGAGGCGTGTGTGTGTGAGTGGCACCATGCGGACACACACTGCCGTGCCACAGGACAGCGGCTGGTCGTGTCGCTGTAGCCGCGTCCGATGCGCCAGCCTCCTCCTCTGTGCTCGGTGGGAATTAGATTCCCATCATCAGAAGCTGCAATTTGCACAAAACAAAGTGAAATCACACGCCGGCATGTCTGGACAGGCCTGGTTCCTGAGGCGCACAGCACATATGCAGATTGCTGGATTAATGTCCTCTGCGTGTGTAGGACAGAGGACGGGAGGGTGGGATGGGGAAAGGATGGGGGGGTTGGCGCACACTCAGCGTGTCTGAGCTCATTCTAACAGGACAGTAGGTCCATGGAGGCCGACTGGATCCTGCTGTCGCTGTCCTATAACAGCACTTTTAATGTGAACAGCTAGTAAGTGTTAGGACTGTTAATGTTTTCTTAGTAAAATGTTTTTATTCACAAATAGATGTGGACAAATGAGCATTTTCGATTTTTGGAAAACAAAAATATTAACCTGACCCACTAACCTGCCAATGACTGAACAAACATCAAGGAGAATCTTTAATTTGTGCTATTGGAGACAGATGTGCTTGTCACTCTTTCAATCTAATTATACAGTGCAGCCAAAAGTATTGGGACACGCACCCGCAGGCGCCCAACAGTACTGGGATACGCACCTTCACGCAGCCAGTACATTTACATTTACAGCATTTAGCAGACGCCCTTATCCAGAGCGACTTACAATTGGTACAGTCTTACAATCCAAGCAATTGTGGGTCAAGGGTCTTGCTCAAGGACCCAACAGTGGCAGCTTGGCAGAGGTGGGATTTGAACCCTTGACCTTCTGGTCCAGAGTCCAGTACCTTAACCACTAGACTACCACAGACTACCACAATAGTACTGGGACTGAACAAGGCCAACATTATTGAGATACGCACCTGCAAGCAGCCAAATGTATTGGGACTCACCCCCGCACGCGGCCAAAGTATTGGGACACAACTTGTATTCTTTATGTTTGCCACATTTCAAGCACTCTTGTAGTTCCTTCAGGAAATGCAGATCTAGTTCCGAATATGAACATAATGTTCTTAGAAAAACAAAACAGAATTATGTATTAAGCGGGAGAGTAAGAATGTACGTATGGGCCACAAAGCATTAATAAGCTGATAGTTGCACATGCACAGTCCAGTGTGTGTGTGTGTATGTACATGTATGCATGCATGTATGTATGTGTTTTCACCCTGGCTGTAGAGGTAAAGCAGGCCGTTGCCAGCACACGAGGGCCTGTGGGGAGTCAGGGCTGTTCCAGGTCCCTGCTGTAATTTTCTGTCAGCCTGGCAGGATTTGCCTTGCCTGAGGCTACAGCACAGTGGCTGTGGAGCATGCCACCAATCAGGGACTGAACCCATCACCTCATCTACCCCGTGTGTGTGCTAAGCCGCCCTCTGTTTTAGCATGTGCATGTTTGTGCATGTTTTTGAGCATGGCACACTAAAGGGGGTTTATGATGAGATTTATTACTTTATGCTATTAAGCAACCCACTGCCCGGTGAACCTTCAGTGCCTGCTATAGGTGCCCGAAGGTGGTGGGACCCAGGGATGCAGCCGCTCAAACATGTCCAGTTGTAGCATTTTGAATGGAGACGTAATAAAAGATAAAGGTTAAAACAGTGGGATGAAGTTACATATAAGAATAGTGTAGGTGGATACTGGTTACAAATAAAATGTGCAAAAGTCTTAGGCCACCATTAGATTTGTTGTTTTAGCAATGGTGTAATGACCATATATAACATACTGTTGATGATTGGACCAAAAACGCAAACTTGGATTCGTCACTCCATAATTCTCTTTTTCACTGATCTTCATTTAAATCTTTGTGAGCTTGAGCATATCTTAGCCCTTTTCACCCTGTTCTCCTTCCAAAAAGGTGGTTGCATAGCTGCCTCTCTTCCAAACTTCCATCTTGGCATCCCGACAAAGCTTCCAGATGTTACTACTGCTCAAGTGTATATACTTGCTACTGTGGCCTATAGACGTTTTTTAGGTTTTATTTTTCAGTTCTTAATCCTGCATACAAATGTTCTGTATTTTCTGGTTGTGTATTGTAATAAAGGGACTGAGAAATAATTACATATGGATATTATACCATTGCTAAAACACTGGTATATGTAATCTAATGGTGGCCCAAGACTTTTGCACCGCACTGTATGTTTATCTATTAATTGGGCAATGCCTCTAAAGCAGATACGTGTGCGTGTAAGCGTGCCTACATAGCTGTGCGACAGATATTGGCATAGAGTTTTTACACTTTTACATTTAGTTGGCATCCATCCCAACTTCAAACATCTTGCTGCACGCCTAATGCTTTGCAATACATCTTCCAAGTGGCTGCATTTTATAACGCCTTTTAATGATGGGTAACAGAACAAGAACACTATTATGAGCCTGAAACAGTGAATGACTTTATATTGTATCTTATTCCTTTATTTATGGCAGGTCTTAGGCCTATATGAAAAGTCCTGTAAAGTAAATCCAGTCAAAATCAGGATTGTTTAATTTTTTTTTTTTTATAATTTTAACTATTCTGTTTTCTTTATACATGTTCTCTCATCTACAATGGATTTTGACGCCGTCTAGGGTTGCTCCTGGCTTGCACCCTAAACCGCTGGCTAGGCACCAGTCTTCCTGTGACCACTGTAATCCATTACTGATTACTCATTACTTAACTTACACTGTAATGGGATTACTTTACACATTACTCTCATTTTAAGTTATATTCTAAAACCTGTACAAATATACTGGAATCAAATCTACGACAAATCTGAAAAATCTGACAATATTTCTTTCCACAGTTTATGTAGGAACAAAATGCAGCAGTAGTATCGATATTAAACATGAATAAATTTTAATTTTAATAGACTACATATACTTTGTTTTGGGAAACGTGTGTTGGGCTTTGAGTCCCTGTATTTGCAAAGGGGGATTTGGTTTTGTGGGTTCTTGTTAGGTTGACCTAACACACCATAACAGATAACTTATTCAAGACCACCAACAAAAAAAATCACGTTTTGTCCAGGACAATAGATAATGTGGTGATTGTTAGCATATAATTAACTGAGATTAAACTTGGTATAACTAACACAGATAGCATATACAAAGCAGGGGCGTTTCTAAGGTCTTGGGAGATTGGGGGCTTAGCCCAGAAACATGTAGAGAGGTCCGGGAAAGTATTAATACTCAATACTGATCATTTTAAACATAGCTACCATATCGGATTTTTTTTTATACCACACGCAGTGTCTCTTTAGTATTTGTAGCAAAACACTACAACGTCCAGTATAAGTAAACGTTTAAAACACGTGTAACTACATGCTGTTTTCACATTTAACCATTTTTCCAAATATAATGTAAAATTATGGAAATGATAAGACTGAGATGAGTGATATATGTCCACACAAAATAGCGCTAAACCTGCTAAATAGCGCTAAACTTGGCAGAATGAAATGAAGAGCCGTTTGAGAGCCGACTCAGTAAAAAGAGCCAGATCGTCACATTCACATGACAAGCTGTGCCGTCTGCTCTGGTAAGAAGTTGGTTTATGTAGAAATGACGCAGAAAACAGCGTAGGAAATGTTTTATTATTTGCGCATTAAAATACTAATTAACAGAAAAACGTAATTTCAGTAAGGTTGTATTTATTACGTTAGTAACCTATGTTAATTACAAAATATATGCGTTGCACTACCTCGTTACAGAAAAAGTAATCACATTACTGTGGCACGTTACTTTGTAACATGCTACCCCAACACTGCCCGTGACCCTGACCATTATTAAGCAGATAAGACAATGGATGAATGTTCTCTCATGTAATTTTACTTTAGCTTCTGTATATTTAAACAGTTGCAACAGACTTGGTTCTCCCAAGGTTTCTTCCTTTAAATGTTTAGGGAGTTTTTGGTTGCCACCATCACCATAGGCTTGCTCAATTAAGGCTTTGGGCCTAGATAATTGTAAAGCTGCTTTGCGCTGTAGAAATAAATATATGTTTTAGCTAGGCATGAGGTTACACTATGCTATGGAATCACTAAACAAAATAAATTTTATGGAAGGAAGGATCCACTTAGGCCTTTCTTACAGCGCTCATGAAGCTTTGGCCTCAGTGTGTTGTAACTCTCCCAGCAGCCATGTCAAGTTCCACTACTATCCAACCTGAACACCCCCAAACTCAGAGCTTACACAATACACAACACTTTTCAGGTCTGTAGGCTATTCACAACCTCGGTTAACTGGCATGTCTGGCTGATAAATGAGATCTAATGAAGGACACAGAAAAGAAACAGACACTCCTCCCACAAAACATTATGATTACCCTCAATCACAGATCACAGTCTCTTGCTTTGCAGCAACAACAAATGAAAACAGTGTTTAACTTTTAACTGACACCTCAGCTCTCAGACCTAAACAAATGATCTCCATCATGAACATTTTTTAACACAAAGTACAATGCAATGCAGCCATATATATATATATAGATTTAATATATGGCTGCATTGCATTGTACTGCAAGTTGCAAGGCTGCAAGATGTGTTAAAAAATGTTAAGTTTGCTTTCATGCAGCATATTTAATCTTATTCACCACAAATCCATGATGGAGATCATTTGTTTAGGTCTGATATCAGATGAATACCCATGAAGGAATTCAAGGTGAGTTGAAATCATGGGAAAGACAAGAAACTTCCACAAAAGCTGAGAGACGAGATTATTTCATCGCATCTAAAGGGCCTTGGGTATAAGAAGATTTCCAAAAAATATAACATCCCACTGAGAGCATTATAAGGAAGTTTAAAAACCCCCGTGTGAGTGCAAGACACCTACAGGATGACCCGATGAAGTGCATCAGTAGCAACTATAAGACGTGCACTGAATAAACGAGGACCTCATGGCCGGACTCCAAGACGCACTTCACTCTTAAGCAGAAATTTGGATAAGGCTACAGAGTTTTGGGAGACAGTTCTATGGACTGATGAAACCAAACTGGAACTGTCTGGACATAGCTATGCTAGTGCCCAGAGTTCACCAATAGAGTAAGTGTTTTACTTTTACTTTTCACTTTCTACATTACTCACTAAATTACATGAGACTCTTCAACACTTTATTATAAAACTAGCATTGTGTTAATTATGTCGGCCATCTGTAGAATAATGTAAGTGTTTTAAACATTAACTGAGTTATCATTACTTATCATGAGGCTGAATCTCCATCTACAGGCATCATAATGTAACTGCAGTCATTTAAATTGGACTGGAAAATGTAAATAAGACACTGGCGAATATGAAAATGAAAATCGTCTCCGCTATGATACACCAAACACTCGTTAAACTCCTCAGTTCATGATACATCTAACTTTTGATGGATTTGTCAGACCATATCCCCATCATAAATCAGGGAGCACCTGTACAATACAACTCCATTAATGCATATAATGCCTTATACAGTGCGGATTGTCTGGGGGTCTGGAACGGATTATTTCAATTTACATGATTGCTTAGGGGAAATTTGCTCTGTACTCGAGCAAATTTAATACTGAGGTATATATATATATATATATATATATATATATATATATCTCACCAAAAAAGAAGGTGCGGAAAACACAGTTGGTGTGATTGTAAGAACGTGCCCGCCAATGAAAGGTGTTCTGCAAACATGCTGCGATGTGATATTTACATGTCAAAGATACGCAATTGTGTTGCAAACACAATTCAACCGAGAAAGAATTGAACCAACCTGCCAACTGTCTGTGCTTTGATAAACCGTCTGAGCCGTTACTGAAGAGATGCTATTAAAAAGTGTGTGCTGCACTTAGGCCTTGAGCATCCCCGTGGCTTAGGTATAAATTTAATCCCCTAAAAAAAGAAAAAAGTGTGAATAAATATATCAGTTTCAAAGTAAAGGCACCGGAGGACTTAGACTGACAGCTGTGCTTATTTCAGTCAGGTGACATTTGTTAGGAACCAACACCAGAAAGGAGGCCGCCGCTGGCTAACCTTTCGGCAGTGAATTATGAGAATTTACCTTCATGCTTCAGTGCTTTTGCTGTTCTGCTGCCTTTAGTGTCTAAATCAAAGGCGGGATCTGCTACATCGGCACTTTCTGTGGCAAGGGCAGCCGCTGCACGAGCACCTGACGATCAGTGACATTTACCGTGTCGCACAGCCCAGTACAGCAGACAGCACATAACCCAAGAGGCAAGCACAAGTCAATTCACGCTTGTAGCCATTTTCCTCCAATGGTGCAGGACTAGAGATTCGAATGCACATTACGGCGAGATCTAGCCTCTGCAGTTTTCACAGGGACCCACATAACCAGGCAAAATGGCTACCTTTAAAATGCACAGTAGACATGTATTCCTGTTCTGTCATGCAATAAATAATGGGTGAGTTCAAACCAAGAGCATCTCAGAGATGCTCTCAGTAGAGGATGTAGTTGCTGGTAGAAGTTATATCCTCCCTGGAAAAACCTATTCTCCTAACAGAAGTGCTTTATTGTTCAGTATCAGTAAGTTGCACATTTTGGTGCCTGTAAAGCAGATTGTCAGTTGCTGTTCAGACTGAGATGTGTGCGTACCATGTGAAGAGCTGAAATGCCAAATGGGTCAGAAGAACGTATGGTCAATGGATACCTGTCAAGCCAAATTTATATACAATAATAACCCAATACGATTTACTTCTACAGGGTGGGCCATTTATATGGATACACCTAAATAAGATGGGAATGGTTGGTGATATCAACTTCCTGTTTGTGGCACATTAGTATATGGGAGGGGGAAAACTTTTCAAGATGGGTGTTGACCATGGCGGCCATTTTGAAGTCAGCCATTTTGGATCCAACTTTATTATTTCCAATGGGAAGAGGGTCATGTAACACATCAAACTTATTGAGAATTTCACAAGAAAAATGGTGTGCTTGGTTTTAACAGAACTTTATTCTTTCATGAGTTATTTACAAGTTTATGACCACTTGTGCCCATTGTGTTGGACTGTCAATGCAACCCTCTTCTCCCACTCTTGACACACTGATGGCAACACTGCAGAAGAAATGCTCTCCCAATCTGATCCCCTTAGACTTTTATCTTTGGGGTCATCTGAAGGCAATTGTCTATGCTGTGAAGATACGAGATGTGCAGCATCTGAAACAACGGATACTGGAAGCCTGTGCTAGCATTTCTTCAGCGGTGTTGCTATCAGTGTGTCAAGAGTGGGAGAAGAGGGTTGCATTGACAATCCAACACAATGGGTCATAAACTTGTAAATAACTCATGAAAGAATAAAGTTCTGTTAAAACCAAACCAAGCACACCATTTTGTTTTTTTTCTTGTGAAATTCTCAATACGTTTGATATGTTACATGACCCTCTTCCCATTGGAAATAATAAAGTTGGATCCAAAATGGCCGACTTCAAAATGGCCGCCATGGTCAACACCGATCTTGGACAGGAATCTTTTATAAAGTTGATCAAGATTGCGGATGGCAAAAACCTGGACTGGACTTCTACAGAAAGTGGAGAAGGATGTGGGTTGGGTAAAACCTAGATGCTATTTTTTTAAGAAGTTGATCAACATTTTGGTTGGGTAAAACTTGGACTGGACTTTTACAAAAAGTTATTCTGACAGATTTGCAGACCAATATTAGCAATCTACAGTTAACCATGGAATTACCATATAGCCATAATTATTGGGACAGCTAAATGATCTTTAGCCTATATATATCTGGACAACTAATCATTAGCCATATATATTTAGACAGCTAAATGAACACTTTCCATAAATATCTGGACCATTAATGACCCTATGCCATAACTATATAGACATTTAACCATAAATATCTGTACAACTTGTGAAACTTAGCTGTAAACATCTGGACAGCTAAATAACACATAAATATAAATATCTGGAAAGCTAAACGACCAATAGCCATACATATATGGACAGTTGACAGTTTGTCTTAGAAATTAAAATATCTTACCAAAATACTAAATGCTAATACTTTTGACCGAAGGTCTTTTAGATATCTAGATAGTTATGGCAAAGGGTCATGAACAGTCCTGATATTTATGGTAAATGATCATAGCCATCTAGATATGTGTGGCTAAGGATCAGTAGCTGTCCAGAAAGTTAAAATATTATGGATATATGTTAATCCCACGGTTAGCTGTAGATTACTAATACTGGTTAACAGGAACAGAGAAAAGGGAGGAAGTGTGTAATTGCTTTGGGTGTGTGAGTAACATGACAGTTAAATTTTAAAGGTCAAAACTCACTTGATCATTCCACCATTCAATTACTATGGGAAAAAATGCTGTTTAAACAAAGTTTTTATGAAAACCGTGTGTTGAATCATTTAGAAAAGCACAAGCACACAAGTTTCATGCAAGTAGAAACTGTAAGAGAAAACTGTAGAAGAAGAAAGTGTTTACATTTTTGATTGCGGAAAAGAGAAAAAGAAAAAGAAGAAATGTACTTTGGCTTTGACAAGACAAATTAATTACAAATGTTCAAATAATGGAAGCCTAGTTCCACTGTTTCATAAAAATTCCTACCTTGTTCCTGTATATTCAAAAACACTTCCTATTGTCAGTTATGACATTTTGATTGGCCCAACTGCCTGCATGATATCTGCACATTGGATGGAGCTTCACCACTCTAACATGAGCAGGGGCTTGTTCATTGTACCGTATTTTTCGGACCATAAGACCACTTAAAATCCTTTAACTTTCTCAAAAATCGACAGTGCGCCTTAAAATGCGGTGCATCTAATGTATGAATTAATTCTGGTTGTGCTTTCTGACCTAGAACCGATTGTAGATGGTACACGGCGCTCATAAATCTGTCAAAATGTTTTAGCACGGTCTTTGGTAGGTTACGAAGCTTACGGCAACCATAGTGCGCAGCATCGCGGAGTAATACGGTATGTGCTTCAGCATTAGGGTACGTGCATTCATTCATTTATTTATTTTCGAAGCGGATTTCAAACTCAGCGCTATCAGTCACGCAGTACAACATGGACATAGAGCAGCTGCGAGAGAATTCAACATTAACGAATCAATGGTTACGGAAGTGGACGGAAGCCAAAAGAAGAAGACCCTGCGCCAGGTAAAGACCAAACTGAGCTTCTGACGGAACTTAAGAGTTTTGTTTCATTTCATGCGTCTTATAACCCGGTGCGCTTTCTGTATGAACATATACCCGTTAGCAGCCGATCGTTGATATCGCGCCTTATAATCCGGTGCGCTTTATAGACCGAAAAATACGGTATTTACAACATCTTACAGCACATTTCATCTTGTAAAAAATTATATACACTGGTACCTCGGTTCTCTACCACTCGTCGAATTCGGTTCTTTATGCAATTGACTAGAAAAATTTGTCTCAGCTCTTGTTGTTTGCTCGGTACTCTGCGCATTTGCTTACACTTGTATTAGTCGAGCCACGCGACTCGTTTCAGCTGAAACTTGATTCACGATTCACAATTCACGATACAATATACACAGTCATTCAGGTTTACAATAGCCTTGCTCAGTGAAAATCTCTGCTATGTTTATCATGTTTATCTTTATTTTTACACCTATAGTACTGTATTATTAGTGCAAATAAATCTCCATGGGTCCTAAAAAGTTGGTTTATTAGAACCAACTGAAAGCAAATCAGGAATTGAATGCTCCACAACACAGGATGCAGTTAGCTTAGCAGTTATGTTCAGCTACTTCACCAATAGAGTAAGTGTTTTGCTTTTATTTTTCACTTTAAATCCACTACTCATTAAATTACATGAGTAATTTACGAATCTGGAACGAATTAACTTCGAGAACTGAGGTAACACTGTAATATAAAAGGCTGTTTAGAACACACACTTGCTACTTTCCCAAACATCATTCTTTATGGCGGGTTATTGGTATGGATAGTGGGACTGTGGTAGCCTAGCAGTTAAGGTACTGGACTATGGAACAGAAGGTCCATGGTTAAAAGCCCACCCCTGCCAAACTGCCACTGTTGGGTCCCTGAGCAAGACCCTTAACCCATAATTGCTTGGATTGTAAGACTGTACCAATTGTAAGTCGCTCTGGATAAGGGCACCTACAAAATGGCATAAATGTAAAATGTAATGCAAATGGGACAGGGGATTAAAATACCCTGGGAACTCTGATATGCTGTACATAGACATCATCACATGTGACTTAACTCTAAGATCAACTTTTATTTTAGGGCATAAACTGGTACAAGGATGCTTTAGAATGGACTGGCAGCCTGTTCCATAACCCTTGTCCCTGCTCTACAAGGATAGTGTCAAACAGTTTAACAAAGGATGATGAATACTAAGCCCCAGAACCTATGGGCAGAAGTTACAAAACTTCCGATTAGATCCAGAGTGCAATATGAGATTTTTGTGTGAGTGTAACAACGCCCAAGGAGATGAGAATGACTCCCAATATCTAGCTGGGCAAAGCTGCAGCCATCACTCCCCAGACAGCTCTAATTTATTTAACAGCTCAACAGGTAATTTTCCAGCAAAATGCTGATTTTCCTCACCAGCTTCCTCTTCAGCATGTATTCTAATTACCAGAGGCTCACTTTGATCCGAGGCCTGCACTTCACACCGCTGCAGCTTCCCCAGGATCTCATTTCATTAGAGAGGCTCATTTCTTTTTGGCGTACTTCTTATTTCGCTGATACTCATTCGCTTCGGCGAGATATACTACCTGACATATTAGCAGACTGCTTGGACACCCGCTGTCAAAACACACAGCGTGGCTTCCAAGTGCCTACCTGTGGGAAGGGCTCAAAAACAAAAGTGGCACTCCAGAAAAAAGATGGGAAATGGGATGAATCCAAGTCCTGAGTACCTGATTAAAAGTTGGGCAGGTTAATTGCGTGAGATTAAATAATGACAGGAGGATAATCAGGTTTAATTACAAGTAATCACACACTCATGCATGATCTATAATCTGGATGAAAAGATGTATTCTAACAAATTGTCCCCTTTTTCCCAGTATGGCATGTCTAAATCCCCAGCCTTTATAACATCTTCTACTTAATGCAAGAACCACTGTTGAAGGAGGAGGACATAGGACTTGCCCGGACTTGATCTGATGATCCACGTTATCCCAGTATGATTTCACAATTTACAAAAGAGCATTTTATGATGTTACTGAATGCCTGGCTTTCTCTGTCTTCAAGTGCCCCCATAAATGCTTGATGGAGTTACGGTCAGTGGACTGTGGTCTTCAGCACATACAGCTTAAACACTAACTGCATTAGCTATGGAGTATTAACGGTGCTGAATAAACAAAAACTGCACAGTGCCAGTGTACCTGTAATGGCTTTGTGTAGCTAATGAAGTGGCCAAATGTGTGGGCGCGTGTCTTTAGAGGCATTAAGGCATTACGGAGAGCATCCTTTTGGCCTCAACTACTGCTCAATGAATATATTTTCTCAACAAACATTTACCAGTCAATAAATACACATATACTCACAGGCTACTTTTAGGGTACACCTATTCAAATGCTTCTTACTTAAAAAACTAATCTGCCAATCACATGGCAGAAACTCTGGCATTTAGGCATGTAGACATGGATAAGGCAACCTGCTGAAGTTCAAACAGAGCATCAGATTGGGGAAGAAAGGTGATTTAAGTGACTTTAAATATGACATGTTTGTTGTGCTAGAAGGGCTGGTCTATGTATTTCAGAAACTGCTGATCTACTGGGATTTTCCCGCACAGCCATCTCTAGGGTTTATAGAGAATGGTTTGAAATAGAGAACCCAGTGAGCAGCAGTTCTCTGGCAAAAAACATCTTGTTGATGCCAGAGGTCAGAGGAGAATAACCAGACTGGTTTGAGTTGACAGAAAGGCAACAGTAACTCAAATAACCACTCATTACAACCTAAGTATGAACAGCATCACTGAAAACAAAACACAAATCTACAGCAGCAGAAGACCACACTGGGTGTCACTGCTGTCAGCTAACAAAAGGCAACTGAGGCTTCAATTTGCACTGTCTCACCAAAATTCTACAGTAAACGTCACCTGGTCTGAGTCGTCTCGATTTCTGCTGTGACATTCGGATGGTAGGGTCGGAATTTGGATGTAAACATCATTAAAGCATGGATCCATCCTGGCTTGTATCAACAGATCAGGCTGATAGTGGGGGTGTAATGTGTGAGGGATATTTAATTGACATACTTTTGGCCCCAACTGAGCATCGTTTAAATGCCACAGTCTACCTAGGTATTGTTGCTGCCCATGTGCATCCCTTTATGACCACATCTTCTGATGGCCACTGCCAGCAGGATAACACACCATGTCACAAAGCTCAAATCATCTCAAACTGGTTTCTTGAACACGACAGTGGGTTCACTGTACTTAAAAGCCTCCACCGTCACCAGATCTCAATCCAACGTAGCACGTTTGGGACGTAGTGGAACGGGAGATTCGCATCATGGATGTGCAGCCGACAAATGTGCAGCAGAAACATGATGCTATCATGTCAATATGGACCAAAATATCTGAGGAATGTTTCCAGCACTTTTGAAGTATTAAGGCAGTTCTGAAGGCAAAAGGAGGTCCAACTTGGTTCTAGCAAGGTGCACCTAATAAAGTTCCCAGTGAGTGTACAGTCGGTGCAGCCCTACATTTACATTTACATTTACAGCATTTAGTAGACGCCCTTATCCAGAGCGACTTACAATTGATACAATCTTACAATCCAAGCAATTGTGGGTTACGGGTCTTGCTCAAGGACCCAACAGTGGCAGCTTGGCAGAGGTGGGATTTGAACCCTGGACTTTTTGGTCCATAGTCCATTACCTTAACCACTAAGCTACCACAGTCCCACACCACTAAGCTACCACAGTTCCACACCACTACACCAGTGTTTTATATAATTCTAACTGATTGATTTAACTTATTTATGTTTTATTTATTATTACATTGGACTAAGCCAAACATCGCTCCACCGCCTACAACTGGTTCAGAATGTGGCTGCTCGGCTCCTCTCCAACACCCGCAAGCATGATCATATTACACCTGTTCTCTACTCTCTTCATTGGTTCCCAAAGCAGTTTAGGATCCAGTTTAAAATCCTAATGTTTGTTTTCTGTGGAGTTCATGGCCATGCACCCCCTTACATATGTGAAATATTGAGGTTTCATCAGCCTGGCAGAGCTCTCCGTTCTGCTGGATAACATCTGCTGGAGGTCCCACGGTCCAGATGCAAGCAGTGGGGAGATCGTTCTTTTGCAATGGTAGGTCCTAAACTGTGGAATACTCTGCCCACTGAATTACGTTCTACCACTGACCTGCCCCTATTTAAAGCCAATCTCAAAACCCACTTATTTAAGATGGCTTTTAACATCTAAATGCCTTCACTACAAATTGCATGCTATATTCTGATTATGTACAGCACTTTGGTCGACTTCTGTTGTTGTAAGGTGCTATATAAATAAATGTTGATTGTAGATTATTATGAAATTCTTATATAATACTTCTCTGTTCACAACGCTATACAATCGAATCTTTTTTGAATATCGTTAGATAACTTTTTAATGTTTAACATTTCTCTTTCTGGTTTCACATGCAAGTGTCGCTCGGGTGTTTAAAAAGTGCTCCAAATAAAATGCATTGTTTTTGTCGCCATTGCTGTTATTAGCAGTGGTAGTAGGAAAAAGCAAGAGAAGATGATAGCCCTGTTACGGGTTTGAGCATTGAGACTTAACTGGCAGTTTAATCAGTTTATCTGAGAATTCCACGGAAGTCTATCAGAAGTTGGCGTGTACAGCTCTCGTACTCTTACTGAGCTGAAAGTGGGTCATGGGGTAGCGCTGAACAAAGGAAGAACAGGCCCGGTGGGCTGTGATGCATTAAAAGGGGTCTTTTCAAAGTGTGCGCAGAAGGTGGCACTTTTCCGGGAAGGGTCCCCTCAGTTCCTCCATCTGTCCGTCTGTCTGTCTCTGCAGAGGGTCCCGGCAGGGGGAGGGTGGCACACCCCCTCCGATGCCCTGAACTGTGCCACGGCGGCGCACAGCCGTGGCGTAATATGGCCGGTGCCCTGCGCCGCCATCGGATGGGCGAGCCCGCTTTACCTGCTGCGATTCCATTACCAGGCTGCCTGTTCCTGCTCCTGAGTGTTTCTGTAGCATATTAAACAGATTAATAGAACAATGCTCCGGGGAGCGAGCGGCCTGTCAATCTCGGGTAAAAACACAAAAGCAGAAAATTAAAAAAGCCCATGGCTGAACTCCAGAGCCGATAAAACACACTGGAATCTGTGGAGGAGGGGGCAGAAACACAGATGGTAAATATTTATTCTCCATCTCGCCGCTTTAGAGACCGCACACACTGAGGCATGCTTGCATGGCTACGCACACGCACAAACACACACACACACACCTACTGCAGGCATGCTTATACATACAAAAAACACATACAGAGTCTGCGTATGACAACACAGGTGGAAAAATGGAAAATTTGCACCATTACTATATTGTCGTATGACACTGCTGCGTGACAGTAATCTCCCATATGTGGCTCATGAATAAAAATTATTGGCTTGATTCGTACCACTAAAGGCAGATCGCCTCACCGTGTCCTGAGAGACGCGGAGAAAATTCACTCGTCGCTATCTTTTGTCTCTCGGAAAGATTCCGGGAGATTCGGTCTGGTCTTCAGGGACCACAGACAGCATGTGTGCATCTGCTAGCACAATTAGGCTGTAGCGCAGGCACGAACCAAATCCACTCAAGATCTGAGAAAGTTCTGCTTTTCCGTGAGCATCCACACCAAACACCCATAATGCTGCAGAATACACCGCTAGCTCCCTGATCTAAAGTTTGTACAGACACCAACATTTCTTAAAACACACCCACACAATCTCCTATTGTCATCCTTGTCTCTAAGCTATGCTCCCCACTGTTGTATGACGATGCATAACATGACACTGGTTTTCCAAATCCGGCTTCTCTCTTGTGTGTCGGGGCTGCTGTTGAGATAGTGTAGTGTATTAGCAGGTTAATTGCCCTGTTGCGGTGGCTTCTGGGTCACATGAGGGTTGGCGCTGCTTTAATTGTGCATCATCCCACTGGCTAACCTTTCTTAGCTATTCTCTGGAGGGCACGACGATCCATCAGGACGACAAATACAGGACTACTTTCATAGCACCACCTGCTGGAGGGAATGCCACGTCCACACAGGCTGAAGCTGTATCGCAAGACGAGCCATTCTGGGAAGAAGAGCGAGTTGCTGAGCAATGAACTTCAGTTTGTATGATCTCCACTTTATCTCCCGGTGTATAAAACAATGTTCCTCAAGGAAAGATTTGCATGGATATGCATATTTCAGTCCCAACTTTTTCTGTTTTGTCTCGTTTTGCAATGTCTTGTTGAAAAATGCATGGACATCCCTGGAAAAAATGTCGTCTTGAAGGCAACTTATCTTGCTGTAAAGTTTCTATGTACTTTTCTGCATTAATGCTGCCATCACATAAGTGCAAATGACCTTGGCCAAGGGCACAGACACAACCTCATACCATGACAGAGCCTGGCTTTTGACCTGATAATAGTCTGGGTAGTCCTTTTTGTTTTTCGATCCGGAACACACAGCATCCATTTTTTCCAGTAAAGATATGGAATACTGATTTGTCTGACCACAATACACATTTGCATTGTGTGATCCCAGGTGCCTCCCAGAGAAGTCGCTGCCACCATTTCTGGCAAACCTTAACCATGCATAAGGGCTTCTTTCTTGCACAGTGCTGTTTTAAGTGGCATTTGTGAATGTATCTCTGTATTGTAGTGCTTGATTGAGGCTTGCCAAAGTAATCCCTTGCCCATGTGGCTCTATCAGCTATTGAAAAGTGACGGTTCTTGATACAGTGCCGTCTCAGGGATCGAAGATCACAGGCCTTCAGTTTAGGCTTGTGCTCTTACCTGTTACAGACTGAATTGCATCTTTGCTTTAAAGCCTTTTATGGATACCAAATCAGGAATACAATCACCTGTTGACATCACCTGTTTGACATCACACATTTATTTAGTTTTAATCATTACTAGCTCTAAATTGCTCCTGTCCCAACTTTTTGGAATGGGTTTCAGGCCTGAATTGCAGGAATGGATGTCCGCAATGAAGCACAAGCTGAAGTAAACATAAGGAACACCTGCGTTTTGTTTTGTGCATTTTCCATACCGTCCCAACTTTGTGTGATTTGAGGTTGTACAGTGCACTGGTTTCAATATATTCCAGGGCATCTCAGAACTAGAAGGTTGCTTCCATAGAAAGAAACATCCTCAATTGTAAAACCACCAGCAAACAAGTGTATCAGTGATATTAAAGAGAAACTGGCAATGCCTTCTATTAAACATATGGCCAGCAGTATTCATGACACTTCACACAACAATGCACTTAAAACATTACTAAAGCTAACATTGGAAACAGGTAGGACTGATGTTAGAATCCTTTGGATCCATGAAAGTTGAACCCAACTGCAAGCACCATGCCATGGTCAGACCCTTCTCTCTAATTTCTCCAACTTTGTTAGAGAGAAGCCTGTGTATTTTCAGACTTGGCTACTGTGACATAAATCATAATGCATATTCAGACATTAAAATCCCACAAATGCAAGCTCACATAGCTATTATGAGATAACAAGATGGCTAGGAGGCATTTCTACTATTCATGACTATTCATAATCATGAATATTCATGTAACGTAATAGTTTTAATGAGCATAAAATGTAGAGCTGTTCCTAGAGCCTTCATATTAGTTTTTTGGGATTTAAATACATATACAATACAGTCCGTGGAAACTTTAACATCAATATACAGTACTGTGCAAAAGTCTTAGGCCACCATTAGATTATACATACCATTGTTTTAACAATGATGTAATGACCATGTATAATTATTTTTCGTTATCTTTGTTAGAACACAACCAAAAACTGCAGGACGTGCATGCAGTATTTCAAAAAATAAAAAATAAACAAAATAGCTTCTATAGGCTACAGTGTTGAGTATTTAGTGTGAGCTGCCCTTTCACTTGAGCAATAGCAGCATCTGGAAGCTTCTACTGTCTGAAGATGCATGATCACGAATGGTCTTTTTGAGTATAAAGGCTAAAACATGCTTAAGTTCACAAAGATTGGAATGAAGATCATTGGAAAAGAGTGTTATGGAGTGACCACTCCAAGTTTGTAATTTTTGGGCCCAATTTTTGGGACCATATGTTATGTATGGTCATTATGCCATTGCTAAAACAACAACTATAATGGTGGCCTAAGACTTTTGCACAGTACTGTATGATCAGAGGCGCTTAATTGAACATTTAGTTTACAAATATTGGTCTATTTTATAATGAAAAGGAGGCACAGGAAAACAAAGCTGCAATGCCAGTCATCAGGTATAATGAATACGATTCTTGAAATTTTGGAACCGGTTCCAAGTCTCAAACCAACTTAAACTGACTATATATTAACCAATAGGAGAACATATTTAGTGTTCTCAAGAGATTATACTTCCAGTTGGCATTACAGGACAGTTCCAGGGTTCTCTGTTGTGATATTGTCTGTCCTTGGTAGTGCTGAGAGATGATGGGAATTATACATATGCTTGGAGTGCTGTGACAGCCCTCTCTCACCGCCCAGCACCATTCACCAGCCACAGTTCAGCTTCACCTTCAGAGATGACCTATCTTGCTCTGTCGCAGTCCACCCTCTGTCCTCAGCCTGCCGCTATCCTCCTCATCCTCAGCCTCCACCTCTTCAGCTTGTTTGCATTCCTCTCTGCCCGCTCCCGGATCATCTCGGCTCGGCAGCCTGGCCGGCCCTGTCTGTTTTCATTCCCCTCCGAGAGGACAAGTAATTTGGGAGAGAGGAGAGCAGATGACCACTGGCTTCTGACCTTTTCTCCCTCAATTTAACTCCTCCATGTTGTGCTGCGAAAGTGGCAATCAGGCTAGGCAGAAGTGACACCCTCATCTGAGCACGCCGGAGCCTAGCACACAATCACAATGTCACTTTCTATCACCATGCGGCAGCGGGCAGGGGGAAGGGCAGGGGATCGCTAAGATGCCACGCCGATCTCATCCCTCCTGGCTCTTCTTAAGGGTGCAGTCCAGCACAGGCACGTGGAAACAGCTCATTAGCATGCATAGTGCGCTGCCAGGCTGTCCCAGACCCTTTCTCAAATCATCCTTTGATTGTGTGTGTTATTATGTTAATATATTTTGGTTGTAACCCCGGCGATACAACGCTGGAGTAAATGTTGTCATAAAGTGTTTATTTAATGCTCAGTCCATAACAGCCTCATCGATTCTCAGATGTAGAGGCGAGAAATAGTTCCCATGGAGATTAGGCAAGCTTAGAATATTGGATTAGCTGATCACCGGCCAATGACAATTAGCTTTATAACAGAACAGCTATAGATCTGGACCAAATTGTTGCTGTATTGAGACGGTGAAACCCCATTCACACACACAGTTCCTCATTTGCTCACGACCCGCGATACAGACCGGACCATTGTATAATAGATTTATAGCTTAATACACTCGCCATTCACTTTATTAGTTTGTTTCTGTTCGTTTTGTCCATTTTATCAGTTCCACTTACCATATAGATGCACTTTGTAGTTCTACAGGTACAGACTGTAGTCCATCTGTTTCATTACATACCTTAGTTAGTCTCCTTTACTCTGTTCTCTAATGGCCAGGACCCCCCACAGGGCCAGCACAGATCATTTACCACATTTACATTTACAGCATTTAGCAGACGCCCTTATCCAGAGCGACTTACAGTTGATACAATCTTACAATCCAAGCAATTGTGGGTTAAGGGTCTTGCTCAAGGACCCAACAGTGGCAGCTTGGCAGAGGTGGGATTTGAACCCTGGACCTTTTGGTCCATAGTCCAACTGCTAGGGTGCCAGAGTCCCGGATCATACTATTTGGGTGGTGGATCATTCTCAGCACTGCAGTGACACTGATGTGATGGTGGTGTGTTTTGCTGGCACGAGTGGATTGGATCAGACACAGCAGTGCTGCTGGAGTTTTTACAGAGTATAACTGCTGGATTGAAAGAGTCCCCCAACCAAAATTGTCCAGCCACCAGCATCCTGTGAGCTCCCTGTGAGCAATGATGAAGGATTAGAGGATGGCTAACACAAACAACACATGAGCTGTAGGCACACAGTTTAAAAACTCCAGCAGCACTGCTGTGTCATACCAGCAAAACATACACTAACACACCAGCACCACATCAGTGTCACTGCAGTGCTGAGAATGATCCGCCACAGAAATGCAGGTCTTCCACATTTTACAATGGCCCAACTTACGATATTTCAACTTTGCATTGGGAATCGCACTCTGCTTTGCTAAATGAGGAACTCAGCAGTGCGTGACGTACATGGAGGGAGTGATGAGTGCTGGGAAATGTAGTGAGGAAAAGCTGTGGCTGCAGCAATAATGGTTTTTGTTTTACACTTTGAATACATTATTCAATAAATGGCATGAGATATTCAGTACTTTATTATAAAATGTGCTTTATGTTAATGATTTGCCCAATTGTAGTTTAGTGTAAGTGTTTTATGCATGTTTAATGTTGGCTACGCCATGATATAGACATGTGCATACGATATATAAAGTATACGTTAAACTCTTCGGATTAATTAAACCTTTTCCTGGATTTGTCAGAATGTATACCCAACGTAAATTAGGGATTACCTGTAATACCTGATCGGTGGCGGTCCTGACAGTTAGAGAACAGATTAAATGGGACTAACAAAGTATGTAGAGAAACAGATGGGTTACAGCCTATGACTGTAGAACTACAAATGTGCTTTGTATATTTAGAAGTTGAACTGATAAAATGGACAATGAGTGCATTCTTAAAGAAGAGGTTACAAGTCTGTGACAGCCTGAAATCTTCCTTGTTTGTGGGTGACCAAATACTTATTTTCCACCATGATTTACAATTAAATTCTTTAAAAATCCTACAATGTGATTTCCTGGATTTTTTTCTCATTTTGACTCTCATAGTTGAAGTGTACCTATGATGAAAATTGCAGACCTCTCTCATCTTTCTAAGTAGGAGAACTTGCACAATCAGTGACTGACTAAATACTTTTGCCCCACTGTACCTAAACATCAGCCAAACATCATAAGTTTAAGTCTTGTCAAAGCCCTAGTTATACATGTCCATTAATTGTTTAGCTCCTGTTTACCAGGCAAGAATCAGCTGCTGGAAACAGCACTTACAGAGGTCCTGGCTTCAGATCAGATGGTGCGTTAAACTGCACCGAAGAAAGACCTAACAGTCTACTTCAGATCAGTGGATGATAAAAAAACACCTACCAATAAAGCCACCATGATTCGACTAGGTGGGTCTCAATGGCATAAGATATCCGCAATCATTTTCCTGTCTATCATCAGCACTGTACATGACAGTTTCAAATATGAGCTCATACCTCCAGAAGGGGGTAGTTTATGCGCTCATTCAGCTGCCTTGACCCACCCAGTGATACTGCATGACTATGAGGAGACAAATTTCGAACTTGTTTACAATTCAGCTGTGGCTGTGAGATCTTAGAGATGTTAGAAAGGATCCAGGTTACTTGGTGGCAGAATAACACCAGGACATCACAGGTTGAAAAAGTACTGACAAACATTTAGTGCATATACAGGAAGTGTAATATTGAGTCGCCAACTCCTGTGTTGCTCATGGACTTTCCACACATGGAAGGAGAATTGCCAAAAAAACCAAAAAAGACCATTTATGAAAGGAGAGTATCCCGAAGTATACTCTGTGTGGGACTAAGACCACCCTTCTTACACCAGTCCATTGCAGTGCTGGGTAGGATCCCCTGACTGAACTCCCCTCCCAGAGACACAACCAGTAGTGTCTGCATATGATGCCTGACCCAGGTGGAAGGCACCGTCGAGACTTGAACCTGGGTTCTAACTATAGTGGTGCTTGAAGTTTGTGAACGCTTTAGAATTTTCTATGTTTCTGCATAAATATGAGCTAAAACATCATCAGATTTGCACACAAGTCCTAAACGTATATAAAAAGAACCCAGTTAAACAAATGAGACAAACATATAATACTTGGTCATTTATTTATTGAGGAAAATGATCCAATATTACAAATTAGTGAGTGGCAAAAGTATGTGAACCTCTAGGATTAGCAGTTAATTTGAAGGTGAAATTAGAGTCAGGTGTTTTCAGTCAATGGGATGCCAATCAGGTGTGAGTGGGCACCCTGATTTATTTAAAGAACAGGGATCTATCAAAGTCTGCTCTTCACAACATTTGTGGAAGTGTATCATGGCATGAACAAGGGAGATTTCTGAGGTCCTCAGAAAAAGAGCTATTGATGCTCATCAGGCTGGAAAATGTTACAAAACCATTTCTAAAGAATTTGGACTCCACCAATCTACAGTCAGACAGTGTGTACAAATGGAGGGAATTCAAGACCATTGTTACATGGTGAAACATGGTGGTGGTAGTAACAGGTTTGGGCAGGTTTGCTGCATCTGGGACAGGATGACTTGCCATCATTGATGGAACAATGAGAAGAATAAAGTTATTCTTTAAAGTTAAATGTTTTGGAATGGATAAGTCAAAGTCCTGACCTTAATCCAATCGAAATGTTGTGGAAGGACCTGAAGTGAGCAGCTAATGTGAGGAAACCCACCAACATCCCAGAGCTGAAGCTGTTCTGTACGGAGGAATGGGCTAAAATTCCTCCAAGCCGGTGTGCAGGACTGATCAACAGTTACAGGAAACGTTTAGTTGTAGTTATTGCTGTACCAGGGGGGTCACAGCAGATACTGAAAGCAAAGGTTCACATACTTTTGCCACTCACTAATATGTAATACTGGATCATTTTCCTCAATAAATAAATGACCAAGTATAATATGTTTGTCTTATATGTTTAACTGGGTTCTCTTTATCTACTTTTAGGACTTGTGTGAAAATCTGATGATGTTTTAGGTCATATTTATGCAGAAATATAGAACATTCTAAAGGGTTCACAAACTTTCAAGCACCAATGTACATTTTCAGTTTTATATCTGAGCACTTCTTCTGGGACCAGTTCTAGTACTCACACTAAGTTCTTCCAGAACCACTGGCAGTCCTCATACTTTTACTCAGATCGCTTCAGAGGACCACAACTCCCCCTCCCCTCCTCCTGTAGACTGAGGATGACATGCCACCAAAACGAACCTGTTTAAGAAAACAAGAACCACCAGTAACACTGTTGCTGTTATTCACTCATATTCTCTATTTTATGATATTTATTATTTTAGTTATTATATATATATTATGGGCTTATGTTCTGTAGTCTATTATATTTCATAACATTGTATTCTCTAATTTATTCGTTATTGTTATAGCCTACGATTTATTGTTATATTTTATTTCTTAAATTTCTTTTTATTATAATCTCTATAATTTTTTTTCTATTTAGCCTTTGTTTATATAAACTATTGTTATAAATGTATTATTTGGTAAAAAAAAAATTCTGACATTTAAGTTTATTGTATATAAGTTTATTGTTTGTGTGTGTGTGTGTATATATGTATATATGTATATATATATATATATATATATATATATATATATATATACACACACACATATAATATCAATTAACTTAACACGCATGTCTCTGGACTGAGTACTGAGGGTAAACCCACACAGACACAGGTAGGACATGCAGACCCTACACAGAAAGGACCCAGGCTGCCCCACTATGGGATTGAACCCAGGACCTTCTTGCTGTGGTGCTACCCACCAAGCCACTGTGTCACCCTAAAGGAGAGTTCAACCAAAAATGAAGATGTACAAAAATAAAGATTAATTATAAATATCAATGGGAATGTATTTATGGTTGATTTTCTCTTTTAGGATCGCGTCCATCAATGCAGTTTAGGGACACACTGAGGAGGAATCAGGGACTGGATTGCAGTGGCTTAATATCAATAAATCAGACTGCTTTTGCTGAAAGACCTGCCGTGTGCATTTAATATAGTGAGGACCAGGCTTATAGGCAATACCGTATAATACAAGCCGCCATAAAATAGTATGATACCGAGGGGATCTGCTACAAAGTGGGTTACACATGATAATTAAAACGAGCCGTAACACAAGTACAGATTACACCCAGGTTCCTAGGTTTGTAGATGAAGCAAGCGAGAGGCGCAGAGCGTTCACAATGGAAGCATAAATGCAAAGAAAAAGATCAAAAAGACTAAAACCCGCTTAGACGGGAGAGTTGGAAGCGAGAGTTTGAATGAAACAATATATCTGACTCACATTTAGGTCACCTCCTTCCCCACTGGCTTGACTTCACATGTGGGTAAAAAAGAAAAAAAACCTAAATAATGCTATGCCTCGGAGGGGGTATTATCATTTAAAAAGATCCTGTCATTGTGCGACTCGTCCCCTCTGTGCTGAAAATGAAATTGTCTGATGTGCAAGATTTACCTTTGCTGGGTTTGGCCCCGTTAAGGCGAGAGGGTCGCGGCTCCACGTGTCATCTTGTCGCACTGACGCAGTGCCTCCAATTTACACACAGGGCCGCTCTGCATTTCAAAGGACCTCCTGTTAGCGATCGCTATCGGAGGCCCGCAGACGTCAGATTAGGCCAGCTGGAAAAAGCAGGCGCCGCTTCCCCCACATTTACATTTTCATTTTCATATTACCCTGCTCTCCCTCGCTGATGGTGTGTCCCTCCTGGGTCCTAACTAGTCGCTCTGTCACATTTCCTCTGGAGCCCCCGGAGCTCGGTTACTCCGTCTATCAGCCGTCCTTCTCAGCCCTCAGCCTACATCTGCACTGCACCTCACGATTAATGAAACTACTGAAGTAAGAACAAATAAAAGCGTTCACCAGCAAAACAGTTTTCAAGTAGGTCAGAGTGAGGGGAAAAAAGTGGTTTGAGATGCAAAGAGTTTAAACAAATCAGCGTTAAACATTAAAGAATTCACGCTTCTGTTTGAAAGCAGACAGAATATGTGAGATAAAAGCACATCACCTCAGAGCTGCTCATTATCAAAGAGAACGTGCTCTTGAATAGACTTAGCATCCCTAACTACATGTTCTGTTTGCTCTCTGAACTCTTCTTGCAATGCCAGTCCCAGTCCTCACATCGAGCTGTTCTTCCAGCACCAATCCTGGTTCCACTCGAGCTGTCATCAGTTCCAGTCCTCATACTTAGACCAAATCAGAAAACCCCAAGTCCCCCTCCTCTCCTGTTGTTGACTAAGGATGCCATGCCACCAAATTTACTTGCTGAAGGAGACGAGAACCTCTGTTTAACAGACTAAATAACACTGAGCTATACTTAAGTACATCTTTCACATGCTAATTTATTACTCTTACTCAAGTAAGTATATGGAAAAGAACTTTTATTTTTCAAGTAATATATTGTTTTTTGAAAGAAAAAAGAACAGTACCGTATTTTCATACATAAAGCGCACCAGGTTATAAGGCGCATGAAATGAAACAAAACTCTTTAAGTTCCGTCGGAAGCTCAGTTTGGCCTTTACCTGGCGCAGGGCGTCTTCTTGCTTTCTCCACTTCCGTACCATTGATTCGTTAATGTTGAATTCTCTCGCAGCTGCTCTATGTCCATGTTGTACTGCGTGACTGATAGCGTTGGGTTTGAAATCCGCTTCGAAAATAAATGAATGAATGCACGTACCCTAATGCTGAAGCACATACCGTATTACTCCGCTATGCTGCGCACTACGGTTGCCGTAAGCTTCGTAACTTACCAAGACCGTGCTAAAACATTTTGACAGATTTATGAGCGCCGTGTACCATCTACAATCGGTTCTAGGTCAGAAAGCACAACCAGAATTAAGTCATACATTAGACGCGCCGCATTTAAAGGTGCACTGTTGAATTTTGAGAAAATTCAAGGATTTTAAGTGCGCCTTATGGTCCGAAAAATACGGTACTTTTAACAGTAAGCTTTTTGCTACTCTATATATATATATATATATATATATATATATCTTTATTTCTGAACAACCTTTTTTTACTACCTGGTAGTTTTAGGTCTGTGGTTATCAAAGTTTTTTCTTAAGTGCAACCCTTTTGTAGATTAGAATATTTTTGAGCCCCCAAACTACAACTGCTTATTGAATAAAACAAATAATGTGACAAATAACCTCAAATGACATGCATTATGTATCTTATTTATTTCTGTCTGAGAGGTCCACTTTGGGAACCACTGTTTTAGGTGATACTGTGTGAAAATATATAAAAAGGCAAGAATAGGAAAAACAAATCTTTTCATTTCAGATTTGGAATGCAAAACGTAGTGAGAAACTAATGAACAACTACTATAAGAAAATTTACTGTGCATGCCAGAATTATTGTAATTTTCATTTACATTTTTTTATTTTAACTTCAGTTTCATATTTTGGTTTATTAGTTTTTTCAGTTTCTTATACTTTCAATTCTTCCTCATATACTTTTCCTGTGTTTTTATTTTCGCTTTTCTAAGTTAGTATCATATTAGTTCTGGGCATGAACTGTGAGCTATTTTTGTGTCATTTACAGAGAGAAGCATGAAAACACTGCACTGAGCTGATAGCAACAGCATGCTGTGAGATTTGTATTGACATTGTCACATTATCACCTGAATTTGATGACTGTTCATTAGCTTGTCTGTTTATAATGTAACATTGTGTGTTTAAACAATCTTCTTCATTTTAAGACAAGAAGTTCATTCGGATGCTATTTATTAAACTGGCACCTGGGGGATATAATTATGCACTGGTTTCTAGTGACTATCATTCAGATAGTCTCACCACTGAAGTTTTAAAATATACAGTCTTGCATATTCACTTATTAATTGTCTTCCATTCAAGGTAAGTCCAGAGCAACTAGTCCTTTCATACCTACCCTATCAATCAATGCAAATCTGGCCCATCTTGGCTGTGGGTGAGCTGATGTTCTGAGTTTTGAACTTCCCAGTGTTGTTGGGAAGATCCAGATTCAGTACTCTGCTTTACCTGGAGCCACCTGTCTTACCTGCTACAGTAAATCATCCAACTGCATAAAAGACTTTACCTTATTAACTTATTTTAATTAACCTATTCTACTCTTTTAATAATGTAATTCACAGAGAACATTGCAGAGGGTGATGCATGATCTGCTCCTGAACGGTGAAGTTTCATAACATACAAGTCGAAACGTTTGATTTCGTTTGATTTTCTTCATAGTCGGAGGTTTATGGTCTCGCCCGAGGACGATGAGTTCCCTATCAGAGCCTGATTCCTTTCTTGGGTCTTTCCTTGTGTGTCCCTGCGAGTTTGTCCTTGCCACTGTTACCTCTGGCTGCTTATGTGGGGGTCTAAACTATGTTTTTTGATGAAGCTGCTTCGCAATAATGTCCATTGTTAAAAGCATGCATAAAACTTTATCCCCCTTTAATCTCGCATGACCAGCCATTGTTTTATTTTTTCGCACACCGAGGTCTCGTCTGCATCAGTTAAGCATGGCTGGAGCTCACGTGAAGGCACCCCAGCACCTGATAGCAGATGACTGGTTACATTTTGATGGTAACCATGATGGTAGGGAAGAGCTAAACACAAGCAAAGCCATATGCAAGCCATGCAACATGGGGGTGAAATATTGTGAGAATACGTCAAATCTGAGAAACCATTTAGCAAGACAGCACCCTGATATTGAAAAAACACCAGGCGCCAAACAACCCCCATTAGAAAAAGTTTTTGAGTTCTCCCTATGGAGACTTTTGTCTGGTACAGTAGGGCAAAAAAGTATTTATTCAGCCACTGATTGTGCAAGTTCTCCTACTTAGAAAAATGAGAGAGGTCTGTAATTTTCATCATAGGTACACTTCAACTATGAGAGAGAAAATGAGAAAAAAAAATCCAGGAAATCACATTGTAGGATTTTGAAAGAATTTCATTGTAGATCATGGTGGAAAATAAGTATTTGGTCACCTAAAAACAAGCAAGATTTCTGGCTGTCACAGACCTGTAACAACTTCTTTAAGAAGCTCTTTTGTCCTCCACTCGCTACCTGTATTAATGGCACCTGTTTGACCTCGTTATCTGTATAAAAGACACCTGTCCACAGCCTCAAACAGTCAGACTCCAAACTCAACCATGGCCAAGACCAAAGAGCTATTGAAGGACACCAAGAAGAAAATTGTAGACTTGCACCAGGCCGGGAAGTGTGAATGTACAATAGGCAAGCAGGTTGGTCTGGGGCTCCAAGCAAGATCTCATCCTGTGGGGTCAAAATGATCATGAGAACGGTGAGCAAAAATCCCAGAAGTACACGGCGGGACCTGATGAATGACCTGCAGAGAGCTGGGACCAAAGTAACAAAGGCTACCATCAATAACACACTACGCCGAGAGGGACTCAGATCCTGCAGTGCCAGGCGTGTCCCCCTACTTAAGCCAGTACATTTCCAGGCCCATCTGAAGTTTGCCAGAGAGCATGTGGATGATCCAGAAGAGGATTGGGAGAATATCATGTGGTCAGATGAAAACCAAAATAGAACTTTTTGGTAAAAACTCAACTCGCCGTGGTTTGGAGGAAGAAGAATTCTGAGTTGCGCCATACCTACTGTGAAGCATGGGGGTGGAAACATCATGCTTTGGGGCTGTTTTTCTGCAGAGGGGACAGGAGGAATGATCCGTGTTAAGGGAAGAATGAACGAGGCCATGTATCGTGAGATTTTAAGCCAAAACCTCCTTCCATCAGTGAGAGCATTGAAGATGGAACGTGGCTGGGTCTTCCAGCATAACAATGATCCCAAACACACCCGGGCAAAAAAGGAGTGGCTCCGTGAAAAGCATTTCAAGGTCCTGGAGAGGCCTAGTCAGTCTCCAGACCTCAGCCCCATAGAAAATGTGTGGAGGGAGTTGAAAGCCCGTGTTGCCCCAAAACATCACTGCTCTAGAGGAGATCTGCATGGAGGAATGGGCCAAAATACCAGCTACAGTGTGTGTGCAAACCTGCTGAAGGCTTAGAGGAAATGTTTGACCTCTGTCATTGCCAACAAAGGTTACGTTACAAAGTATTGAGTTGAACTTTTGTTATTGACCAAATATTATTGTCCACTATAATTTACAATTAAATTCTTTAAAAATCCTACAATGTGATTTCCTGGATTTTTTTTTTCTCATTTTGTCTCTCATAGTTGAAGTGTAGCTATGATGAAAATTACAGACCTCTCTCATCTTTCTAAGTAGGAGAACTTGCACAATCAGTGGCTGACTAAATACTTTTTTGTCCCGCTGTAACTTTTATATGTAGAGATATACGTTTTAATAATAAAATATATATATATATATTTTTTTTTCCCCCTCTGAGCTCTCGTCGAAGGCGGACGCACTGTTCCTCGCTCCCTTATCTCTCTTGCTTGGCTTCTTTGTATCGGTCTCGTTTACTCTACTCTACTCTACTCCTTAGCACTGCTCCTCAAAGAACAAATTATGGAATTGGTGAAATGGTCTCTGAACGCTATTGACACCATCTTCTCATCGAGAAGTTCGGGTTCGGGGGAACCCACATGCCCCGACGGAACACAGATGGCAGGATACGCAATGGACCCGTGGGGGAAGTGGGGAGTCGTGTGCCTGGCACCTCTTTCGTTGGAGGACATCGAGGATGTTTATTTATTCGGAACTTTGACTGTGGGGTTTCTGCTGATTGGATTAGGCGTTACCCTGCTGTATCGGGAAATTAAAAGAGTTGGGTCAGTCGTCAAAGGTCCCCAGAAACTGCCCAATTTGATTGAAATGGTGGGCAGAACCGTTGGAACTCAGACTGCGCATATTAACCGCACCATGGAATCCATTATGGAGAAACTAACGGCTTTGCGAAATGAGGTAAATCATCAGAGATACATTGGTTCTGAGTGTAAAAAATTTTAGAGCTCAGTCAAAACAAAGTCATTTCTACTCTCGACTTCCTTGTTATCAGCAACGGCCTTGCTGATAAGAAATTCCTCCAGAGGATCTGCTGCTAGTACCCACCCTGCATCCACTGACTTTTTCATTCTGGGCAGTAAGCGCTGCATACTGCCATGTTATCGCGAACTTTGTACAGACTCTTTATGCGCAAGACTGTGACTGACAGAACTTTTCTCAGCCCAAACCGAACGCCTCCACTCTAAGCTCAACTCCACCAGGACGGCGGCACGGGTCTGCAGGGCGTGCCGAAATGGCTGCGAACACGGATGGCTGCTTGTCGTTTTGGTTACTTTTTCCGATACCCACATCCGTAACCAGTGGCTAGTTGTGTGTCTATGTTATGTTTATGCGCTTGTGTGCTGGAAGGAGTTCTCCTTCTTTCCCAATGTGTTCATTATTTCTTGTTTCTTCTAAAAATGCATTTCGTTGCCTTGTACTTGTACATGTGTAATGACAATAAATTGAATACCAATACCATATATATATATATATATATATATATATATATATATATATATATATATATATACATACATACATACATACATACATACATACATACATACATACATACATACACACACAATCAAGTCAGTGCCAAATTAGCATAATCAATTAACCTAATGCATGTCTTTGGGCTGTGGGAGGAAACCGAAGTACCTGAAGTAAACCCATGCGGACACTGGGAGGACATGCAGACTCCACACAGAAAGGACCCAGGCAGCTCGACCCTGGTATTTAACCCAGGACCTTCTTTCTGTGAGCTGACAGTTCTACCCACCGAGCTGCCCGACTCAGGAAATCTGATTTCTAGAGATATATGATTTTTAATAATGGTAGGCTGAGTGTTCTTTGTACAATTACAAAATTAGTTCTCTGAAAATCTCTTTTCAAATCCAAACAAAACCTGGTATTGTAACCGAAATATCCCTAACTGAATCTCTATTGAATAGAATCGAATATCGAATCAAATTTGGACTTGATATCAGTCTTGGTATCCAGCCCTAATTAAAAGTGGGCGACATGGTGGCACAAGTGGTTGGGATGGTCACGTCACCCGGTTTGATCCCGACCTCTGACTCCATCCGTGTGGAGTTTGCATGTCGTGGGGACTGTGGTAGCCTAGTGGGTAAGGTACTGGACTATGGACCAGAAGGTCCAGGGTTCAAATCCCACATCTGCTAAGCTGCCACTGTTGGGTCCTTGAGCAAGGCCCTTAACCCACAATTGCTTGGATTGTAAGACTGTATCAATTGTAAGTCGCTCTGGATAAGGGTGTCTGCTAAATGCTGTAAATGTAAATGTAAATGTCCTCCCCATATTCGCATGGGTTTACTTCACGTATTCTGGTTTCCTCCCACATTCCAAACCCATGCGTTAGGTTAATTGGTTGCTCTAAATTGGCCCAGTATGAATGTGTCTGACTAGTATCGATGTAACCTTGCTCCTGTCGTGAATAGCCATTGATGCTGATGCGACATTAAATAAAACAAACTATATAAACAAACCAAAAAACAATCGTTGTTAATAGTGCCATATATTGAAACTTGAGGTAGCGATTGGCTTTAAATGTTTTGGAGAAAGCAGCGCTCTCACCCTCCCAACAGGGAATAAGAAACAAATGGAGTTAAAATAAGATGTTTTTGTTTACGCATATCACCACGCATGACGACGCCTTGAAGTTAGTGCTAACTCCATAATGTCAAAGTCAAGGACTCCACATGCATCTACCAACCCACTTTGAATGTGACTGGTATCTAATGAAGAAGAAATAGTTTTGCTCTGCTCTCCACTACATTTCTTTATCCTAAATGCTTCTGTCTCTCCGGCTGATCTTGTTTACCCTGCACACGCACCAACCTCATTCAGAGTGCCATTCAATGGACTTTAAGAGCCGGAGAGGTACAGTGATACATTGCAAACATAAATACCAATGACTCGGCCTGCATATTAAGACCAAGCAGCAGCACTCCCAATGTATCCTCATCACCTTCCCTTAGCTCTCTGAGAACAAACACAAACCACTGGCACCTTGCTACAGAGGAACAAATGGTCAGAAAACTGGACCACAGCTATGATTAATGTAGAATAATGTTCTTACAGAGAAGCTAATCGAACACTTCAGACTGAAATTAATACTGGCCTAACTGAGTCATATTTTATAATTTGTTCAAGGACCATTTGTTCTTAGGGTACATCTGAAATGAACATTGTTCAGGCTATCGACAAACTAAAGACAGCAAATTATTAATCCCCTGTTTTACCATATCAGCTGTTAACCTGCTCTCTCAAGACTTCATAAAAAATGTAACTTGATCTAAAGAATGGATGGAAAATAAGGTAACATTGGAATACTTAAAACTGGGTTTGCTAGCCAATTGTCCAAAACCCTAGAGATGCTGAGAAGCAGCCATGAAAGGTAAACAAATAGCAAGTACATGACAAAACTTGTTATAGTGAGTAAATAACTGGCCCTTTATAATCAGATAACTGCAGAAAATCAGATTTTGTAAGTAATCTGATCAACGCGTTTACATGCACTTACGTAATCAGATAATGGGAAGGTTCCAGGTTTACATGACTCAGGCAATAATCGGATTTCTGCTTTGCAACCAGCCAATAATCTCACAGAAGGATGTTAACTTCAAAGTTTAATAATGAAATTCTTCATTTCCTTTTTGATTATTATGATCAGATTATTAAGTGCATGTAAACACACCCTAATGAACGACACAATACTCCAGAAAGTGAATCATAATACAGTGGTATATTGGATCTCGACCACCTCGGAACTCATCAAATTTGGTTCTTGACACATTTTGACCAGAAAGATCCGTCTCGGTTCACGTCCTTTGCTGGTACTCGGAGCACTTGCTTAAACTTATATGAGTTGAGCCCCATGACCTGTTTCAGCCAAAACTCTATTCATGATTCACTATTCAATACACAGTGTTTTAGATTCACAATAGCTCTTGCTCAGTGAAGACCTCTGCTGTGTTTATCGTGTTTTTCTTTATTTCTACATCTACAGTACTGTATTCTTATTGTAAATGATTATTCACCAATAGAGTAAGTGTTTTGTTTTTAGATTTTTTCACACTTTGTTATTAAATAAGCTTTGTCTTAATGATTTTGGCCAACCGTAGGTTAAGAGTTTTAAACATTAACTGATTTATCATAGTATCTTTCCATATCTCTGCTATGATAGAGTACAGGCCGCACTACCAAACACTCGGTAAACTCCTGCAGGACTGTGGTGGCCTAGCGGTTACGGTACTGGACCATGGAGCAGATGGTCCACGATTCAAATCCTGCCTGCTTGGATTGTAAAACTGTAAAAAACTTGTAAGTCGTTCTGGGTAAAATGTAAATGCAACTTATGATGGATTTGTCGGAACATACCCCGATCATAACTCAGGGAGAACCTGTATAATACAAGCCCATGAATGCATATAATGACTTATACAGTGTGGATTTCCGGGGGTCGGATTACGTCAATTTATTCAAAAATTATTTAAATAACATAAAACTTACTCAGTAACCGAGGTACCGCTGTATCAGTGTTGATATCATGTTGGCAATTTGATATATGTTTGTCGGATCGTTGTAAACCAGAAAGAATTAACTTAATTTGCTATAAAACTCATAAAGGTGTTCAAATTCAAACTGTATTTAAAGTAGTGATGCCTTATGATTAATATATTTAATCGTGTCAATAAAACCAATTTTTGTCATGTTAATCACTAATGATCACATTTTTTGGTTCATCATATAAAGAAATTGTTTTCTTTAAATAGCATTTTATAGCCACACGAGTGGACATAAGCTTCAACAGAATGCATTTATTACTTCATATTAATTCAATAAACACACCGTACAAGCTGTTATCTCGTGTCTGACAGGTAGTTAAACTGCACAGCTACTTGCGGATTTATGCGAACAAATCTGCCGTCATTCAGTAAGGAGCGTCATATGCTATATATGGTATGTGCTATATATGGTATGTAGGGATTGGTGATTAGGGGACTATTCTGTATGGGTAGGTGTTCAAAATTAATGTAGTCCTTTAAACGGCCCTAATTTAGACACAGTGCATAATATGGGGGCTAATATGCTAGCCCATCACCGCACAGACCTGGGTTTGGGCGGTGCCATCCAGGGTCACATCGGGTATGTCTAAGAAAGGATAGGCTGGTGGGGAGGTCATCATCTCGCACTGCAACAGCACGCCCTATCCAGCCCTGTGATGGACGGCTATCTCATTTATGGAATGCTAAAGCCTTCGTTCTCCAGGGATAGGCGCCAGAGCCCCGGTGACCCTGACCAGGTAGAAGTGGGATAAAATATTTAAAACAAAATCATTTGAACACAAATTTCTTCCTGTGTGATGATTTCTATGCACATGCCTGGTTTTGGATGGAGATAGCCATGAATAAGACAGCGGAGGAGAGAATGAGTTTTACATTTTCTGCATGTAGTCTGCAGCAGAAAGCTGACCTTCAGCGTAGCCACGCTCGGGTGGGTAACAACACTCAAATTATGTCCATTCCAGAGGAGTACATGAAACAACCACAGCTATAAAGTTGTTCAATTAGATTATCCTTTTTAATTTCCATCCTACATGCAATCAAACACTCTCTCTCTTTCTCGCTTTTACACAACCAGGAAGAACAGCATGCGTGTGCAAATGCCAAGCACACACAAGAAAATACAGGATAGTAATGAAGAAATGAGGGTTAGAAACAGAAAAATATGTAAAGAGAGGAAGATGGTAAATGCTAAGGACTACATGTATGTACATGAGTACATACATGAGAAGTCACAATGGAATTAACATCTAATTTACTAGGGCTGTAGCCGATCACTCAAAGTGCACCTGATACCTCCTACTACTCCTCTACATTTAAGAGCTGCTGTAAAAAGGTCCAAATATTTAACCACAGAGCCATAAAAAGCTCAGGAATAAAGATGGTATGAGAGTTCATTCAAGTAGTTAACTTAAATGGTGTGGATGGCATTAACAAGTTATTAGAGTCATGTTATCAGTGTCATGGGGCACTGGGGTTCCGACCCAGCTGCAGTGTGTGGGAGGGTCCCAATGAGGAACTACAGTTCTCCATATATATAATATATATATATAATATTTATATATATATATATATATATATATATATATATATATATATATATATATATCGATATATATGTGTGTGTGTGGTGTGTGTGTGTATATATATACAGTCGTATGAAAAAGTTTGGGCACCCCTGATAATTTTCATGATTTATAAAGAAAAATCATGAAATTATCAGGGGTGCCCAAACTTTTTCATACGACTGTATATATATATACACACACACACACACACACACACACACATATATATATATATTATAATATATATATATATTTAATCATTGGTTGTCCAGCTCAGCAATTTCAGGTAAATATATCATATAGCAGATGAACACCGTGATATTTGAGAAGTGAAATTAAGTTTATAGGTTTTACAGAAAGTGAGCAGTAATTAATCAAACAAAATTAGGCAGGTGCATAAATTTGGGCACCCTTGTCATTTGAATACCTTTAGCACTAATTATTGGAACACAAAATTTGTTTTGTAAGTTCATTGACCCTTGATCTACATACACAAGTGAATCCAACTATGAGAAAGTGTTAAGGTGGCCAATTGGAAGTTTTTCTCCTCTTTGCATCTTCTTTGAAGAGTAGCAACATGGGAGCCTCAAAACAACTCTCAAATGCTCTGAAAACAAAGGTTTTTTCAACATCATGGTTCAGAGAAAGGGAAAAGCTCTCTCAGAGATTTCAGTTTGTAGTTTCCACTGCTTGAGGAAACATAGTGAGGCAATGGAAGACCACAGGCACAGTTCTAGTTAAGGAACTCCCGAAGTGGGCAGACCAAGAAAAATCAAAGATAGGCAGAGGCGAAGGATGGTGAGAACAGTCATAGTCAAGCCACAGACACCACCACTCCAAAGACCTACAAACCTCATCTTGCTGCAGATGGTGTCACTGTTCATCGTTCATTTATACAGGCGCACTTTGCACAAGGAGAGCTGTATGGGGAGAGTAATGCAGAAGAAGGCCTTTTTCTGCAGACACGCCACAAACAGAGGTCACTTGAGGTGTGTACAGCACATTTGGACAATCCAGCTTCATTTTGGAATAAAGTGTGCTGTGTACTGATGAAGCTAAAATTGAGTTATTTGGACATAACAAGGAGCGGAAAAGAACACAGCATCCCAAGACAAACACTTTCTACCCACAGTAAAATTTGGTGGCGGTTTCCATCATGCTGTGGGACTGTGTGGCCAGTGCAGGTACTAGGAATCTTGTTAAAGTTGACGGTCGCAATGGATTCCAGTTAATATCTCCAGATTCTTGAGAACAATGTTCAAGAATCAGTGACAAAGTTGCACCGAGGCCCAACGACCCCAAACCCTGCTCAAAACTCTACTAAGGCCATTCATGCAGAGGAACCAGTACAACGTTCTGGAATGGCCATCTCAGTCTCCAGACATGAATATTACTGAAAATGTGGGTATGTCCATGCTCGAAGGAAACCATCAAACCTGACTGAACTGGAGATGTTTCTAAAGAAGAATGGTCCAAAGCACCTTCAACCAGAATCCAGACTGGAAGCTGTAGGAAGCGTTTAGCGGCTGTTATTTCTACAAAAGGAGGATCTACTAAATATTGATGTCATTTTTCTGTTGGGGTGCCCAAATTTATGCATCTGCCAAATTTTGTTTGAATAATTACTGCACACTTTCTGTAAATCCTATAAACTTCATTTCACTTCTCAAATATCACTGTGTTCATCTGCTATATGATATATTTAACTCAAGTTGCTGATCTGAACAACCAATGATTTATAAACTAAAATCATGAAAATTATCAGGGGTGCCCAAACTTTTTCATACGACTGTATATATATATGTGTGTGTGTGTGTGTGTGTGTGTGTGTGTGTGTGTGGTGCTTGATTGAACGTTTGTGAGCCCTTTAGAATTTTCTGTTTCTGCATAACTATGACCTAAAACATCATCAGATTTTCACACAAGTCCTAAAAGTAGATAAAGAAAACCAAGCTAAACAAATGAGACAAAAATATTATACATAGCCATTTATTTATTGAGGAAAATGATCCAATATGATTCATTAGTGAGTGGCAAAAGTACGTGAACCATTGCTTTCAGTATCTTGTTGTGCAGCAATAACTGCAATTAAACGTTTCCTGTAACTGTTGATCAGTCCTGCACACCGGCTTGGAGGAATTTTTTCGCCCATTCCTCCGTACAGAACAGCTTCAGCTCTGGAATGTTGGTGGGTTTCCTCACATTAGCTGCTCGCTTTTTAAATAAAACAGGGTGCCCACTCACACCTGATTGTCATCCCTCTGACTGAAAACACCTGACACTAATTTCACTTTTAAATTAACTGCTATTCCTAGAGGTTCACATAATTTTGCCACTCACTAATATGTAATCTTGGATCATTTTCCTCAATAAATAAATGACCAATTATAATATTTTTGTCTCATTTGTTTAACTGGGTTCTCTTTATCTACTTTTAGGTCTTGTGTGAAAATCTGATGATGTTTTAGGTCATATTTATGCTGAAATATAGAAAATTCTAAAAGGGTTCACATGGTCAAGACAAATTGCAAACCAAACATCTGAATGTGAACAAAGGTTAGTTAAGTACGGTAACTTTAAACATGACATGGTTGTTGGTCTAGACGAGCTGATTGGAATATTTGCATGCACAGCCACCTCTAGGGTTTACAGAGAATGGTCTGAAAAAGAGAAAATATCCAGTGAGGGCAGTTCTCAGGGCATAAATATCTTGCTGATGCCTGAGGTCAGAGGACAGAAGCCAAACTGGTTCAAGCTCATAGACCAGGCATCTCTCAAAGAAGAGCATGTCTGAACACATCAAAGCTTGAAGCGGATGAGCTACAGAAGACCACACCAGGTGCAACAGGCATCTGAGGCTACAATTCACAGTCTCACCAACATTTAAGAAAACAGAAGATTGGAAAACCTTTGCCTGGTCTGATTAATGTTGCAACATTCGGATGGTAGGGTCAGAATTTGGCATGTACAACATTAAAGCATGGATCCATCCTGCCTTATATAAATGGTTCAGGCTAATGGTGGTGGTGTAACGATGTGGGGGAGATTTTCTTGGCACTGAGCACTGTTTAAATGCCACAGCCTACCTGAGTATTGTTGCCCACCATGTGCATCCCTTTATGTCACAAAGCTCAAATCATCTCAGACTGGTTTCTTGAACATGACGGAGTTCACTGTACTCAAATGGCCTCCACACTCACCAGATCTCAATCCAGTCAAGAATCCTTTGGGATGTGATAGAATGGTTGATTTGCAGCATGGATGTGCAGCTGACAAATTTTCAGCAACTGCATGATGCCATCATGCCGTCGATATGAACCAAAATCTCTGAGGAACGCGTCTAGCACCTTGTTGAATCTATGCCATGAAAGATTAAGGCAATTTGGTTTGACACAGCTTGAGATGAACAATTTGCTATAAATGTGCTTCAAAAATATCAATGAAATCTGAACAAAGGCTGAATTAAAAAAAAAAAAAAAAACAGGAGACTTTGGTTTATTTTTACAGATTTCTTGAAACTCAGCAACAAAGTTAATCTTGTTGCAAATGTCAGGCTTTGTTGTTTTCATGAACACTGCTATCTGATAATGATCAGATGATTAGCGTGCATGTCACAAGCAGTTCCTAATTTACTAAGAGTGTCTAAAAACAAAAAATAAAAACACGAAATGGAAAATTCAAGCTGTCTGAACTTTTTTTTGTTTTGGTGGTTGTTTTTCGTTTGATGATTTTTTGTTTTGTTTTGGGGTTTTTTTTGTTGCACTTGCATATTGCAGTTACTCTTTGGAAAAATTTTAGAAAAACTATTTATGCAAGTATTCACACACACATTGTACATGCTATTTATAGTATTGGGCTGCACAAATGGGTTCTCTGTATTTACGCAGTATTACTTAACTTGGCGAAGAAGGGAGCATAAATATATTTGTTTGCCTACCTCATTTCAGTGTGATACATTAAAGGATAAAGAAGGCCTTTTCCCCCTCCCTTTGCTTATTTTCTTTTGCTGCTGTGGTTTTGAAGAGGAACGGCTTCAAGAGGAGCGGCTCTGTGGACAGCACCCATCAGACATTACTATTCAGCATGCTGTGTGTGTGGGGGGGTGTACAAAAGAGGGGGTTTGTGCACGGGGTGTATTTTCAGGGGATTTACTATAATTATATGACAAAATGCTGGCAAATCTCACGGGGCACCGAACACAGGCGCGGGGTCAGGGGATGGAGCACTTTTGGCGGGGTAATTTGTAAATGTCATTCAGGTGGACTTCTCTGTCAAAGCCCTGCATCCACAGCACGCTTTCTCATGCAGATTATTCTAACCAGGCATCCAGCTTGGCTTTCTTGCTCTAAATCAGCCGATCTGCTCTTTACTTTGATCCACTGCTGTTTGCACATCTGTATGGAACACAGTGTTAAATATATACATAATGTATTTACTTAGCTACAGATTAGAATGCTAATTAATACATAATGTACAAAGGACATTCATCCTACCAATGTAGGTTTATTACTTTTTTATGGATTCTTTAAACATTAAATGATTAAAAACTGTCAAATGCCGTTTAAAACTGAAAAGCAAGTCTATGTTTTAAATACATTCATTCGATTCCATTTGCAGTTTCCCATGGTTCAGTTTCAGTTAGTTTTGTCATTTTATTTGTGTCTTGTTTCTATTACGGGATCCATTTTTAGCATTTTATATAAAATGTTATTAAGTTTAGTTTAAAATAACGCATGAATAGATTTCACACTGCACAGTGTAACATTGCTGAAACAGCCGTATAATTAAGAAAATGAATTAATTACAAGTTGGAACTTCATCTGACTGTGAAACAAAAAGCTGAATCCGCTGTGCATTTCAATAAACTGAATCTTGATTAACAGACTCAGGGTTACTGTAACAAAAATACATGAAGGCATGCAACTATCCAAAGAACCTGTGTTGAGCTAAAAATACTTCTTACAATTATATGTGTGAAATAAATTACAATTAATTAAACTCTGAGACCTTAAAAAACACTAGTCAATTATCAGAAATTGTGCTTAAACATGGCACTATATAGACCCAAGTTTGTGGACATGTAATAATTAAGCTCTGCTGTTTCTGCATCACTCACCTGTAACACACCTGTAAATCTAAATATGGTACATTTAGAAGTTTCTGCTCCCAACAAGTCAGTTCATCAACTTTTTGCCCTGCTGTCCTTAAGCAAAATCCACAGACAATTGGTTTGCCAACTTTGATTGCTGGCTTGCACAAAACCTTGATCTAAACTCCATCAGACATCTTGAAAATGCACTGGAATACCAAAAGTAACCCAGTGCTTATTGTCTAACATCAGAAACCGACCTCACAGTCATGTTCCAAAATCTAGTGGAAAGCCCTTTTTAGAAGAACAAACTCCATACTCCATACCAATGTTCTGGATATAATTCTGGTCCACATACTTTAGTTTATATAGTGTACCGTATTTTTCGGACCATAAAGCGCACCGCGTTATAAGACGCGATATCAACGATCGACTGCTAATGGGTATATTTTCATACATAAAGCGCACCGGGTTATAAGGCGCATGAAATGAAACAAAACTCTTAAGTTCCGTCGGAAGCTCAGTTTGGTCTTTACCTGGCGCAGGGCGTCTTCTTGCTTCCTCCACTTCCGTACCATTGATTCGTTAATGTTGAATTCTCTCACAGCTGCTCTATGACCATGTTGTACTGCGTGACTGACGTGAGGAATGCGTTGTCTCTGGCGAAACGCAGTCGGAAAGATGAGGGCGTAGTGTTGCCTAGGGAGGGATTGAATGGGTGGGCACACCGCTGGTGGGTAGAGGCGCTAGCGAGATCGTGTGACCACACGAGATGTTCTCTATGGGGCTGCTGTAGGATACATAAAGCGCACCGGGTTATAAGGCGCATGAAATGAAACAAAACTCTTAAGTTCCGTCGGAAGCTCAGTTTGGTCTTTACCTGGCGCAGGGCGTCTTCTTGCTTCCTCCACTTCCGTACCATTGATTCGTTAATGTTGAATTCTCTCACAGCTGCTCTATGACCATGTTGTACTGCGTGACTGATAGCGTTGTGTTGGAAATCTGCTTCGAAAATAAATGAATGAATGCACGTACCCTAATGCTGAAGCACATACAGTATTACTCCGCTATGCTGCGCACTACGATTGTCGTAAACTTCGTAACCTACCAAGGCCGTGCTAAAACATTTTGACAGATTCATGAGCGCCGTGTACCATCTACAATCGGTTCTAGGTCAGAAAGCACAACCATAATTAATTCATACATTAGGCGCACCGCATTTAAAGGCGCACTCTCGATTTTTGAGAAAATTAAAGGATTTTAAGTGCGCCTTATGGTCCGAAAAATATGGTATCTAAGTTAGAAACAACAGTTTTCTGTAAAGGTGGTTTTTAAGAGGTGCTTAAATGCATTAAGAGATGGGAGTGACTCTAGATTTCATACATTTTGAAGCTCATTCCATGTATAAGGTGCATATGATGGAAAAAATGTTTTGCCAAGTTCTGTACATGTTTGTGGGATAGTTAAGAGAATTGTAAAGCTCATTTAGGTCTCTGCTTAATTAGATTTGATACTTATTAAAATTTTATGTAAACAGAACTTTGGCAAGACTGCCTGTATGTAGAATCAGCACATTGTAGTACAGAAGATCATTCTACAAGCTGTATCAAAGAAGCAAATAACAGAATGTATTAGAAGAGTGACTTATTTAGCATATCTTATACTAGTATCTATGAGAAGGGTGCTTTATGGGTGGGGTTAGCACATGCCACAAAAGCAAGTGGCTGTGGATAAAGCGAGTACACTATAACGCATATAAACCCATGAGAAGAGTGCCTTGCAGGTAGAGCAAGCACATTATGTAAGGGAAGAAAGTGCTAGAAACTGTGATAAGACCGCCTGAGGTCAGCATTTTACATCACGTATCACCCAACAAGAAGGCTCTCCCAATTCTTAGATGCCTTAAAAATGCTGCCTACTGAGATACCTTACTTTGGCTGAATTTTAAGGAAGCATCAAACACTTCCTTGACCTCTAAGGCAGTCCCATAATGCAATGCATGCAAAACATGTTAAAAACATGCCGGACGGACCCATGCGGCAAGCGGAGCTACGAGTGGCAAAGCCATTTTTAAATGCAAGTTATTCTACTTCTCTTCGGTGTTTTATTGGTTTCTTGTCATAAAACCACACAAAACAGCATTTTATTTGCAATTTTGGTTAGCCTGTGACCATTTTGCAGTTTTACACACTGAGGAGGTTAGCATTTATGCTAGCGGATTTTGACGTCTCAGGCTACAGTTTTGGATAGGCAGGTAAAACAATGAAAGTTGCAATAAAAATGGGCAGAGAACAATCCATAGTGATGCAACACTGAGGAGATGCTAGCAGATGAGGTAAGTAAACACCGGTCACGTGCAGTGGGTGGAAGCTGTGATTCAGTCGCTCTCTAACTGGAGTGTCTCAATTATCTGTCTTATTAGGATGGATGTTAGAATGCTGCCTACTTAAACAGCTGCTTAGTCAGTGCCTACATAGGCAGCTCACTTTTGAGACAGGCCCCTATATCAAAGAAGAACATTCTAGAAAATATGATAACACTGCTTGTGCTGCTAAATACATTATATAGAATATTCTAGAACATGCAAGAAGTTCTAGAAAATGAGAGCCTTACTGGAAGGGCAGCTTACTGTAGAAGGAAAAAAAGCAAGCCGCTGGTTGGAGCCAGCAAACTATATCACAGAAGAAAGTTCTGGAAATTGGAAAATAAGTGTCTATGGGTGGAGCGTGCATCCTACATCACAAAAAAACAATGATATAACCTTTGATCATAGTTATTGTGAATGGAACCAGAACACCATATGTCAGAAGAAAGTTCTGGAAACTGTAGGTGGAATCACCACATTAAATTCAGAAGCAAGTTCCATGAACTGCGACAACATTGTCTGTGCCAGCACAATATATAAAGGAAGAATTAACCAGAATGTTATTGGTTCAAGTCCTGTCTCTGCCAAAGCTGCCACTGTTGGGCCCATGAGCAAGGTCCTTAACCTTCAGTTGCTTGGTTTGTACAGTGGTGCTTGAAAGTTTGTGAACTCTTTAGAATTTTCTATATTTTTGCATAAATATGATCAAAAACATCATAAGATTTTCACACAAGTCCTAAAAGTAGATAAAGAGAACCCAGTTAAACAAATGAGACAAAAATATTATACTTGGACATTTATTTAATGAGGAAAATGATCCACTATTACATATTAGTGAGTGGAAAAAGTATGTGAACCTCTAGGATTAGCAGTTAATTTGAAGGTGAAATTAGTCAGGTGTTGTCAATCAATGGGATGCCAATCAGGTGTGAGTGGGCACCCTGTTTTATTTAAAGAACAGAGATGTATCAAAGTCTGCTCTTCACAACATGTTTGTGGAAGTGTATCATGGCATGAACAAAGGAGATTTCTGAGGACCTCAGAAAGAGTTGTTGATGCTCATCAGGCTGGAAAAGGTTACAAAGCCATCTCTAAAGAGTTTGGACTCCATCAAAGACTAGATTAATTGTAAGTCACTCTGGATAAGGGTGTCTATAAATTTCGCCTCAGTGTTGGGGGGGGAACAATAAACAGCAAAATTTCTCAAGAGAAATTCCTGATGGGGACACCAAAGGTGCTACTGAAAGTACTGTTGTATTAAAAGTATATATAGGCTACAGGTTTTAGTAATACCAAGAATGACCTGTAGATGGTGCCCTATATATGGGCAAGAAAAGCATGGCTTCAGTATTAATTTGCACTGTAGTCCTTAAATATGTGCTACTGGTCTAATCTGAGCATCTGCTACATTAGCTTTACAAGAACATAATAAGATCTTTAAGTAAAAAAAAGCAGAAGACATAATTCAATTAATAGCCAAACTAAATCAAACCAAATATAATAATATAACCACTTAATCAAACAGGAATATTTACTTACTGCATTTCTCTTTAAAACGAAGGTAGGGCAACTTAAATGTGTACAATGCACAATTGATCAGTTGTAACAATATGAAATAAAATGCATGTGTGTTTGGCTGATGGTAGGAAGTGGACCAAACCACTGTGCAGAATATGAAGGGGGAATACAATCCTTCATAACTTAAAAACAAATTATTTTTAGCATAAGTTCTTTTCATGCATATTTCTATGTATAATTTAAACTATACTATGATTAAACATTGTAAACAACTGGGATTGTGGGATTGTGACTGTAAATATAATGTAGATGTGAACACGAGAACACCCTAGAAACTGACATACGAGTGTGTGTAGGATAAAAGAATTAGGCAGGCATGGTCATAACCCTCGTCTGTCTATGTGCTACTGGTACTATAAACAAAGGAATAAACTTCCCATTGGAACAATGCTGTGTACTGGCAGTGGTTGATTTTTCTTTCTGACTACGTACTTTCCAAATGAAATCGGAATCACGTGGTTATTGTGTGACATTTCTCCTTGAGTGCTTGGCCTCTATATCCACTGAAGGCAGGTGAGACAGAAGATATGTAATTAGATATGGTCCAAATGGCCCAAACCTGGTCTGATTCTGTTACTTGAGACCAAGCAATCACTGCAGCACAGTCCTATGTCTGAATCGATGTGCTATTACTATTATCTTTTAAAGAGCAGGCTCATTCTACCTCAAGTGGGTCATCAGTGTAACCTCAAACCCATCCATTTAGATGCTGTGAAACAGATTTCATGTTTTCAACTCCGCATTTATTTCAGAGCCACAGCAGACTCCACAAAGTCCTGATTTCACTCTATTTTCTGGAGAACTGAAGAGTTCTGAGATGGACATGGCTTTCTAGCAGCGCATACATTTTTAATACACTATACGATTTTGTTATACTACAGCGATTTAGCGGATTAGTGGATTCAGCTAGGGAGATTTTTACGTTTCTATTATTTTACTCAAATGAATGAACAATAATCTGATTCTGTTCTATGTTTATATTTTCTATGGATTTATAATTATTGTTATTTAATACAGCATTAATCACCATTCACACAAATTTGTAGACATCACCTTCAATTGCAGCTTGAAAACTGCTCATTTCATAATACCTAAACATTTCTTTATGCTGCTTTGTAACTTTTGCCTTCTTCATTGCACTCAATCCATGCTGTGTTTTACTCTCTGTGACAACCTGCTTTAAACAGGAGTTTAAAGCCTCCCCTTTTACAATCTTCTCATCTTTACCAACAATGACCAATTTCTCAGAACAATCTCCCGATAAGGCTGCCACCATCCTCATCTAGAGTCTCTCACCATCTCCAGACTCACTTCTGCGATCTCATCTTGAAATCATCCCAGTCCCCAGCTGTCACACGCTCTCCAATCAGACAGAACAATATTATGTGGAGGACATGGAGCAAATCCTACTCTCCAACAGTGCTGGCAAACCATCAGACTGCTTAGCTCATTCTCCTCTTCCAATATCACAGCAAGAGACCATTTCCAACAATCCAAGATTAGTACTGCTTTTCTAACCCATGCAAATGATTCTCCACCTTTCTTCGTAGTCCCATCCTTTCACTATCACATGTGCTTTGGGAGACTTCTTAGTACAGAGGGTTGGCAATAATTATAAGCACTTCAGTAATTCTGTCAGGATATCTGTACCTCTTAGATGTATGCATGAGTCAACTTATGTTGTGCCTATTAAGCAGATCCTTTCTATGCTTCTAAATTTGACCTCACACAATTTGAATTTCAGTGATCAGGACAAATTCCAACTTGTCAAGTGGTTCCAACTGGCTCGAGTCAGCCTCTAACAAAAACCATGCACGGAGACCATGCTGTGAGATAACATTCTCTGTTCACGTTTTGGTTCAAACCCATGGAATGGATTACAATAGGTATTGTTACTTGGACAACTACAGACTGGGTACAAAGCTGAAGTCACGCCACTGAAACTGACAGTGCCATAATAGTCACAAAAGCAGGGGCGAAAGTGGTTTAAAATTCTTGGCAGTACTACTACCACTACTTCATCACTTCATTTTATTGACCACCCCTCAACTTTATGTAACAAACTGTACACTCTCCTAATAAACTACTTAAGGAATATAAATGCAAAGAGAGAGACTATAGTTTGTTTTTGTTGTTTTCTGTAAAGCCATACTACAGTCCAGTACATTTGTCGTATACCCTGAATTGCCCTCCCTCTATTGGCTCTCATTCTCTTCAGGTTTTAAAGGTGTTTTATTTGACCGAACTTGAGTAAAATAATGTTAGACACCAACACATGTAAAGATATACAGTGGGGCAAAAAAGTATTTAGTCAGCCACTGATTGTGCAAGTTCTCCTACTTAGAAAGATGAGAGACGTCTGTAATTTTCATCTTTGGTTACACTTCAACTATGAGAGACAAAAAAGAGAAAAAAAATCCAGGAAATCACACTGTAGGATTTTTTAAAAATGTAATTTTAAAATTATGGTAGAAAATAAATATTGGTCAATAACAAAGTTCAACTCAATACCATGTAACATAACCTTGTTGGCATGGCATTTTTCTTCCTCCCCAAACATGACGATGTCGTTGAGTTTTTACCAAAAAGTTCTATTTTTTGGTTTCATCTGACCACATGATATTCTTCAGATGAGATATTTCGCCACACCATATCCTATTATGGCAACATCCATATGCTCTCTGGCAAACTTCAGATCGTGGCTCTGCATGTACTGGCTTAAGCAGTGGCGACACGCCTGGCACTGCAGGATCTGAGTCCCTCTCGGCGTAGTGTGTTACTGATGGTAGCCTTTGTTACTTTGGTCCCAGCTCTCTGCAGGTCATTCATCAGGTCCCTCCGTGTAGTTCTGGGATTTTTGCTCACCGTTCTCATGATCATTTTGACCCGACGGGATGAGATCTTGCGTGGAGCCCCAGATCGAGGGAGATTACCAATGGTCTTGTATGTCTTCCATTTTCTTACAGTTGTTCCCACAGTTGATTTATTCACACCAACCTGCTTGCCTATTGTAGATTCACTCTTCCCAGCCTGCTGCAGGTCTACAATTTTCTTCCCGGTGTCCATTGACAGCTCTTTGGTCTTGGCCATGGTTGAGTTTGGAGTCTGACTGTTTGAGGCTGTGGACATGTGTCTTTTATACAGATAACAAGGTCAAACAGGTGCCATTACTACAGGTAACCAGTGGAGGACAGAAGCAATGTTGGGTTAAGGGTCTTGCTCAAGGACCCAACAGTGGCAGCTTGGCAGAGGTGGGATTTGAACCCTGGACCTTCTGGTCCATAGTACAATAACTTAACCACTAGGCTACCACAGTCCCATATGGGTCAAAAATGGGTCAAAAATTCAGATGTGCGCCATTTCAGCGTGGTAATGTGAACATAGCCTAAATTACATGAGATTTTTCAAAGCTTCCTAAGCTTTGTGCTAATGATTTTGGCCAACTGTAGATTAATGTGAGTGTTAATGTAAGTGTTAATGTGTAATAGGTTCCACTATGATAGAGTATAGTCTATATTAAACACCTCAGTTCTTGATACATTTCACTTGGATGTGGAACATATCCCCTTCGTAAATCAAGGAGCACCTGTACAATACAACTCCATTAATGCATATACTGCCTTATACAGTGTGGATTTTATGGGGGTCTGGAACGGATTCCATTTACAAATTCAAATTATAATATTCCTTTCAGGAAAAACTTTCTTGGTACTCGTCAAGCCTTCGGGAATGCATTACAGACGAGAACCGAGGTACCACTGTAATGGTACTTGGGGTGGGGTTTTAATTTACTATTATTTTTTCCCCTGTGGTTGCCTCTGCTTTTCCTAATCAGGGTTGTACAGGGGGTCTGGAGCCTCTTCCAAAACTCACAGGATGCAGACAAACATGTATCCTGAACGAAACACCAGTCCATCGCAGGGCTAGATAGAAACATCAGGGATGATCCCTCTGCCTGACCTCTCACCTGACCTCAGGCACAACCAGTGACTCAAACCCAAAGTTGCCACGGTGATGGCCTACCAATTTGCTGCTGCTGCACCACCCGAAGTCCATTTACTACTACAACTACTACTACTACTACTGCTATTATTATTATTATTATTGAGCACAGCTTTCTTATAAAAGACTATGAACCTATTAAAGATGTCATAAATGTTATAGTGTTTTCGCTTCAAGGGCACAGTCCCACAGTACCATGTGAATGGATATTGTAGTTAATGGACCAGCACCGTGAGGCACAGCTCGATTTGATTCATGCTGACTGTGCTGCACTTCCACGAGGAGTGGACAGTGGGCTTTGAACAACACTCTGCAATCGAGCCATCGTCTGTCTCGCACTGTTCCTTAATGGTGATGATCGCGGTTCCACTCTCACTCCAGAGAAAGTCTTCATGGCACCAGCTATATGACTCCTCATTATGGACATGCTTCAGCACTCCACAGCTTGCTTGCAGTCAAGCTTTTGTTTTATGTCGATGATATCTGCAAGTAGAACTACGAGGGGTAAATCAAATATGTGATAGAGGGAGGCTAAGAAAACAACAAGAGCAAAATTACATTCGCCATTTCAAAGCCATTTTCCCCGGAATGTTCACGTAACTCTTCCGACAGGGTCCAGCAGGAGTTGTGTTTATGCTTTAGCGGGATTTTAAGCCATCCTCCGCAGAATTACCCTCAGGCGAAAGAGGCAGCAATGGTCAGACCGGAGCAATCACAGAGATAAAGAAGGCTGCATTATTGCCATTCAGTGAGGTCATGTTCAAATAAGCTATGGATTAGCTTGAGATCTAACATCCAAACAGGTTTTTTTATATATATATTCTCTGTATTTTATGCAAACATTAGGACCTATGCCTACACAGAATTCTTACCCTGTCTTGGAGGTTCACACTGTCAACTTGGAAAGGGTATTTCTTTAAAAACTCAATTTTTGAAACATGACATCTCTGATTGAGGTTAAGAGGTACACATCCATGACACTGAGGGTTATGTTTGTACTACAACTGCATGAATCATCTGCAAAAAAATCGTACAAATGACGTTATCATCTTTAGCTAAGCACAGCAAAAACAGTACAAAACACTCCAGATAAGAGGAAGCACATTATACAAAATATTTTGGATTTTTTTTTCTAAATGCTGCTAAATCACTCAAAACTAGTCATTATCCAGTAATGCAGTATAGCTTGGTATTTAACTCAAACAATAGTTATCACTGACACTTTAAAACACTGTTACTGCATTTTAGTCCAACAAACCGGAGCTTCATCAATTTATTTAGAGCAGTTAACCTCGAGACCTCATTACCCTCCTCGAAGCTCTGATTCTTTTATGTATAAAAACTGAGCACCGTCTTTGAACAGAAGGTATTTTTGTTTTTGTGAAATGCTCAAGAGTGTCTACAAATGAGGACTGAGTTAAGCAGAATGAAGTAAGAGGTGTAGCAAACCCAAAACCTCATGTCCTCATATGGGGATACAAGGTCTCTGGAGGTTAATACTGTTTTGTATCGTTTGGACTTGTGTCCGAATACTTTTGGGTGGGTGCGGGGGCGTATCCCAATACTTTTGGCCACGGGATGGGTTGTGTCCTAATACTTCTGGCCATGTGCCGGGGTGTGTCCCAATGCTATTGGGCACGTGCGGAGGCGTGTCCCAATACTTTTGACCACGTGATGGCTTGTAATTCTGAATTTGAATCTGAACATTCCATCGATGCATTTCTATGGGAGATTTTTAGTTTTAAAACTTAAATCTATTAAAAACCATAAATCAGAACAAATCCAAAAATAGATGGCACACCACAAAGAGCGATTATCTACGTAACAGTGTTCGAACCGCGTCTATACGTTATTGGTTCGGCCCATATTAATCGCAGAAATGTAAGGAATAATAATAAGAAAAGGAATTATAAGAAGTATGAGATAACGTAGTGCTTTTTAAGCACTGTATAATAAATAGATTCATCAAACCTAAAGTAACAAGGGTGTTTTGAAAATGTAGCCAGTAAAAAGTACAGATTTTTCTTTTGAAAGGAAGTAAGTAAAAGGAAAAAGCATTAACTTACAGAAATATTCAAGTACATGCACCCAAAAAATATACTTAAGTACTTGAAATACAGTCATACTGTCAACATATGACTGAAAACTGAGACTGATAAAGGTACAGAAAGAGAAACGTGTTATTAGCTTGGTTAAATCCGCGACATAACAAATTTTAAGCGCGTAAAGATAATATCAAAAACAGATTGAGAAGCTGCCGAAACAAGTGTAATCCAAGCAGGCTGCAATGCATGATGGTGTAAAACCGGCAGCTGTGCTGGATTTGGTAAATATGTCTGAAAGCAATCAAACAATATCCGGCCCAATCTCTGCCTCATCATGATAAGAGATGGCAGTCAGGTTGACTGGAAGAGTGGGTAGCTCTCTAATCAGAGGCTGGACCACTGTAATTGCCTGCTCCAATCTATCTCTGCCACTGCCGGCCAAGGCCTTTCAGCGGTATTAGAAAACAGCCCGGTTCATTTCAATACACGGTCAAGTGAAATTGGCAGGGCAAATAGGAACTGCTGTTTATTTCCTACTTCCTCCTGTCGCACCGGGGCTAAACACAGAGTAAAAGAGAGCGCTATTAGCCGACAGTTTCCACACAAACCACAGAAATAACTGTCAGCGGGTAAGCTTCAGTCAGCCGAAAACGAGGGAGGGCACCCAAATTAAAGCACAAATAAATCATGATGTGTTTAACTGTGCACAGGAAGCCAGAGTTTTGTCTGCTCTGTTTCTGTTTCGTCTGACAAGGAAAAATGCAGATACAGTGGGGGGATCTGAAGAGTGTAGAGATTTAAGCATTGCATGTAATGAGAGAGGCAATACGGTGGCCTCCCAGATCCAAAATCCCTGGTTCGATTCCCGGTGCAGACTCTGTCTGAGTGGATTTTCCCTATGTCTATCTGGGTTTATGAAAATGAACATGAAAAACTGGTAAAAACTGGAATAATAATGTATTTTTGCCGCAGTGTCAGAGTCAACTAAACAGCAGCACACTTAAAAATATACCGTATACACTCACCGATCACTTTATTAGGTACACCTTTTTCTTTCTACACTCACTGTCCATTTTATCAGTTCCACTTACCACATAGATGCACTTTGTAGTTCTACAATTACTGGCTGTAGTCCATCTGTTTCTGTACATCCTTTGTTCGTCCCCTTTACTCTGTTCTCTAATGATCAGGTACTATTTGGGTGGTGGATCATTCTCAGGACTGCAGTGGCTCTGATGTGGTGGTGGTGGTGTTTGTTGTGCTGGTATGAGAGGATCAGCCACAGCAGTGCTGCTAGAGTTTTTAAACACCTCAGAGTCACTGATGGACTGAAAATAGTCCACCAACCAAAAATGTCCAGCCACCAGCATCCTGTAGGCAGCATCTGATAACAATTAAAGCACGACTAACACAAACTGTGCAATAACAGGTGAGCTACTGTCCCTGACTTTACATCTACAAGGCAAAGCAATATGGTTTCACCTTGTTTCAAAACTCCAGCAGCACTGCTGTCTGATCCAGTCATACCAGCAAAACACACCTCCACCACATCAGTGTTACTGCAGTGCTGAGAATGATGGTGAAGCGGTTATGGAACTAGACTGTGGAAGTGAAGCTCCAGATCCTCACACAACGCCTTCAACCCACCTTTAACCTCCTTGGATTGTAAGACTGTATCAATTGTAAGTCGCTCGTGACTAATGACTAAATGTAAATGTAGTACGTCAACATCATACACTCATATCATGCCCTAGTACTGTGCAGTGTTTAAACCAAGTTACCTAAAACTTACACTGCTACAATTAACACAATTGTAATTCATTAATAAACAGTATAATCAACCCTGGACCCAAAGTCATAAGAAACTTCAGTCCCTTGAGCATCACCAGTAATAATACAAGGCCAAGCAAATAGTCCCAGTCCCAAAAAGTCATACTTCTTTTTTTTCACATAAAGAAACGATGTTACACATTATACTACGGTGAACTGCAAATGCCTGCCAGTGTGTTTTAACCAGGCAAAGAGGGCAAGCGAGTGTTTTATATTATTCTTTCAGCTTTTACGAGGGTCCTTGTGGCTTTTTCAGCAATAACAAATGTATTTGCTAGCCACAGCAGCCCCAAACAATGATACTTGAACTCTTCCTTCAAAAAGCCTGAAAATAGCCATTCAGCCTCTAGCTTTAGATATTCAATTTCAGAACAGGAAGCTTTTTGAAACCCCGTCTCTCTACTATTTGGAAAAATAACATCACTTGATAATGCTTCTAACAACCGGGATTCATTCAAGACAATGTTTCAGAAAACATGGGCAATCTTTGATCTCTTTAGCTATAGCCCACCTCAAATGGAAGGTAAGAACAATTTTAGTTTCTACTCAGTCAGTATGGATTGTTCCATTAAATCCTGATGGGAAATACTGCGGTCCGTTCCAAACAGCAGGTTAGCAAGCTTAAATGGCACGGCTTCAAGATCCTTTCACATATTTTAATAATGCAAATTCCCATTTGAGTAAATATGGAAAATCAAAGCTTTGTAGGGGCTTATACTATGAAATACAATACATTCCTAATCATCTCTTACAGCAGTGGTGGTTTGGGAAAACCCGTCTTTTGACATGTCTGAAGGAGGAGAAAACAGATTGGAGTTTTAGGGTGTTTTTTAACTAGCTGGTCTGTATCTAAAGATCACTAGTACAGTAAGCTATGATAAAAAGCTGTTAGGAACTAAATATCTTATTTCAAATAATTCAGAATATAATCTTGCTACCATTCTTCAGATCCACATCACACTACAGAGCATACATTTACACAATCAAGAAAGATTATCCTCAGGTGAGAGATTATTATTAGTATAATATTCAAACGTTATTCGTACGTTATTCGAATGAACCTCTTTCTGGGAGTAGTTCACATAAATATTCAAGAAACAGGAGCCCATTGTCCATTATTTCCTATGGAGAAATCCCTAGCAGGTTCCTATATACAGTGGTACCACGGTTCTTTACCACCTCAGAACTCGTCGAATTTGTTTCTCGACGCATTTTGACCAGAAAAGTTTGTCTCGCTTATTTGCTCGGTACTAGGTGCACTTGCTTAAACTTGTATGAGTCGAGCCATGTGACTCATTTCACCCGAATCCCGATTCAGGATTCACTATTCAAAATTTGCAAATTTGACTTTCAGGCTGAGCAGGTACAGCATTAACAGCTAGCGCCCGGAGTTCACCAATAGAGTAAGTGTTTTGCTTTTACTTTTCACTTTCAATCCATTACTCACTAAAGTACATGAGATTTGTCAAGACTTTGTTATAAAATAAGCTTTGTGTTAATGATTTTGTCCAACTGAAGGTTAAATTTAAGTGTTAACGTATAATAGGCTCTGCTACGATGCATAGATTATATTAAACTTCACATTTAACTTATGATGGATTTGTCACATCATATCAACAAACAATCCCCATCATAAATCAGGGAGTATCTGTACAGTACAACTCCACTAATGCATATAATGCCTTATACAGTGTGGACTGGGTCTGGACCGGATGAATTCAGTTTACATTATGCCTTATGGGAATATTTGCTCGGTACCACTGTACTTAAATCCCATTTACTTTCACTGTTGTCAGAACAATATAGTGGCACAGGGGGTGACAGGACTTAAACACCTCATATCTAATAGAAAGAATTCAGACAGCAGAAGTTCCAATGGTGGATGGAAGAAGAGTTTGTGACAGAATGTGACAGCTTGTCAGAATTAGCAAATCATTACAAATTATACAAGAAAAGTACATATTTTGAATTGTTATTCTGAAATAAATTATAGAATGGTTATTTAAGATATAGTGAAGCTGCAATAGAACATTTTGTTTACAATTTTAAACCTCTGTTTCAGTCATTTCTTTTAAATGCAGAAAACTAAAGTTGTTTTTGCATAAAAATTTGTACATAAAAATGTGCACTGTTTTGCATTGTTTACACCTCAGAAATAAAAGACAGGAATGCCTTTTATCGAATGTAGAATTGTTAATCGTGATCAAATCGAACCATGAACTTAGTATAATGAATCGAATCGTGAGCAAGTCAAGGAAAGCCAAATTTATTTATATAGTGCCTTTTACAACACAGCATTGTCTCAAAGCAGCTTTACAAATATACTGACTCAAAGCCCTAGTTGAGCAAGCCTGAGCCGACAGTGGCGAAGAAAAACTCCCCAAACGTTAGAGGGAAGAGACCTTGGGAGGACCAGGACTCAAACAGGGACCCATCTTCCTTGGGCAGCCTGGATGTTAAATGTAAGAATTAAAGAATACATGTAAAGAAAACTTACAGAGTTGAGATTTGAATTTTATAATATATAGGCTAACAAATAAAGTAAAAAATAGAGTATTATTACACCCCTAATAAGTAAGACACTGTATTTGTTGTGACTAGATAAAGTAATGATAGGTACAGTAGGTATGCTATCTTCACTAATTCACTAAATCAACAATATTTTGTTTTTTTGTGTGTTTGTTAATTTATTAGGCACTGATAAATGCAAGCCACAGAATAGTGGATGCATAAAAAGGTAAACTAATGCCATGATAAGCCTCCAAAATATTTTGCATTATCCAGTAGAAGCATCTTATTGTTTATTATTCAGGGACATGACATAAAAATGGATTATCATTGGGCCAGAGTCCTGACAGAAACAGGGTTGTGCAAAATGGGTCAGCATTATGGAATATCAGAGTGGCAGAATGGGTTTATCAGATTTGGTGTGACAAATGGTCTCAAGACACTGGTGGAAACCTTAGATAAAGATATTTGTGACTTTGTTCATAAGATGCCATAAAATGCAACATTATTTTGCTGTGTTGACCTTATAATAATAAACTGCTACTGCCCTTAGACAATCCTTTGCTCAAAGTCATGGACCAGAAAAAAGAAGACCTCTAATAACCATTGACAACTAAGTTCTATCTCCTGTGTATTATAGTAACACTCAATATGAATATTCCAAAAACTCAAATGTACTCCTCTTATTAAAAATATTCATTTGTTAGTTAATGAATGGCAGCTCTGGTGGCTCAGTGGTAATTCAGCAACAGGAGTTACTGAAGGCTTTGAATGAGTGGTGCGTTTACAGAATCATACAACGGACTTCTACCAGCACCCAGTGAATTCCAGGTTAGGCTCCAGACCCATCCCTGAAAACCTGACCAGGATAAGTGGGGGTAAAGTGAGGTGTTAGGCTTCACTTTGGGTTAATTATTGGATAAATGTCATCAGGAAATCTCAGACATAGCCAGACTTTTAGTATCAACAGCATTAAAATACAGTACATCGACTAAATCAAGTTCCAACTGCTAAATCAATGGCAATTATTCTGAGACATTTGACAGTAATACATCTGGAATGTTCTACACATTATTCTAGCTATTTTTACATGTACGTCTATAGCAGGTAAAATTGGACTGAATTAGTGAATCAGTGCTCATTCAGATGTACTTTCTGATCGACTCATACTACCATCTACTAAATCTGTGAACGCTCTATCCATTCCGAGTTTTTGGTACTAAGAGGTGCAATATCATCCCATTCTAAGAGCTGGGTCATTACAAGTATCAACTATCAGTATTATAGCTACAGAGACAGTGACAAAGCCTAAAACGGATGATCTTAAAGGCTGAACACACCAACATTTTCCTGAGAAGCCAATAAATAACCTATAACTAAGAATAGTTGATTAACTAAACCTTTGAAGTCCGAACTAATTTCATTTCATTTCAGCAAATGATTTCCCACTTGTAGCTCATGAAACACACATTTAAACAATCCCATAATTGTAAAAGTAGACAAGCAATTACATATTTACATATTAGTGAAAACACATTGTTCCTGTTGTTTTGCTAAAGGACTTTTAGCTTCATTTAGTCTGTTTCACAAAAACAGTCAAAACAACAAACCAATACATAAGATGAACCCTCTGAACTTGCAGATAATGTCAGCGATAATAAGACACATTAATCAATAATTATTTCTCACTTTTAACTCATAGATTGTAATAAATCCCACAATAGCAAACGGCTATTATATTGTTATTGTTGGTGAAAAGATGTTCCTAGTTTTGTGGGGGTTTTTTCTCACATAAAATAAAAAAATGCCTGTCAAAATTAAAAACCAATGAACAACAATAACTGAAGTTGCTACTGACAAAGTAAATGATCTAATTTGTTTTGTAATTTGTTTTCCTCTTGTAGGTAACAAACATGCTTTTAGTCAATCCCACAATTGGATATGCGATTGAAGAAGAAGCGGAGGTAATTACTGTAATTTATTCAGTATTTTTTGCTGGGTAAAACATCAACCCAACAAAAAACAGCATTAGAGTGTTAATCCCGTCTCTACTGTTAGCAGTATTCATTAAGATGTTTTCTTTTTAGGACTTTTAACATTATAGTTATGTTAAAAACAGTTCTGAAACACTGGCATTGCAGATATTACAGGTGGCAGTTCATTTTCTATGAGAAAATAATTTTGCTCCATGGGCTTAAACAGTGTACATGATAGGAAATGGATCTGGCTTAATATAGACAATCAGATACACTTATTATTATATTCAGACCAACTTAATTTAGATTAACTAGGACTTCCTAGATCCAATATGATCTCCTAACCATTTTAATACCAATACTTGAATCATTATCAATTAATATATGCATTCTATGGATGCTTTTCTGCTTTCTCTTAAATTTTGTGGATCTACACATATCAAGCAACAGTCATATTTAAAGCTGGAACTCAGATTACAGAATGTTTTGTCTTTCACTGTATAGCAGAACAGCAAAGGTCAGCTGGAATGTCTGAGGACTTCAATAGGGTAAACCACACACTGTGAAATATTGGAAGGACAAAGGCAGATTGACCAATGAGCAGCTCATAAAAACCCTTTTCCAACATTGTTCTCCTGGACTTTGGAGTCCTTTTAATGTATTTTTCATTGAATCCAATGTATTCCTGATTTAGTTGCACCACAGATCCCAGTCATACATTAACTCGACATGAGTAATCGATTAATTCAGTGTTGGGTCCTTCAATATATGCTCTATTATTTCTAATTATCAACTTGCTCTCAGAAATATGCTTGCCCAATTGCACGGAGCATATCCGCTATCTATGTATAAAAAATACACCCAGTTGTAAACATACACCTCCTACGGTCTTTAGAAAAAGATCACAGCTCCACCTAGTGGTTCCGGAAAACCACAGGAGAGGTTAGACCAGTGGTTTTGGGCTTGAGCGGTGAACAAAAGCAAATCTCTTGTACCACATACATTAGTCATGTATTAGTAAGCTAATAACGAAACGTATCAAAGTGTAAGCTTTACATAATCCATGAGACGCAGTATGATATGCAAAGCTACTGAGATATCTACATTGTAATGCAAGTTATGCTTTTTTCCCTTTGTAAGCTATATTTAGGCATTCTTTTAAAATCACACTAATATAAATAGACCATAATATCTGAACAGCATTTAGCAGAAACCCATATAGAGAGCTTTTAAGCCTAATAATGGTCAGGATTTGAGGAATGAGCCAGGATTTCAACACAACCTTCCAGTTAGTAGTCCAGAACCTTAACCAGTCAGAACCTTAACTTTTTTTCCTAATCGTGTTTGAAAGTCATAGATAATTAAACACCAAGAGTGGGTGTTTATACAAGAGTGGGAAAAGTCTACATTACATGGTCAAATTACATGTTTCGTTTATAGACTTTTGCAAGGGAGAAAAATATATATATATTCCCAGATGATCCTCTCAGAACCCTCCTGCTGTGTTATGGCTGTGTTTTGGACAATTTTATCCTATCTATAGTTTCCAGACTGGCATAAGTGCAAATTTGGTACTGATAATGACTAAGAAAAGTGTTGCTTAAATGTGTAAAACAACAGTTGGTGATAACAAATGTCTATAAATACTTCATAATGGTTTTAAAGTGCTGGGCCAAATGTGACCACGAAGGATGATGCGCTGATTTGAACACAACGGGAGGGTTAATTGACTTTAAATGTGCAAAAAAGTCAGGTCTAAGTTGGTGCCTAAACTTTTGCACACAACTGTAAGAAGCGGGGAAGTTGTGAAGAAGTCCACCATTATATTAGATTGTATATTAAATCACAGCAAACATGGTTTTCTTTTTTTACTTGCATGTTTTTAAATAAAAAAACAACTGTAAAACCTAACAGGCATTACAGGTTTTATTGGTTTCAGCATTTTGAAAGAGTGGATTCATACTTTTGTCCAAAGTAGACTAAGTTTATAGTACTTATTAGTGCTAGTGTAATAATCTAATTTAAAATGGAGCTCAAGCATTGTGGATTTGAAAATTTGGGCTTAGAACACTGGCTTTTAAACAAACATTTATAAGCACTTTTAACTTTTAATAGCGATAATGTTGATGATGGTTGTGACAGTAGAGATGAAGTCACCCACATTCTACTCTTGTGATATTCTACCCTATGGTCCATGTGTTAATTAAAGCACACATATGGAAAAATTGCTGAATTTAAGTGTCATAGTGTCACTTCTTACCCTGGCAAAACTAAACCATGCTAGGAAATGGGTTCACAACACACACACACACACACACACACACACACACACACACACACACACACACACACACACACACACACACACCTCTCTTCACCCGCTGAGTTCCACAGACTGGGCCTGGTGCACCGAGAGGGAATTTACATTTTAATAGGCAGAGCTGCTCGTGCCGCCTTCGAATGAGGGTATATGCTCAGCTGAACAGCGGGAAATGCAGCCCACAGCAGAAGTTTAGAATGAACCCCAAGACAATTCCTGGTGCACACAGACAGAAAATTATATTTTTGGACCACCTCCACCACGTATACTGAAAAATATACATACATATAGAAATCATTTTCTACAAACACTCATCCCACCTCTCCAGGTATGTACTTCTTAACAGCAGCAGATGGTGTTTCAGTGTGTGAAATGCATAGAGATGTGACTAGGCCAGACCACAGTATCTATAGTATTATCACCTGCACAGATATGAACCAGATGGACATGCTGTGGGATTCCTATATTAAGAGCCAAATGATTTACAACGGTCTAGGATTTGTAATAAATGTGAATTAGTTTGGTCTGACTGTATTGTTCAATAAGAAACTACAATTATGACATGTTTTTTTTGTAAAAATGAAAATGTTAATCTCTACGTTAAACAAATAAGTCATTTCAACTCATTTCAATGAGCCATAACAGATAGGTACTAAAACACTAGTGGATCGAGTGGAAAAGTGGCTGAAGCAGGGGTGATTATAGGATCAGACCAACCAATGACACTAGCAACCTTCCCTATTTAAAAATAAAAACAACAACATTTTAACGTGACTTTGGACCATCAATCCCACACTTGTGAAGCAAGAACATACCAACAAACCTAACAAAACTTCCATTAATGCTGATTCCGTGAGCATTACTTGTCATTAGTCATCCGTTACTTGGATCATACCATTTTGCGAGAGAAGGGGACTGCTGTCATTTTGATGTTAAGATATGATGTTTAAACCATATACTTTTTATGGTTTTAACATTTTTTTCAGCTTATCAGAGACAAACCTCAGATTACAAAATACAACAACAATGGCTTTTTACTATTGGTAGGGTAGGGTTGCTTGGATTCAATTTAGGGGTGCTTCAGCAGTAAAAAGGGGCTGAGCATGCCTATGGGCTAACGTTTTGCACAAGCAAAATCAAGTTTAAGCATTCAAATTTGAAAAACAGGCTTGTTCCTTCAGTTCTTTCATTTAGCAAAGCAAGAAAACATGCAGCCTGACTGTAGCTAGGGTCTGACTAGATACTTCACATTTTATTCGAACTTTGACTCCATGACTTTAGTTTTGCCCAAGGAGGTTGGGCCCCTTTTTGAGTCTTGGTCCTCCTAAGGTTTCTTTCTATAACTCAGGGAGCTTTTCCTTGCCACTGTCGCCCTAGGCTTGCTCAATTTGGGATTGGACGTAGATATTAGGAGATAATCTAAACTTGTAAAGTTGCTTTGAGACAATGCTCCATTGTAAAAAGCGCTATATAAATAAATCTGACTTGACTAGACCTAGATTGCATTTTCTTGTCAGCATGAAATTCATGAAGGCATGGGTTATACAAAACCACAGTATCTATAGAATTACCACCTGCACAGATAGTAAACAGATACACGTGGTGCTGGCCATGTTACGAGCCTCTAGTGCTTTTGTACAATCTAAAATCATATTTGAAATGGATCATTAAAATTAGCAGAAAGCTCACATTTGGACTAGAGACTGTTCTAACTCGATTGATGTCTTAAGAGACTTTGTATCACTTTACACTTTTTATTTGTAACAATTAAAAGGTGTTCAGAAGTGTACATGCCTGTACTATTGTAAGTATGTTGTTTGTCCCACCACGACCTGTATACCGTATTTTTCGGACCATAAGGCGCACTTAAAATCCTTTAACTTTCTCAAAAATCGACAGTGCGCCTTAAAATGCGGTGCGTCTAATGTATGAATTAATTCTGGTTGAGCCTTCTGACCTAGAACCGATTGTAGATGGTACACGGTGCTCATAAATCTGTCAAAATGTTTTAGCACGGCCTTGGTAAGTTACGAAGCTTACGGCAACCGTAGTGCGCAGCATCACGGGGTAATACGGTATGTGCTTCAGCATTAGGGTACGTGCATTCATTCATTTATTTTCGAAGCGGATTTCAAACACAACGCTATCGGTCACGCAGTACAACATGGTCATAGAGCAGCTGCGAGAGAAATTCAACATTAAACGAATCAATGGTACGGAAGTGGAGGAAGCAAGAAGACGCCCTGCGCCAGGTAAAGACCAAACTGAGCTTCCGACGGAACTTAAGAGTTTTGTTTCATTTAAACCCGGTGCGCTTTATGTATGAAAATATACCCGTTAGCAGCCGATCGTTGATATTGCGTCTTATAATCCGGTGCGCTTTATGGTCCGAAAAATATGGTATTCTCTCTAACCTATAACTATATAAACTAGTTCACATTCACTTGTTGAGTCTCTGTTTTATCTGGCTGATCTTCTGTTTTGGTTGTAATAATGTCTATTAACGCATTTTCTGCCAAACAAAAGTATCAGGTCCATCATACCGACCTCTTAAGTGTTATGTCTTTCGCCTTTCCACTTTTAAATGGCAATACCTGTACATATAATTTGTTCAATTTAGAGATTAGGATTGGGGACGGGATGCCAGTCCAATGCATGGCTCAGTAGGAGTCATTTTTGCAGCACTTTGGATGACTAGCCTCACCTCCCTCATCATCTCTGCATGAGAAGGCACCACAGACTCAAACCCGGGTCCCTGCGGTGATGGGCTAGTGTATTTGACCACTTCACTACACAAGCATGTGTGACTAGTTACTGAAAAAAAACTTAACAACTGCACAAAACATTAGTATTTAACCTTCCAGATTACATAAAACCCAACCAAAAAGAGACAAAACATCAAACTCTTGCATAAGACTGTACTACTTACTGCCCAAAGCGAGTATTGCAAACAACTTTGTACAAAATGTTTTACTGAGGCTAAAATAAATAAAACTCAGATCAGTCCAATAAAAAAACACTCAATTTAAATGCAAAGGACAGTGATTGCTCAGTGCTTAAGGCTCTGGACTACTAATAAGGTTGTGTGGTTAAATCCCACCAAGCTTGGGCCTTGACCTTTAATTACTCAGCTCAATTACAAGTCAGCTGACTAAGCACAATAACACACTTACTTTTAATGTCATTTTTAAACATGTAATATAACTAAACGATGGCTCAGTTGTGCAGCGGTTAGCCGTCACTACACATTTCCAGAGTCCTGGGTTCGAGTCCTTGCACAACTCCTGTATGGAGATTGCATGGGTGCATAATCTGACCTGGGGTGCCCAAACTTTTCCATAAGTCTATATGTGACTAGTTACTGACCAGCATGAATATTGTGAATACTCACATTTTTGTACAAATGTTATAGAGATTTTAAAACGGATAAAACAGTGGCGCTGGTGCAGTTTCAATTCGCTCGCCCACCACTGTGGTGACCAGGGTTTAAATACTGGAGGTGCCTACTTTAAATACTGGAGACGCTGATCACCTAGTCACTATATTGGCCATGTCTGAGGGAGAGTTGGGAGAGCGCCGCCTGGAGTTGCAACAGCAACCCCTTGAGTCCAGAATGATAAACGGACGTCCTGTTTGGAGTATGTGTTCGTCTGCGTCCTATGAATTCTCTGACTAGGGAAAAATAATAAGTGCAAGCCATTCTAACCCTTTTCTGTTTCTTTTCATCTCTCAGAGTGCGAATGTAATGGACAGCGATGGCTCGGTAGATAAGGTACTAGACTACTAATCCAAAGAAAAAGGGTTCACGAGCAAACTGCCATGGTTGGGCACTTGAGCAAGGCTTTTTAAACACACAACTGATTGGATTCTACCTTGTAAGATTTGGATCATCTGTAAATTCCTCTGCATAAGTCTAATAATCAGCACTTTGAGAGTTCAAACCCTGGTTCTATCAAGCATGGCCCCTGAGCAAGGCCCTAGACTTTCAACAATTCGGCATATATTTTATAAGATCATCCTCTAAATGTAAAACGTTAGTGTCATTTGTAAACACATAGCTTGACCAGGGGTGCCCAAACATTTTCTCATGAGTATATATGAATGCTTATTCATTTAAACAGCACACACAATGTCTATACTTCGAAAGTAAATAAATCTCCTCTGTATTATTTCACTCTTCTCATTCATACTGTGTAACGGCAGTGTGAAGCAGCACAAGATGTCACCGCTCCAGGCATGCAATCAAGTGGAGGGCCCCTCCCAGGCCTAATTAATAACTATTGAACACGCGAACAACAATCAACACTAATTAAACACGCGCTTGTTGACAAGAGAGCAAGCCTTATCAAAGGCACACCCCAAAAGAGGCATTGGGGTGTAAAGGGGGAGCTGGATGAAGGGAGATTGCTCCTGTTTTCCGTAATTAGTTAACAAAGTGCCCCGAGTCACACTTTTGATTGGGAGCCCCGGCAGCCAGGTGCTGCGTCTGCCATTCAGAGCAGCCGGGCGAAGACAGCCAGCTTCAATGCTCCGCTTCAGGCCTCTTCAGTTACTTAAAGCAGAATGTGGAATGAAGCAGCACTTAGTGCACTAGCCTGCAGGCTTTCATGCTTTCTTGCTGTTCACCTGTTTCTGGTTTCTGAAAGACGTGTGAAGTAGGACAGCTAGAGGGCAAACAAACCAAACAACAGTCCGGGGTCCGCATTACACTGGTGCCCTCGGCTCAGAAGGTTGTCCAAATTCACATAGGCATTGCTTGAAAATGAAGCCATAGAGCACATACACTCACCAGTCACTTTAGTAAGTACACCTTGTTTCTGTGCCCATTTTATCAGTTCCACTTGCCATATAAAAGAACTTTCACAGACTGTAGTTCATCTGTTTCACTACATACAGTGGTGCTTGAAAGTTTGTGAACCCTTTAGAATTTTCTATATTTCTGCACAAATATGACCTAAAACATCATCAGATTTTCACACAAGTCTGAAAAGCAGATAAAGAGAACCCAATTAAACTAATCAGAGACAAATATTATGCTTTGTCATTTATTTATTGAGGAAAATGATCCAAACTGTTGATCAGTCCTGCACATCGGCTTGGAGGAATTTTAGCCCATTGCTCCGTACAGAACAGCTTCAGCTCTGGGATGTTGGTGGGTTTCCTCACATTAATTGCTTGCTTCAGGTCCTTCCACAACATTCCGATTGGATTAAGGTCAGGACTTTGACTTGACCATTCCAAAATATTAACTCTATTCATCTTTAGCCATTCTTTGGTAGAATTAGAGTCATTGTCTTGCTGCATGACCCACCTTCTCTTGAGATTCAGTTCATGGACAGATGTCCTGACATTTTCCTTTAGAATTCTCTGATATCATTAACAATTCATTGTTCCATCAATGATGGCAAGCTGTCCTGGTCCAGATGCAGCAAATCAGGCCCAAACCATGATACTACCACCACTATGTTTCACAGATGGGATAAGGTTCTTATGCTGGAATGCAGTGCTTTCCTTTCTCCAAACATTACTCTTTGCTTTTAAACCAAAAAGTTCTAATTTGGTCTCATCCGTCCACAAAACATTCTTCCAATAGCCTTCTGGCTTGTCCACGTGATCTTTAGCAAACTGCAGATGAGCAGCCATGTTCTTTTTGGAGAGCAATGGCTTTCTCCTTGCAACCCTGCCATGCACACCATTGTTGTTCAGTGTTCTTCTGATGGTGGACTCATGAACATTAACATTTGCCAATGTGTGAGAGGCCTTCAGTTGCTTAGACGTTACCCTGGGGTCCTTTGTGACCTCGCCAACTATTACACGCCTTGCTCTTGGAGTGATCTTTGTTGGTCGACCACTCCTGGGGAGGGTAACAATGGTCTTGAATTTCCTCCATTTGTACACAATCTGTCTAACTGTGGATTGGTGGAGTCCAAACTCTTTAGAGATGGTTTTGCAACATTTTCCAGCCTGATGAGCATCAACAACTCTTTTTCTGAGGTTCTCAAAAATCTCCTTTGTTCATACCATGATGCACTTCCACAAACGTTTTGAAGAGCATGCTTTGTAGATCCCTGTTCTTTAAATAAAACAAGGTGCCCACTCACACCTGATTGTCATCCCATTGATTGAAAACACCTGACTAATTCCACCTTCAAATTAACTGCTAATCCTTGAGGTTCACATACTTTTGCCACTCACTAATATGTAATATTGGATCATTTTCCTCAACAAATAAATGACCAAGTATAATATTTCTGTCTCATTTGTTTAACTGGGTTCTCTTTATCTTCTCTAAATCTGATGATGTTTTAGTTCAGATTTATTAAAAAAATATAGAAAATTCTAAAGGCTTCACAAACTTTCAAGCACCACTGTATACTGGGCTAGAAAGGATTCTCCTGGCATCACCCTGCTCACATCCGGCCAATCACACGCACCCAGATCAGGAGTAATGCTGGGTGACAGCTAACACAGGGCATGGCCCAGGCATCGACATCAGCCGTTTGTTCCCATGATCACGCCGTGATAGGCAATTGGATTTGTCAGTGACCCTAAACAATCGCAGCAATGAGGATCAGCGGGCCTTTCCTTCCCCTGGCCACGCTCCCCATCCTGATCAATAAAGCTGATCAATAGCTAGTAGCTGATATCGAAAATGCAGTCGCATCCACACAGCTGCCCAGCCAGAAGGACGGCAGTGTGTTCGCCCCACCACTTGTTGACCGCCACTTTCCAATGCTCAGTTTGGCAACATTTTTTTTTGAGTTTCTGAACATGCATGCAAACGTACCTCAAGCCCAAATCCAATCAGAATTAGGGTCAGACCAACCTGTTCAAAACCAACATCATCTAAATTCCGGACATGAGAGAAGCTCTCAGGATTTCTCTTGCATCAGCTGAGCTTTAGGGTCACAATCGAGAGGCTCAGCTGCACAGTCTGCCCAGTGCCATAAAGCCTCGAGTCTCGGCTTGCTGAAGGGCTTTGAGTAATACAGAAACCCAATTAAATCCGTACCTGAGCTTAGCTCTCGACACAAGACGGGCCAGGCAGCCCTGTACTCCTCAGCTGGGTCACCTCTGGCTGCTGTACACACCATGTACACATATGCTCAAGGATTTTCTACCTGATGAGCTGAAGTGACGGAGCAGCGCTGTTGATTCACATACGCCCTATAAATGAAGGCACTTGTGGCTGAGTGGGTTAGCGAGGCAGGCTGACCCGCGGAGCGAGAGCGTGGCAGCTGCCACAATCATAGCTGATTAACAGCAAATTAAAGGGAAGACGCGGAGTGGCATGATAAGTTTAACAGACATGACTTTGTGCAGTGCAGGAGCAGCCGATGTCGATTTTGTTTTCCGTTCGACTGGCTCCCACATCTGTCTGCACCGTCGCTTTGGCACGAGCCTGCAATCGCCTGAGCCAAGAGGAGTTAGTTAACCATTCTCATTAATTAACAGATTTAGCTCCCTGGAGAAAACAGCACAAAAGCATTACTGTCAAAGCACCAACCCCCTCGCGCTGTAGCGCAGCATCATTGATGTTTGTCCATCCAAGCTTTTATGTATACTCAACAAATAAACGTGTATTTATGACAATGGCTGTGGGGCTATGGAAACGTGACAAAATTAACCACAGCTCGTTGAATAAAGCAAAACGCCTGACGGAACAAGATGGTTGGGTTGAATCCAGTACAGTCTGCTATACGAGCCTGAAGTTATTCACCCAAAAGTAACTAGTAGCTAATCAATAATTATGATTTATTTGTGGTCTTTGAACAGAGACTACACAGGAAACACTGAGCTGTGCAAAGAATGTTTTGTTTACCCTCCAACCAAAGTCTTGTCACTGGAATGTCTCTACTTTATTATCCTGAATATACAGATTTATTTTACATATACTGTATGTATGTCAGAATTGTTAGCGCAGACCTAAGCCCTAAGCAATAGCTGTTATTCTTGGGAATATTTCAACTAATAAGGTCATATCTGGAGAAAATGATGACAACTGGTGCAATTATGTAATAAGGTGTGCTATAGAGTACTGTGCAAAAGTCTTAGGCCACCATAAGATTTGTTGTTTCAGCAATGGTATAATGAACAAATAACATATTGTCAATGACTGGACCCAAACATTTCAAAATTGGTTTTGTCACTGCGTAATACTCATTCCCACCGACCTTCCTTTCAGTCTCTGTGAGCTTTATCTTGGCTCTTTTGCCCCTCTTCCAAAAAAGTGGTTTCTTGGCTGTTAAATGAGCCTTCCTGACCAAGCTTCTTCGAACTATAGAACTTGGCATCCAGGTGAAGCTGCCAGATGCAGCTATTGCATAAACCTCCCTTTGCTAAGTGTAAGGGGAGGTCATACTTGCCAAAGTAGCCTACAGAAGCTGTTTTTAATGCTGCTTACAAATTTCCTGTATTCATTAGTTGTATTCTAATAAATAAGTATAGGAATAATTATATATAGTCATTATGCAATTGCTAAAACAATGATATACCCAATCTAATGGTGGCCTAAGACTTTTGCTCAGTAGTGCATGTCTGAAAAAAGACAGTGTTATAAATTATTATTTAAATCGTCATTATCTATTTTTCAAATATTCATCTTTTCACTCAAATTGGTATGCTGTTTATATGATTTTTGAAAGGCACTGTATTAAAGTCAAATACAAAACAGAAAGTTTTCACTAATGGCCTTAGATTTTTGGACCCCACTGGATGTATATACAGTATTTACAGCAAATTGTTTCCCCACGTGATCCCTGGTCAGGGTCACGGGGGGCGTCTAGCCACAGAAAACACAGTGTCAAGACTTAAACATTGTTGATGAAGTGCCTCGAACCCTCGACTTGCCTCTCCTCCCCAAGACACAGTGTAGTGTGGAAGAATTCGACTGGCCCACACAATGCCTTGACCTCAACCCCAAACACCTTTGGGATAAACAAGAACAGAGATACTGAGCCAGGCCCTCTCATACAACATCAGTGTCTGACCTCACTCATGCTCTTCTGGATGAATTGGCAAAACTCAAACACAGTCCAACACCTTGTAGAAAGCCTTGAGATGTCATAAAGGCTCCTGTAGGTGTCCCAATTCTTTTGGACATATGGTGTACCTGTCTAAGTGTTATTTTTATTATGTGCAGGTATAATTGATATAGATTGTTGTTTCTTTTGTTTGCTTGTTCCATTCTGTGGTGCAGTGCATCCGTTTCAGACGCAGTGGTTTATAGATCTGTTGGGGACCGGTTTTACTCACAGTACTTTAACAAAATGTTCATTCATTTAATTAATCAGAAATAGATACCCTCAACCTCTCCCCCCTTGGGGTACAAGAAGCGTACTTCATAGCAGGCTGATATAATATGCCATTCCCATCTCCTGTTTAGCCAGCACCGCAAGGGATGGTGTGGTTTTAGAGGAAAACACAATCGCTCCCCTGTGACACTGATAATGTTTTTGTAAACATCCAGAAAGCATCTGTAATGACTGGTTACGCAGAAAATCACTAAAATACAACCAAGGATGGCACTTTATTCCGAGGTAGCTAATTGGCAATTAGTAAAACAATTGCAAAATGCTGCAGCTCCTGTCTAAATGACAGCTTTCCCTTCACGACCCGCCGCAGCAGTACTCTGCACAGCACGCAGGCAGCTACGCTTTCTCATGAAATTACAGTCAATTGCCAAACCTGCAAAATAGGCTCATTTACCTAAATAGTGTGACTGAATGTATGTTTATGAAGGTGGCTTTTTTTTTTTTGAAAGGCAACATAAATTGGCTCATTTGGTGTTTAGTCCATTCCTGTTTCCAGACAAAAACAAAACAAAGACAGGTAGTTAAAGGCAGAAGATAATAACAACACCTACATCCATTAGTACACAAGTTAGTGAAGATACAGACCAGATTCAACATGGGGTACAAGCTATAGGACTGGGCAATAGAATCTCAGCATTGCTATAGCCTATGACAACCCCAAATCAGAAAGTTGGGACGGTATGGAAAATGCAAATAAAATTATGTAGTATTCCTTACAATTCATTTTACTTTATTCTATTGCAGACAATATGAACCCAAGATACTTCAGGTTTCTTCTGGTCAAATTCATTTAATGTCCATTCCTGCATTTCAGGCCTGCAACACATTCCAAAAATGTTGGGACAGGGACAATTTAGGGCTAGTATAGAGGGAAAAAAATTATAATAATAATGATGTGATTTCAAACAGGTGATTTAACAGGTGATTATAATCATGATTTGGTACAAAAGCAGTATCCATGAATGGCTGAGTCTTTGAGGAGTAAGGATGGGCAGAGGATCTCCAGTTTGTCAACAAATATTTAGGAAAATTATCAAAATGATTAAAAACAATGTTCCTCAAAGAAAGACTGGAAGGGATTAGGAAATTAGGAGAAGCCCTACAGTGAGTAAAGACAGGGAACAGCTACAATACATAACCCCTGTATAATACTATGCCGTGACACTGCATCTTTTCTCCAACATTATATGTGCCACCAGATTTCCCATGGCCCTGACCAGGATGAAGCGGATAAAACAATGAAACAATGAATGAATGAATGAACAAATGAATGAATATCATCAGTCTCTCAGTCCCTCTGTACCTCTCAGGTGGTGGGACTGACGTGATGTGCCACCTTTTCCTTTGACCAGCAGCTCTTGTTGTGCATTCCCCTTCTACCAGCTCTCTAATAATGAGCTTAGCAACAAGAGTTTTTCCCCCCAATTAAGATCAGGACAATGGAGAAATCTCCCCCGGGCTGTGTGTCTGAAGCTGGCCATTCGCACAGGGAAGCTAGAGAGACCGGGGCAGCACGGAAAGAAAGAGAGGTGCGAGTTGCTATGAAAAGCACGCTCGCATATTTGTAAACATCGTTAATCACAGATTAGCAGATGGGGATGTTAATTGCACCTGTGGAAATAACATGACCCAAAGGATACTTCTATTTACTGACTTCAGACAGGATTTCCATAAGGAGTGTTATGAGAAAAGAAGAAGTGGGTTTTAAAAAAAAAAAAAGCTTTCCTAGCAGCCCTGGAGGCTGGATGTGCACAAACGTCCAAACTGTCACCGCCCCCTTTGTCCACATAAAACACAAACATGGACACAATCAGCAGCTCCACCCCTTATAGTACCTCACACCTAAAGTGTCACTCCAACACTCAGTCCCTGCAGACTGAAGCCCTGGAGCTCTGGACTCTCAACACCTGCTACACACACTCAGTTATAACATGATGTTTATCCACATCACACAACTACAAAAACCTTGTTGTTGTATTAGACATGGTGGGTCAGTGGTTAAAATTCTGGGCTGCTAGTCCAAGTTTTCTCTATTCCCACCCTCAAATTCCAGCATCTTCTGGGGCATCTCCAGATGCTCCCTTGACAATTGTCAGATGTGTTCCTTCTAGTGGGTCCTGGGCATGTAATGGAGTCTCCTGTCAGAAGAACTTGCCAAAATCAGCTCTTGAAGGAGTCAACCAGGGGAATCCTTGTGAGATCTCCTCTCAATACAAAGGAGCAGCGACTTTACTCTTCTGAATTGACAAACTCCTAAACCTGTTAGAAATCCCACAACCTTGTGTAGGAACCTCTGTTATACTGCTTGTACCTGCAAGCTTACACCGATCAGCCATAACATGAAAACCACCTCCTTAATATTGTGTAAGCCACCCTTGTGTTGCCAAGTTTCTAACCTATGGAGGCATGGACTCCACAAGACCTCTGTAGGTGTCCTGTGAGATCTGGCACCAAGACGTTAACAGAAGTTCCTTTAAGTCCTGTAAGTTGCAAGGTAGGCCCTCCATGCATTGGACATGTCTGTCCAGCACATCCCAAAGATTGATTGACTTGAGATTTGGGAAAAGTGAAGATAAGGTCAACACACTGAACTTCTTGTCATGTCATGACCAAATTCTGACCAATTCCTGATCAATTCTGCAGTGTGCCAAGGTACGTCACCAACATTAAGGAATACCGTTGCCATGAAGGGGTGTACTTGGTCTGCGACAATGTTTAGGAAGGTGATACATGTCACAATAACATCCACATGAATACCAGAGCATAACACTGTGAAAGTTTTTACTTCACCTGTCAGTGGTTTGAATGCTATCAGTGTATTGTTTTAGTCACTAGCCAAAGCTCATAACCACAGGTGAGGACAGCCATATAGACTGACTAAATAGGGATGTTTTGTCTTGTGGGAACAGTTCCACACCCCACTGTTTGGCCCTTGAGTAAAACCATTTACCTTGCACCTCCTCAACTGTATGTACCTCTGGATAAGAACAACACTTGAAATGAGGTAAATGTGTAATGTAGGGATGGGCTGATAAGTGTTTGACTTTCTACAATCAATCTCATTTCAGAAATGTTTAATAACAGAGACTTTTGCGATGAACTGTAGTTTAAAACTTCATTAAAATACAAAATGATATTAATCCATATATACTGTCTAGGGGAAAGCCATAGCACTTAAGAGGATGGTCCTGATACTTTTGTTTTATGGAATCTACACAAAGCATCAGGCCAGGCCACAGTGGTACACGTGCATCTCTGAAACCTGTTTTCCCATATTTACTTGTTTGATAAAAACATCAAATACTCCATTTTTTTGCCTGCAGTTTGTTAACCAAGTCTCAACACAACTAAATAAAGTGATGCACTATATAGGCAAAAGTGTGGAGACATCCAAAAACATGTGCATAGACAAAATATAGATTTTAACCCTTTTCTGCTAAAACAGTAATCCCTCTACTCAGAATATGTTCAGCTAGATATTGGAACATGACAGCAATGTTGAACAATAAGCCCTGGCTCACTCCAGTTCTTCTCAGAGGCATCTGACAGAGTTAAGGTGAGTGTTGGTAAGTTGGCAAACCAGGTCTGTATGGACAGCAGGACAAAATGTGGTTTAACTGACTTCTTGAGGAGGTATGACCCTACGTAAAAGTCATATTGGCGGTCGCTATGCTTTTCAGCATAACCCTTTCCAATTCTACTGTTGGTCTATAATGATTCCATGCTTATATGCTTCATATTTTGAACCTTTTACCACGGAATGTGGCTAAAATAACAAAGTTCACCAGTTTGAAGCAGTGTCTAGGTACTTTTGGCCATACAATGTACATATGCATACTTATCAAATATTTTACCACATCACTCGTTCCTATTGGCTATAACGGAATGCAGTCACAATAGCACGCACTCAGCTTGTACACAAGTTCTAGCACTCTTCACATCCAAGCAGAGCTTCAGCGCTCTCGATCAATCAGGAGCCTCCCACGCAGTGATTGCTAATTGATGCACTAATCCAGTGGTTAAGTACCCAGGAGCTTGGGAGTGCATCCAAGGCAAACACCTGGCATCGCTCATCGATGTGTCACTGCTAGAGATCCAATCGAATGAGGCAGTGCAGTTAGAGCCTCGCATCGCATGAGAAACTCAACGGTCAGTTCCACATTCAAGAAGCTTCTCAAGACCTGTCCATGATGACCATAATGACAATCTTCAATGTCACTTATTCTGCCTTTCTATGATCTTTGTCTCATTTCCTCACATTGTGTTCACCACACGATCACACAATACATTTGAAAGAGAGAAAATACTGGTGCTAGGCAACTGGGAAATGTACACAAACAGCCTAAGCTAGCTGTTGACTGAGGTAAATAAATTAGCTAGCTTGAGACAACGCAAAGGCACAGTGACACTGGAAACAAGACAAACATTAGGCATACGATATTTATGGTCAGATATGTCGCTCACCTACTAAGTACTGACTCGATTTCATTAGTTACATCATTCGGCGAACTGATCTTATGCAATCGATACGGTACAATCAATGGAAGGCAGCCTAGCGGTTAAGGTACTGGACTATGGACCATATGGACCAAGGTTCAGGGTTCAAATCCCACCTCTTGAACAAGGTTATTAACCCACAATTGCTTGGATTGTATCAATTGTAAGTCGCTCTGGACAAGAGCATCTGCTAACTGATGCAAAATGCTATGTGAAAATGATAATTCCACAGGCATGTGTATTAATGGTCAATCAATATGGGTTTGTTAATGGCCAATGCCGATATTTAGAAATCAGGGTGACCGATGGCCGATATAATGCCAACCAATATGACATTTCTTTTTTTTGCAACTGATAAAACTAATAACAATAAATGAGACATACAATTGCTGAACTTTAAGTTAATCTCAGCATCTCGTTGTTTTTAGACAGTCAGTAGTCCCAGTTTATGAGCTACAAGTTCTAATGTAGGACACAAAGTTTCTCTGCATATTCCCTGCTATTTTTGAATAGTGGATATATTGGCTGAGAAGTGCAGATATCGGACGACCGATTAGTCGGTCTATCACTAATGTGTATTAATAGAATTAATTTAATACAATGTATGTCTGTAGGGATTTCTGTTAATACAATAATAGTTCGAGAAATCTTGACTTTGCTTGAAATATGTATTAATACAAATTATTTACCAGTGCTCAGGTGGTGCAGCAGCAATTCTCCAGCCTATAAATGAAGTGACCTGCATTTGAATCCTGAGGCGACTGTGCTAACCAATGCACCACCATGCTGCCCCAGCCAGATTACCGATATCCATGTACAGTATACATATACTCTAATAATGAACAGATCTTTAGCCTTAATGTCAGGTCAAACAATCTGCACTCTGGAAAAATAGCATATAAGATAAGAGGGTGCATTCTGCACTTTTACACTCCTCGACCTCATCAGCACCCCACGAACTGATTCAGATACAAAGACTGAATAAGAAACATCAGCACATCACGTTTCATCAACTGATGCGACTACTTGGAATGTAATTTCCTTTTAGGCTTCAAAGACACTTCACACATAATACCGCAGCACCATGGACACGGAGTTCTTTGTTGTAATGAAGGAACACTCAATGATAAGTAACTTCATCTAACTGCCTCATTAGCAGCACAAAACGCATCTCCAGTTCCAAATGTACAGAAAGTGAATTCATTCTCAAAGTTATACAAAGCTTGGCGGCACAATAACCCAACAGTTGTCATCTTGACAGAAGCCTGTATGTGTCGGGGTTACGCTGCCCTGGTTCTTACACTGCTGAGCTGATTATGTTTGGTTTAAAGCATTTTAGTGGCACACTACTGCCACCCAGCGAACACATCCAGGAACTACAACAGTGCTCGGTATTAATGGATTAACTGAAGTTTGAACCGGGGGATAATCTCCTGATATACTTACCGTATAGATACATTTTGTAGTTCTCCACATACATGTTTCTTTACATACTTTGTTAGTCCCCTTTACTCTGTTCTCCAATGGTCCGGACCCCCACAGACTGAACACTGTTCACTCACTGTCCACTTTATTAGAGACACTGACCGGAGTGCTCCACCTTGTAGACATAAAGTTAGGGGCAGTAGCTCATCTGTTGTCTCACAGTTTGTGTTCCTTCAACATTGCTCAAAGGATGTTGCCTACAGGATGCTTCTGGCTGGACATTTTTGGCTGGTGGATTATTAGTAGTTCAGGAGTGACACTGCTGTGTCTGATCCACTCGTACCAGTACAACACCACCATATCAATGTCACTGCAGTTCTGAGAATGACCCACCACCCAAATACTTAATCTGTGGTGTCACCTCACACCATGCAAACATCACTGTTTTGATGCCTGGTGTGGACTCCAGCTGTGTGGAGTTTGCATGTTCTCCCTGTGTCTGTATGGGTTTCCTTCAGATATTCCAGTTTCCTCTCACAATCCATAGGTATGGATTACATCAACTGGCTTCTCTAAAGCGCCCCAGTATGGATGTGTGTGTATGTGCCCTGCAGTGGATAGGTGCCCTGTTGGTTCCAGCCTTGCGCCCTGTGCTGTCGACTCTTCAGTTGGATTAGGCATGAATGAATGCTGCCAATGACTGATCTTGATCAGCCAGAACACTGCACATTTATGGTATACAGCTTATATTTGGCAAAGCCTGGATACGAAAATGTCAAAACTTACCGTCTTCCTAAAGGCCTCAAGCTTTGATGACACGTTTTAAAAAAAAAAAAAAAAAAAAAATTGATGACACGTTTAAAAAAAAAAAAAAAAAAAAAAAAAAAAAAAGAAAGAAAGGAACATTTTTTATTAGAAAATATTTGTTGGAATTAGTTATTAAGCATATACTTTTTCCTGCCGCAATTATTTTGTCAAATGAGAAGCTGAGAAAGAGCATCAGCGTTTCATTTATCGAACCCACGTTTCCAGGAATTTCTGCCATGCTGACAGATTCAAGAGACAACTCTTTTGTGTAACACAATGTCAGCAGCGTTTCACACTGTGAAGTGGAATAAAATATGCATGAGACAAAGGAATGACTGAACGGCCCTCTGTGAAGAAAAATATGAAAGCTTATGTGAAATAGTGATTAATGACATAATTAATATTAAGTTCACTTAATAATGGTCCTCTTGAACAAAAACTGTTTAACTGTGTCAGTGTAATGTATAAGAACATTTATTGTAAAGAAGACTCTGCTGAAGGGCTTTTTAACCCTTATGAGTTCGTTATGGGATGATCTAAAGCAGTGGTTCCCAAAGCAAGGCACAGGCAATTCGGAGAAAATACATTGAAGAGAGTGAATGCTGCTGCACATTAGAACATCAAGATACATATTGTATTGCCCGAATGCCAGCGCCAGTAAAAAGTGACGTCGGGACAGTAGCACGAAAGTGTATGTGGGGTAGGGCAGTGCGGAAAAATCAATGCAGTGATGCATCACGATACATACTACATCGATTTTATAGATTTTTTTTTGAAAGAAGAAAAAACACATTTTAAGTGGAGTAAACTACAACCTCCGCTCCTGTAGATGTTGCAGGACAGTGGTTTGACTCAACTTGTCTGTGATCAATGTGATGTGACGTATTAACATGACTCTTACTACAACTAAAACTACAACATTTGGAAAATAGTCGCTCAAGTGTCACAGCAAATCTCTCCATCACGTCGCCTCTATAGACCCGAATAAAAGTCGCTAGCGTGTGTGGACCACTGGACATGTATCACAAGACAAGTGAAGGCGATTTCAAGCTGACGAAGCTGGTCACAAAACCATATCACACAGTTCAAAGAGAAAGAGCCTTTAAAAACATTTACAGCATTTAGCAGACGCCCTTATCCAGAGCGACTTACAATTGGTACAGTCTTACAATCCAAGCAATTGTGGGTAAAGGGTCTTGCTCAAGGACCCAACAGTGGCAGCTTTGGCTGAGGTGGGATTTGAACCCTGGACCTTCTGGTCCATAGTCCAGTACCTTAACCGCTAAGCTACCACAGTCCACAATAAATCAAGTGGAGATACCAGGGATTGAACCCGGGACCTCATGCATACTCATAAAAACTATCTATTATACATCTATTATCCTTATATCTATTATCCTTATACATGCAAATGATAACGTTAAGATAATTTATAGGTTTAACGTGAATGTATTTAGAATAAAATAGAAGTACAGCTCAGTGGTAGGAAGTTGAGCAGTTTTAAGAACATTAATTTAATAATAGCATTTAAATCGTTAGGTTTACCACGATGATCTATGAAATATTGTGGGAATCTTACAACAGTAGGATAAATAACTGAAAGTATATTGGGCGGTATGATGGCATTTTGGCATATAGCAGTATTAAAAAATGGTGACAGTAACTGAAACGTGACGCACCAAATTTCTGCTTCACATGCTGGGATTACCTATTTAAAGCGCCGCTATAGCAGTCAAAAGACAGCTGTTTTCAGACAAGGACCCTGTTATTGACACACAACGGTCGCTAGATGGCACCAAAAACGCTAGATGGCACCAAACAGATTGTCTCAGTTCAATAAAAACTTCCAGTGTTCATAGTCGATGTAGAGTCTTCTGATTATTTATTTATTTGTGGCAACAAAATTTCAACGGCATACATTAGGAACACACTATAAACCGGACTTGCTTTGAGCAGCACTGGAGATGTAGGTTGTTTCAGGTCCGAATTCATCCGTCTCTGTTAAGTTATTGCATAATGTATTTGATATGAGGACGGTTTCTTTTATAAAGGGGACAAGCAGACCGAATGTTATTGGAATTGTTAACGAATTGTCAATAAAATGTTAATGAAATGGCAATATGCTATTAAACGACTTGTTTCATCTCTTACAAGTCATATTTTCACACAAGCTCCCCCAGCCACGAGTAGAATATCCTCCTGAGACCCAGGAAAACTAAAGTTTGATCATTTCCGTAATTTTGAAATAAAATAAGTCTATGAGATGAAAAAAAAAACATGTCACAAGAATTTTTTTTTTCAAAAACACTTTTTGTTTATTTGTCATTTGGTATTTTTTACAAATGTCCTTTATAAGAGACAACGGGACATGGTATAGTAATTTTCTTTATGTATTTTGTGTTTCCGTTCTGCATCAGATCAAAAAGTAAGTCCCAATGTCCACTACAAAGGGCATTAAAGAAAGTACACTTAAGTGGTTAAACAAGTGCAAATCAGTTTAAAAAGTGCTTTGAAAAGGAGCTAAACCTGTTTTCTACGTAAAACATGTAAATTATAGGCTTTAGAAAAATCATTAATACATAATATTCAACAATTTACTTCTCTTGCATCCATAAAATGTGATCGCTGAGATTGCAGCCATTTTGAAAAAGCAGATCTCCCGTTGCAAATGACGCCACACAAATTATATATGTGTAAAGACCAGGATGTCCTCTAGATGGCGCATCAACTTTTAGCGCTGTGATTATATGGTTATTGAAATATTCTTTAACTCATGTCCCCCACAGAGGACAAAAATCAATTATCAGGTCTGACGAGGATATTGTGTTGTTCCTTGGTATGGCTCGCTATCTTTTGCCTGTTTTAACTTAACAATAAAATTTAAATTAACAATAAAAAATGAGTACTGTCATTTATACTGTAAAGTTTGTCATCCTCCCTTCAGGTATGAAAAACATCAATACAACCCAACCCTAAGAGAATTTACAAGTATTTAAAAATTACATAACTTTAATTATACATATTAGCTGACACGTGTCCATTTATATGTGAATTTAAAACACAAAGAGTTTCTTGGAACATTAGACATGTGGTTCAGGACAGTGAACTTTGTGATCGCTTGCCCAACTGAGCAAGTTGGGGGAAAAAAAGTTAGTTTAACCAGTTAGTTTCACAGTGTTAATTCTAGTGGAGAAGTTCAGGAATCACTGAAAAAGCGTATAAAGCATTTTTTCTGATTGGCAAAAGGAACCCAATTGTGTTGGCGTAAAGATTTGATTAACTGTAGTTCATAAGGCATTAGATGTGTTGTCCTCAGGTAAAGCTCTTTTGTGGCCCTCATACCTCATGTGTGGATACCGCACAGCCTCTCGCTCACTTCCCACAGCTTTCTGGCAAGTGCGTCGTCTCGGCCTGCGGCGCTCACCTCCTGTACGGCGCAGGAAGAGAAGTAGCGGCCGCTCAGAGGCTCCAAGCCTTCCTGCAGGGCGCAGTGCAGTGTGGTCTGAGCTCCTGCCTCTGGATCTTGGAAGAAGAGCTTGGAGAAGGGCACCATCAGCAGCCTCATCCACACGTTCATATAACGAACTAAGTCGGTAGCAATCACTCCTGATAGAAGGAGACAGAAAACAGGGTACATATAGTGGGCTTGCTCTGAGACATTAAAGGGATTTGATTTCGGCACTTTTAAGTCACATGTAAAGTCATCACCAAAGAACATGGCTTACTAGGTTAAATTACAACACCAGCCTCGTTCTTTCCTTACCTCACATCATACCACACCATGCATTGACTTAATTAGTAGATTTTGGTACTAACAATGGCCAAAGAAGTAAATACATTACAAGTCTTATATACAAACGTTTGGGTACCTCTGGACAAATTATATATTTTGTTGACTTACTAAATGATAAGAACTTAACCTTTGCCTGGAACAAAATTAAATCTGCAAAATTCCATGAATATATGTGAAAATGCATTCCTTTTAAACACTTTAAACTTTTACATAGGTAGATCCCTGGCAGCGCTACTAGTAGGAAATCACAGCAATCAAATGACCGCCGTTCGGCACTTCTAGGTATATGCTGTTGTCCATGTAATACATGTGTCTTCAAACAAATTTTGAATATTTCAGAATCCCAGAAAATATCACGATATAATTTTTTTTTCCAATATCGCACACCCCTACACTCTACCTCTGTGACACTGATCGGTACAAATGAAAAAAGTTGGGTGCCCAGTAGGGCTGCAACTAACGATTATTTTAATAATTGATTAATCGGTCGATTACTTTTTCAATTAATCGGGGGAAAAAAACAACTTTCCATGTCTTTATTCAGAAATATAACATTAAATAACAGAGCAAATAAGTGCTTACAATAAATGAATAATAATAAATTAAATTCATTAATAAATTAAAATAACAAATTAAATAAGAAAGAAAGATAAGTGCATCTCTGATGCAAACACTACACACAAACTCATTCACTCCCTTTCTTTAGGAACTTTGCATTGCAATACAAAAATGTTAGCATGTCAACATGCTCCAGGCTAAAGCTGGTTCTCTTCTTTAGGGACTATGGCCCTGTCCACACGAACACGGGTATTTTTAAAAATGTAGCTTTTTCTATGCGTTTTGACCGTTCGTCCACGCGAAAACGGCGTATTAGGTCACTAAAAACGGACTGTTTTTTTTTTGCAAAACTCCTTCCAGGGTGAAGATTTTCAGAAACTCCGTTTTCAGCGTTGTCGTGTGGACTGGGGAAAACAGAGTTTCTTGCTTGTAACGTCATTTGTGCGCCGTTATCTCCTTTGTTTACATGAGGTGATTTTGTGCAATAGCGGACGTAGCCAAAATAGTGCCAGCTGTAACACTGCTGACCGAACTTGTTACAAAATCTACAAATACGTTTACAATTATTACTTTTTCATTACACTGAAGAACAGAGGCGTCAGAATGCCCTACGGAGGTCACTACTATATCCATCACACCCACGAAGCAGTTCCCGCCCCCAGTGTCGCCGGTTTGGGATGAGACCCGGTCGGACCTCTCATTGGTGGGACAGCTTTCAAAACAAAGTGGTTGTTGAAGAACAATGGTGAGAAAATGTTCGTATGCACAGGACATCGCTGTTGTCGTTGAGTGAGCTGCTTCGTCGGCATATAGGACTGCTGGTTTGGCTCTGCTCTGAGCAGCAACTGTGTGCGTTTATGTGGACGAAGTTTTTTGTTTAAACAGTGCTTGTGTGGACGGGATGTTTTTTATAAATGAATTTAAACCCCCGTTTTAGAAAATACCCGTGTACGTGTGGACATAGCCTTAATGCTAACTTGTTTTGAAGATTCCGCGTCCCGCGTCAGCTCGCTCCGTTCAATCGCTCGTGTTTTTTTTTTTTTCCCCAACGCTGACCGCAAGTGCCGCAAGTAACGTAGGCGGATATGATAAGGCGGGGGACACATAAATCATGCGACACGACGAATCGATAATGAAATTCGTTGTCAACGCTTTTAATAATCGATTTTATCGATTCGTTGTTGCAGCCCTAGTGCCCAGCACAAAACGTAGGCTACAAACACAAGATGGTGCCAACAAACAAAATGGCACTCTACGTCTCATCAAACTAGGGTTGAGATGGGTCTTCCCCATTGTCCCAAACTCAAAAAAAGCTTTCTTATTTTAAATTAACTATTCATTTTCTTTCCTTTCAGATTTTGGTTTCCTTTCCCTAAGACCTTTTCTCTTCCTCTTTCAGCTGTTTTTCTCCATCTTGAGATGCACTTCTTTCTCTTCAACCAAATTACTACATTTACAGCATTTAGCAGACGCCCTTATCCAGAGCGACTCACACTTGATACAGTCATACAATCCAAGCAATTGTGGGTTAAGGACCTTGCTCAAGGACCCAACAGTGGCAGCTTGGCAGAGGTGGGATTTGAACCCTGGACCTTCTGGTCCATAGTCCAGTACCTTACCCGCTAGGCTACCACTTTTCATCCACCCATTTACAGGCAGCATCTCATATAAAGAAACCGCACTGATGCTGGCCCTTGGCCAGTTTAAACAGCATGTCACCCAGGTGCTGTAATGACTAAGTGCAGCCTGTTAAAGCTGAATGAGGTAACCCATGTGGCCGTGCCATGGCTTCTGGGATGGTGGTGGTGCCTACAGATGCTGCTGGCGCTCTGACACAGGAATTGAGGTGTTCAGAATTCCAGAAGACCTTACAGCATATTCATTATAAACACTAAAAATACAGCTTACAGTAAGAAGGTGAAGACTGTAGCTGAACAATCACTTACCAGGATGCAGGCTGTAGCAGGTGACCCCGGTCCCCTCTAGGCGGTTGGCGAGCTCGCGGGTAAACAGCACATTACAAAGTTTGCTGTGGCAGTAGGCCATAAAGCAGTGCCAAGTAGACTGTCCCGTCACCACATCCTTGTGTGTGTTGAGCAAATTGAAGTCCACAGAGCCCAGGCGATGTAGCAAAGCCGACACATTGATGATCCGACTCTGCCCTGTCGCCTTCAGCCGATCCAGCAGCAGCAAAGTCAACAAGAAGTGACCCAGGTGGTTGACTCCGAATACCATGCCAAAGCCATCTTCGGTCCTGCCTGGTGCCACCAGGCCTAGATGAAACGTACAGATTAACAATACATATTTAAAGTTAACTTATTGTACTGGGTAATATGCACTACACCGATTATACACCTGCATTGTTGATGAGAAGATCCAGTCTGGGCTCAGTCTTTAGAAAGGTCTCGGCAAAAGTGCGCACAGATTTCAGACTCGCCAAGTCCAGATGCATAAAAATAACAGCCATGTTGCCACTTTCCTACAAAAGGCACAAACAGACAGCAGTTATATTAAATTTGACGATATGGCAATGATCAGGTGGGCAAAGAATAACATTAGACTTACCCTTCTGATGTCATACACAGCAGCCTCTGCTTTCTCCTTATTTCTGCAGGCCAGGATCACCCTGGCTCCTCGTCTGGCCAAATCCAGCGCTGTTGTCTTCCCAATGCCAGTGTTAGCACCTGTGCCAAATAATGTACGGGATGGTTAAAGAAGGACAGCAAGCAAACTGTCACAATGTTTTTAAGCCACTGGCATGAGAGTCACTTTGGCACTACACTTGTGTCGCTATAACCCATCGATCTCTCCCTATCACAAACACACACAAAAAACAGAGAACTGTGGTGTACTAGCGGTTGAGGTACTTGACCATGGACCAGAAGGCTCAGAAGGGTTCAAAATCCCACCTCTGCCAAGCTGCCACTGTTGGGTCCTTGAGCATGGTCTTTGTGCTGGTGCATGAGTAGTTTTTCAGCAGGTTACTGATCTACTGAAGCAATCTATCTAGGTGTTTGTTTATTTGAACAATTGCGTTTTCCCACCCACTTTACACCTTCAAGAGACCAGTATTGATCAACAGAAACCAGTTTAGACCAACAACCAATTATAGCCAACTTTATTTTTTTGTTTGTTGTTTTTATTTTGCAGGTAATTGAGAAATTTGTGCATGATCAAAACAGTATGTAGATTACTGTGAAGGCATTCTTAGTCTCCATTCTAGTTTGTCCAAAAGGTGTTCAGTGGGGTTGAGGTCAGGGCTGTGTGGGCCTGTTAAATTCTTCCAAACCAACTCACCCAACCATGGCTTTATGGACCTTGGAAAAAAAAAGAACCTTCCCCAAACTGTTCCCACAAAGTTGGAAGCATGCAATTGTCCAAAAATTATTGGTCTGAAGATTTGGTATTAAGGTTACTATTTGGTAAGCATCTTGGTATTAAGCATTAAGATTTCCCCTCACTGGCCCTAATCCACCACAATAGCATTATCCCTCCTTAACCAAACTTCACAACTGGCACAAAGCAGTCAGGCAGCTAATGTTCTCCTGGCATTCACCAAACCCACACTTGTCCATGAGACTGCCAGACACACGATCATGGTTTGTCACTCCACATAACAGGGTTCCACTGCTCAAGAGTCCAGTTTTGGCGTGTTTTACACCACTCCATCTGACACTTGCCATTGTTCTTTGTGACGGAAGGCTTGCCTGCAGCTGCTTTGCCAAAGAAATCCATGCCATGAAGCTTTTTTGTTCTTGTACAGAACTTTAACACTTTTAGACACTTCACAAACTGACTTGTTGAAATGGGGGTATTCTATTACAGTACCATGCTCGAGCACTTTACGACAAACTCGTTCACAAATGTTTATAAATGCAGGTTGCATGGCTAGGGGCGTACGTTTATACACAGGTGGCAATGAGCCTGAACGAAACACCTGAATTCATTGCGTAAGAGGTGCCAATACTTTCGTCGATGTGGCGTAGGTGTAGGTTTAGAGCTTGATAATTTGCTAAAATAGGCGTGTTAACTATCTACAAAACAACCGAATACTTTGAAGGTTCAAAACGATTCAAAATGAGTCAACACAGTCTGTACAGCTGTCCAAATAATAATAAAATTTGTTTTAAACCCGATGAACAAACCAGTAACTATAGCCGTTTTCCCCTTCAGCGTCGCTTTGCTCTTACATCGTCTTCCTCTAAACACTGTGTAGTATATAACTACATATAAAAACACCACTCCTGCTATCAGCGTTAACAGGGCAGACATTATTATATCACGTTAACTAGGAGAAATAATCAAATGAACCGTCCAACTTCCCAGCTGCTCCCAGTTGTTTCTCCAACAGTTTTCAGTGACGTCACTGGCGTACTTCCGGATCTCTTTGCCGCTCAAGTACACCTTTTACCGCAAGGTGGCGTTCTTCTACTGCTATCAGCATTTCTTAGCGCTGTGTGTATGAAACAACTGGACGGCATTTATGTAGGACTACTTATGTTATAAAGCTTAAGATTTATTAAGCATGACACAACAAATACTAAACAATGTACATCGTGTTAAGCTACATTGCTTATTGATAGTATTTGCATTCATATTTAGATATTTATGGCAGGTCCGATGTCATGAACCACCTGCTGGGAACAACAGCTCTTAAGGGTTTGGACTCAAATCCTGGGTAGGGCTTGCAATGTGAAGGTTGGGCTGTGGGTTTCTGGAAGGCAATAGAGTGGTGCCCTGTGAATTCCAGGTTAGGCTCCAAACCCTTCCCTCTGACTCTCGCTTTGTGTTGCTTTTATACATTTAGGTGCACGGGTAGTGCAGCAGCTGTTTGCCAGCCAGTTTCCGGCCATGCCTAAGGGGAGGTTGGTCGAGGCATCAACCCCAGCACTGCAACAGCAACCTCTGACGGGCCGGTGATGGACTGGCGAACTATGCTTATGTCATGTGTTTTCTGGAATAAGCACCACATCCATGCAGTCCTGACCAGGGGAAGCAGGGTTAACATTCTAGATCCTAACCCAGAAGGTACACCCTGGACATGGCACCAGTCCATCACAGGGCTCAGTATCATAGGCAGACCATGATTTGGCCATTATGTTGCAAGCCCCTCCCAGGATTCGGACCCCCAGGAACTGCTATTTACCACTGAGCCACCAAAGCGTAATAAATGAAAGATTTACTGAAGTCTAAAATTCCAAAGACTTGTTTTTTTAAATAAATGTAATATTTTTTTTTTATTCTGTATGGCCTCATGTACTAAATATGTATACACTGATTTTATTGTTTCTGATTCCTTTTTCTGTTTTTTCTTCTTTTCTTTTCTCTTTATTTTGACTCTTTTACAATTTTTATTCCATTTTGTTGTTGTGATTAATTTTTCTTTCTTTACATGCCTCTTATTGAAGACCTCATATACTAATGAAATGTGTCTTATTAAGAATACTGTAGGTTCTCCAAAGGGGGGAGTAGTGGCAGGCACAAAAAATAAATAAATAAATAAATAAATGCCTATAAATAATCTCAAAGTGATTATGAGTTAAGGCTGAAAAAACAAAGCCAAGAGTGAAATGTATAGACAGGACTGGATCTGCCATCTTAACACCACCAAATCTTCTGCAATAGTTTGTGTTTGAGGAGATTTAAGAACACAGAGGTTCCAATCGTACTCCTCAATACAGAATCTCTCCAGAACCTTCAGAGTGGAGGAAGTGGCCTCTCCTCTTCAACTCATCCCACCAGTTTTCAACATAGTTTAAGTCACGGAATCGCCAAAACCCTGATCAAAAAGCATTGTTATGCTGGAGGACTTGTTCTAACAGATAACAGCTAAATACTATAGATTGTATATTGTCCCATCGCTCTGCCCCATAGTGCACCCCCAACACATTTCTAGGCTTTGGATTTTGGATGTAGTCATATTTATTCAAATCTCATAAACTGACAAACTGACTCCAATAAATCACATCATTACAAGACAAATACATTTTACCTTGTCAGATTTATTCAGGCTGTGTTTATCCAGTATCATTTACAAACTGGTGTATTAAGAGGCTCAATTCTGGTTCCACTACCAAACAAACAATCCATGCAGGCTTATGTTTATACTCTTTATTTATTTTTTATTTTTTGCACAGATCACACTGTGGCAATGCTAAAATCACATCAGTGTGTGGTTCACAGCCTCTGCGCGATGAAGCTCCTCACTCCCTTCTTACTTTAATATGAGGAGCAATGGATCCAAAGCACTGTAAACACTGCCATGTAGCACCAGCCTGTGCCATGAGTCTAAGTGGTCCAGTTACTGAACTAGGTGATAGGAGGATCAGAAGGCTTAGGTGGGTATGGAAGGAAGGGACGGGGAGGGACACGCGGCCTTCACTGGTGGACCCGGCGGAGTGACTGCACCTGGAAGGTGTGAGCATGGGATCCCCACTCTCGGTAGTGTTTGTACTCGCCGCCGTGCCGGTCACACTCCAGGATATACTGGTATCCACGGTAACCTGGATACTGGTAGCAAACCCAACTGAAATAAAATGAAAAGGGACATAGTTGTGCTTTTTAATTTTCTATCCTAATACGTTACTGTGTGTTAGATATGGAATATTACTGTAAATATACACTCACTTTATTAGGTACATCTCCTCCTTTCTACACTCACTGTCCATTTTATCACTTACCACATAGATGCACTTTGTAGTTCTACAATTACAGACTGTAGTCCATCTGTTTCTCTACATACCTTATTAGTCACCTTGTTCTCTAATGGTCTGGACCACCACAGGACCACCACAGATGGTGGTGGTGTATTAGTGTGTGTTGTGCTGGTGTGAGTGGATCGAACACAGCAGTGCTGCTGGAGTTTTACTAAACTAGGAGTTAGACTGAAAATAGTCCACCAACCAAAAATGTCCAGCCACCAGAGTCCTGTGAGCACTGATGAGGGATTAGAGGATGACAACACAAACTGAAAACAACAGATGATCTCCAAATGTATATCTACAAGGTGGAGCAATATGGTAGGCATGTCTAAGAGTGCACAGTGAGTGAACAGATGGGGATTGTGGTGGCCTAGCGGTTAAGGTACTGAACTATGGAAGACCAGAAGGTCCAGGGTTCAAATCCCACCTCTGCCAAGCTGCCACTGTTGGGTCCTTGAGCAAAACCCTTAACCCCACAATTGCTTGGATTGTAAGACTGTACCAATTGTAAGTCGCTCTGGATAAGGGCGTCTGCTAAATGCTGTAAATGTAAACAGATTGTTTAAAAACTCCAGCAGCACTGCTGTGTCTGATCACACCACCACCACATCAGTGTCACTGCAGTGCTGAGAATCATCCACCACCCAAATAGTACCTGATCTATGTGGGTTCAGACTATTAGAAAACAGGGTAAAAGAGACTAACAAGTATGTAGATAAACAAATGTACAACATTCTGTAATTGTAGAACTACAAAGTGCTTCTATATGGACAAAGGAACTGATAAAATGAAATAATTGCAAAAACAAGGAGGTGTACCTAATAAAGTGATCAGTGACTGTACATGTCAAACATGAATAATATTATGTTACCATGACATAGCTCCATCTATGTATGGATGGACAAATTATAAAATTAGCTAAGCAAAGTAGATTAATAAATGTAGCTATATCAGGCTCGTTGGTCTAGGGGTATGATTCTGGCTTAGGGTGTGAGAGGTCCTGCGTTCAAATCCTGGATGATTTCAGTGTTCACTGCTTATTTGTGCAGTCTGACTATCTGATACAAAAACAGTTTTGGTGGTCCCAAATCAGTAGTTTGCTGAGAGAGCGAGCATGATACTTACGCCCCACTTTGGACCTGCATGGATCCAATCTCATTGTTGGGCCAGCCCATGGCCTGAAGAGATGGGTAGTCATCATTTATCTCCCACTGATGCCCAATGAAATTCTCCCGCTCAAACACGACGATCTTGGACTCTTTGTGGTTCTGCACATATCAGCACAGAATCAATGTAGTGCTTTTAATCTCATTGAATTTATATTACTAGATATTATAGTCTTAAAAAAAAAAAACACTCACAGCACAGCAGACCGGGCGGAAGGATGTAAGCCGCTCAACGTGGTAGGCGTTGCTGCCACTCCATGCCTCCCAGCGAGGGTAGTCTCCTCTCTCCAGGACAAACTGCTGTCCACAGTAGCTGGAGTGCTCATAGCCCACCCAGCTGCCCAAACCAACACACATACAGAGTGAAGTTACAAAAAACAACCAGCCAGAACAGACAGAAAGATGCACAGTCTCAAAGAAAATGAAATATTTCATTCATATCGTTTAGCCAACACCACTATTGTAGCGATTGCATAAGAATTGTAATAGAAACTTGTTCAATCATTTTTATACCTGCTTAATCCAATTCAGGGACGAGGGGAGAGTTGGTATAGAGTACAAGGTGGAAACCAACCCAAGACAGGGCCCCAATCCATTGCAGTGCACAAGCACACTCACACTGGGTCACTTTAGAGACACCAGTTGACGTAATGAATGTCTTTGGAATGTTGGAGGAAGCACAGGTAGCCCTGGGGGCCAGGAATTGAACCAGGTCTCTCTCTTTTATTTATTCTACTTTTGAACATTCATGCTTGACCTAAAGCTGGGATTTTATACGTGTTTAGAACACTAATCTGCAACGGGGACACACCCTGTTCAACTTCTACAATGACACACCTCATCGTTGAAACTCAGGAGCCTTTGGTGAGGTGGACAGTCCAGGAAATGAGGCAGGATATGAACTAGTGATGCTCATCGGTAGAGTACTCGTTCAGAGAGCTGTACCACACTGGTTCGTATCTCACTTCTGACAAGTTGAGGTTTAATTGTGTTTCAAGAGGTTCTACAAGATGCCTGCTTAGTTTAGTTACACCTTGCCATTGGTTCCAGAGTCAAAGTCAAAGCCAAATGTATTACTGTGGTGCTTTTGACAGCTGCATTGTCTCAAATAAGCTTTACAATAATCTAGACCCAAACCCCTAACTGAGTAAGCCTAGGGCAATAGTGACAAGGAAAAACTCCCTAAATGCTATAAGGAAAAAACCTTGAGAAGACCAAGACTCAAAAAGGGACATAACCTCAGTGGGCAGCCTAGATGATATATGCAAGAATTTAACCAAGTTATTCAACCAAGAGACTCAACAAGTGAATATGAGTACCATTTCAAATAGGACAGGCACACACACAGTCTATTGTTTTTTTATTATTATTATTATTATTATTATTATTATTCCCCCTATTATAATTTATTATAATTCATTAAGACTTGGACTCAGATGGTCATTTATAGGCACACACCTGCACACCTGTACACACACAATAAAAGAAATGTTTATACATTTCATACTTACGCTCCACACTCCACCTTCAGTGAGCGAACATTGCCCATTGCGCATTCCATGATGTTCTGGCAGGATGAGGTGAACTCCATGCGTTTTCCCTGGAAATTCTCCTGATCATATACTGTGATCTAGAGACGAATACAGTGACACTTGTAATGAAAAGTGACATAAACAGTCCATTCTTAATAAAAGGTGACATAAACACTGATTCAAGGAAGCATCACCCTTGAATCACAGCTTGGACTCACCTTCCATGGACCCAGTGGTATGGGATTAGTCAGAGCCATGTTTGGAAAAATGTCGTGTGACCAGCCTGTAAAGGAAAAGGTTAGGGGAACATAAAAAGAGTTGGATACAGTTTGAATTAGGCTTATGATTTCATTTAGTTCCAAAAGGCTTCAATAATTTAGACACAAAGTGCATAACAATTTGGATTTCCCAAAGCTTGTCACTTGTTTCATCCAGTCGGAACTGCATGCATGCAAATTTAGCATGCATATAAATGATGTAGTGAACAGAACAATATAAAGATTAGTATTATATTGGTTTTGCTACTCTAATTAGGTGTTTGTGGGCCATTTAAATTGTAGTTTCTTTATGCAGGATGTACATGTGCCTTTTGTATTTTTGTTTTTTCATGTTTTTCCCATTTTTCCTGGTCAGGGTTGCAGGGGTTCTGATCCCTATCCCCAGAGCACAAGCCACCCTATTGCAAGGCTATATAGGGGCACAGTTGCAGTGCTGGGAGATGATCCCCAATCCATACTCAATCTCAACCCCTAACATACAACAACACAACAAAATACTGCTGCATGTTGTTGTTGTGGGAAATGATGTGGCAAAACCAGCAGCAATTTGTTAGCCCCCTTCCAGCCAGGTAGGGGCATCATACAGACACAATTGCCTGTGTCTGATGTTGGGGAGACCAGCAGGGTTAGGTTTAGCTGCAACAGCTACCCTTGTCATCCCTGCGATGGACTGGCATTCCATCCAGGGCACACTTACACAGTATGCCCTCTAAAATAGTCTCCTGAGCAGGAAAATGCATTCAAATAGGGTAAAATTGAAGTAGACTCCACCACCAAAGACAATTGCTAATAGAAAATGACAGAAATGGCAAAGACATTCCCAGCTTACCTGAGCTCCCTAATAAATAGCAGTCAGGGGGCTCCACACAGTGGCCTCCTGACCTCTACCTCAGCTTCTATTTATACATTGGCTGTATGGGAAAGCCTGGCCCCGGGCTGGCCGATGGTCAGCAATTTGCTCCAGGCTTCATTGTTCATGCCAAAGCCACTGGCTTTACCCAGACCATATTACTAGCTGCCAGGAGGGCACAGTGCCCACTGCTCCCTGCTATGCCAGGCCAACTGCTTACATGCATAGTTCTATACAGGCTTGTTTGCTGCAGAACGTCACCATTGATGATGTTTTTTTCCACCTGAAGAATCCACAAGAGTAGCAGCAAAACAACAGCAAATGAAACACCACCCAATGCTTGCGGTTCTCTCTCCTGACTGACAACCGCCTCAGCTGACCTCTTGCCTGTACACACACATACATGCACACATAGGCTTTAACATGTCCATCTCTCTATTCATGTCCATGTCCAGCCCACTCTTTAGAATTTATGCAAAATAGGCTGAGGCTGAAATGGAACATGAGGAGGAGTGTCACACTGTGAAAGCAAAGCACAGAACATGTCATTCTGAGATGCAAATAAGCCCTTTTAGTCAAAAGATGATTCATTTCCAAGCTGTTGTTTAACTAGGAGTCATACGCTGTCAGGAGCAGCATGGGTTTAAATCATGGAAATACATGATCAAATAAACAATAGTGGTTCTTAAGAATGGGGTGAGCTAGTTTAAAATAAACATACTTTTTTGTAATATCTTGCAAATATACAGTGCGAACCAAAAATCTGAGCGCACTAGTGAAAATACGTGTTTGGATCTTCGTAGAGATGGATCCTTACTGTCAAGGGCTGTCAAGGGCTGCCACAGCAGCTCATTCTGATCTTCACGACCTTCACGTTGCAAGCCAAACCCAGGATTTGAACCCAGGGCCACAGATACTGCCAATTCCAGCAGCTGGCTCTATCTACCACGGCCAGCAGAGCTGCAAATATTAATACATTCTGTCATTTATCAAAACCATTTCTTTACACAATTCAACTTACTCAAGTTATTAGCACAGTCGCCTCAAAGCTAAAGAGATCCTCGGTTCGATCGCAACCTCAGACTCAGGTTCACTCCTGATCAAGTGCGACTATGGTGGACTAGCGGTTAAGGTACTGGACTATAAACTTGAAGGTCCAGGGTTCAAATCCCTCCTCAGCCAAGCTGCCACTGCTGGATCCTTGAGCAAGACTATCAGTGCAAGTCACTTTAGAGAATGGGGTCTGCTAAATGACTAAACGTACAAAAGCTTCTTTGGTCTGTAGAAGGGTCAACCTGGCATCCCAGTGAAGCTGCCAGATGCTGCTCAAGCATATGGGCAGGTCACAATAAATGCTTGCCACTGTAACCTATAGAAGCTTTTTTTCAGAAGAGTTTTGTTCAGCCTTTTTAATACTGCATAAACATTTCCTGCATTTTCTGCTCGAATTCTAATCAAGAGCAATAATTATATAGGGTCATTATACCATTGCAAAAACAATGGTATAGCTAATGTATGGTGGCCTAAGACTTTTGCACAGTACTTTACGTTTGGGATAATCAAGACTTTTTGTGAAAATTGAAATCTTTTGTTTAGATATTGTCACTAAATTGGCTGTTTTTGCCATTTATACAGATGACCCAGTAATTAAACCTGCCTCCGGAAATCACCTTAATTACTTGACTCATACCATTCTATTTTCTTTGTCAGGTTAACAGCTGAAGGCAGATTCAACTCGGTAGTGGAGTGAGCTGAGACCAGCCTACTGAGATCAGCACATTGCAATCAGTTCTACACACTGAAAGAGGGGAGGGGGTGGAATAGGAGGAAGGGAGGGAGGGAACTGTGGAGTGGCCAGCTTTTTGCTGATGGAAGTGGGCGTCCGGCAGCGTTCTGGAACAAAGAGTCGAGCAGAGTCAGCAAGGCTGCCGAGTTCAGCCCACTCTCCACACCCTACTTCAAAAAATCCCAGCACTTTTATCCAATGGCACGGTGGCATGCTGGCTTTGTAGCAAAGCTGGTATGTGTTTGTATATATAACCCTTCTAAGGACTGGAAGCCACACTACATCTTAACTTCTGCCAGCACATCTCTTACATTCCACTGCTCTGTACCCGACTGCTGCGATTTGGTGAGATCCATAAATGGAGGGTGGGGAACCACATTTAAGGGATGCTTAAACACTGAAGGAGGGTCCATAATGCACTGTAGATTCACAGGCAGCTGGTTCCTCGTGGCTCCAGGGTTTCAGGTTTGATCCTAATCTCCAGGTACTGTCTGTGTGAAGTTGGGCATGTTCTTGCTGGATTTCCTTCCACTTCCCAAAAACATGTAGTTAAGTGGATTAGCACCTCTAAAATGTCCCAGGTATGAGTGTTAATGAATGACTGAATGTTTGACGGACTGACACTGGAGCCCAGAGTTTTCAGAATACTCTCTGGACCCACAAAAACCTGACCAGGATAAAGCAGTTACTAAAGATGAATGACATTTTTTTGTTTAAATATGTTTCAGTTGCCAGTGCCTTCCAATCACCATATTAATGTATTAACTTAAATCTTTAGCCCCCATGTTATCCTGATCAGGGTCACACTAGCGTCTGTCCAGATACTACTGGGTATACCCTGGGCAGACGGGGGTGGCCAGAGGAATCCTATGTAGGAGAACATACCAAACTTCACACAATCAGTAACCAGAGGCAAAGATTAAACAAGGGTCCCTGTACCTGGCAGGACAAACGCCACTTATTGCACCACCTTTGCCTACACAACAAAATGCTTTGATTTGAGCTTTAGATTTTTACATTTTCATACAATGTTACGTTACTATTTTTTTTTAATTCCTTTTTTGTGAATGCAGCCTCTGCCATGTCTCATACTGCTGTGCAGGGGAGTGTTGGGAGCCGTTCTGCCGTAGGGATGCCTATCCATAAGGTAAGCCTAATTCTCTTCTGAACTACTATAAATGCTGTTGTACTGTACTTCAGTACTTCTAGAAATGTTGTGCGTTCTATGTGCAGATATATCTGTACGAGTGCGAGAATTTCCAAGGTCACAGAATGGAGTTGAGCAGCGAGTGTCGCAATATCTGTGACAAGGGCTTTGATCGTGTGCGCTCCATCAGGGTGGAGTGTGGGCCGTAAGTCTCGCATGTGGATTATGTGAAGATGAAACTTTCAGAGACATCACTGACTCCTGTATTGTATGCTTGCATAAATATCTTCTGTGTATCCTCAGCTGGGTAGGTTACGAGCAGCAGAACATGTGCGGTGAGATGTTTATGCTGGAAAAGGGCGAGTACCCTCGCTGGGACACCTGGTCCAACAGCTACCGCTGCGATAGGTTCATGTCCGTCAGGCCAGTGCGCATGGTGGGTCAATCAATATGAAGAGATTTTCAGCCCTTTGTCATATACCATATACTGCATATACACTCACCGATCAACTACCATATAGAAGCACATATAGTTCTACAATTACATACTGTAGCCCATCTGTTTCTCTTCATACTTTTTAATCCCCTTTACTCTGTTCTCCTATGGCCAGGACCACCACAGTTCAGGTACTATTTGAATGGTGGACCATTCTCAGCACTGCACTGACACTGATGTGGTGGTGGTGTGATAATGTGTGATTTGCTGGATCAGAACAACAGTGCTGCTGGAGTTTTCAAATACTGTGATCACTCCCTGTGCACTCTATTAGACATATCTTCCATATTGCTCCACCTAAAGAGAGTAGCTGATCATTTGTTGCAGAGTTTGTGTTAGTCAGCTTCTAATCTTTCATCAGTGCAATCAGGATGCTGGTGGCTAGACATTTTTGGTTGGTGGACTATTTTCAGTCCTGCAGTGATGCTGAGGTGGCACCAAAAACACCAGCAGCATTGCTGTGTCTGATCCACTCATAGCAGCACAACACACACTAACAAACCACCACCACATGCAGTGCTGAGAATGATCCTCCACCCAAATAGTACTTGATCTATGGGGGAACTGCCATAGATCAGAGAACATTAGAAGACTAGAAGAAACTAGTATTATTACCTCCAAAACTCCACTGATTTTGTTGTCCACTGATCATGACATCATTTTATGCACTCTCTGTTTAGGAAGCCCTTCAGTCTTGAGCTGTGTCTGAAAAAGTTCCCTTTCTTATCTCTTCCCCATTCACTAATTAAACTATTCCATATGGAACACTATTTAGGGCAGGAGTAAGGAAGGCATCTGAATTCGGATTTCGAATAAACTTACTTGAGATTGTGCTGGAAACGCATCATGTAGACTCTTGGTCGCATTAATCAAATGGTTTTGGTAGCTGGTAGAATCAGGTTTGTTTTCTCTCTGCAGGACTCGCAGGATCATAAGATCTGCCTGTATGAATGTTCCAACTTTGAGGGCCGTAAAATGGAGGTCTGTGATGAGGACATCCCCAGTCTGTGGTGTTATGGCTTCCAGGACAGAGTAGCTAGCATTCAGGCTGCTGGAGGAACGTAGGTCCTCGACGTTATCCCTGTGGAAAGATATCTACTTTAATAAAAGATCACTTTTACAATATGCTTGCTGTTTTGTAGGTGGGTTGGGTACCAGTACCCTGGTTATCGTGGATACCAGTACCTGTTTGAGTGTGGCCCCTTCAAGCACTGGAACGAATGGGGCGCCAACCATCCGCAGATCCAGTCCATCCGCCGAGTGCGAGATATGCAGACGCATCGCAGAGGCTGCTTTGAGATGACTGCGTGAGGAACCCTTCAGGGACTGACGGATCTCGCAGGAGCAACTGAGGACAAACCAATCAGCAACATCAGTGATATGTTATGGGGTCTACAGCCCACAGTGTCACTAGTTGATAACGTACAGCTTTTTCTTAGCTGATTAATCATGTGTGATTTCCTTCAACAGTTTTCTGTTCTGAAACCCTTTATACATCAGTATTCATACGTGTGGATAAGCTGTGCTGAAAACTGAACAGCAACTTATCTATATTGGATTTTTCCACAGCAATACCAGTTAACCTAAAAATCCCAAATTACTGAGTTAAACCCATGACACCGAACTCTCTCAGAGCTGTGAAGGTTTGGGTAGCTCTGCAATTTTGGAAAGTCCCCTAAAATGGCAAGCTTATTTGGTCAGTATTGCTTTCAGTAGTGATAAGACTGTGGTCCAGTCACACATATCATTCTCAGGGATGCTGGCATCTGGAAATATTCTCCACAAACACAATAAATGGCTTTTAAACGTCAATATTACACAGCACTGTGTTTAACCTTTTTTTGTTTTTAGCACGTCTGGTTCTGGTGGATTATTCTCAGTCCAGGTTGGGACACTGAGGTGTGTAAAAATCTAAACGTGGTACCAGTGTCACTGCTGCAGTGAGAACAGTCCACCATCCAAGAGTTACAGTGCCTCAAAGAAACTCATACCTTAGAAAGTCAGTCATTTTTAATGTCTTACAACCCAAAATCAAAATACATTAAAACATTTTTCTACCTTTATTTACACATTTACCTTACAACATTCAAGAAACAAGAAACGATATTTTTCAAAAATGAACAGAACAAAATTAAAAACTAAATAACAAGGTTGGAAAAGTGATCACTCTCCTGCTTTAATACTTTGTATAGCCACTTATTACTTTAAGTACAGGTGCTCCCTGATTTACAATGTGGTTACTCCTTCATAAGCTGGATGCATTGTAAACCGAGGAATTTAAAATATACAGTGGTGCTTGAAAGTTTGTGAACCCTTTAGAATGTTTTATATCTCTGCATAAATGTGACCTAAAACATCATCAGATTTTCACACAAAGTCCTAAAAGTAGATAAAGAGAACCCAGTTAAACAAATGAGACAAAAATATTATACTTGCTCATTTATTTATTGAGGAAAATGATACAACATTACATATTAGTGAGTGGCAAAAGTATGTGAACCTCTTCTTTCAGTATCTGATGTGACCCCCCTGTGCAGGAATAACTACAACTAAACATTTCCTGTAACTGTTGATCAGTCCTGCACACCGGCTGGAATTTTAGCCCATTCCTCCGTACAGAACAGCTTCAGCTCTGGGATGGTGGTGGGTTTCCTCACATTAGCTGCTCACTTCAGGTCCTTCCACAACATTTCGTTTGGACTTTGACTTGGCCATTCCAAAACATGAACTTCATTCTTCTTTAACCATTCTTTGGTAAAAGTTCCTGGTCAGTTCATGGACAGATGTCCTGACATTTTCCTTTAGAATTCACTGAAATAATTCAGAATTCATTGTTCCATCAATGATGGCAAGCCGTCCTGGCCCAGATGCAGCAAATGATACTACCACCACCATGTTTCACAGATGGTATACGGTTCTCATGCTGGAATGCAGGGTCTTCCTTTCTCCAGTCATAACACTTTTCTTTTAAACCAAAAAGTTCTATTTTCCTCTCATCCGTCCACAACGCATTCTTCCAATAGCCTTCTGCCCGGATAGCAGGCATCTATAGCAGAGTACCATACTGTGTATTCTTTGCCCAGGGAAAAATTGATGTTCAGTCAGAATATGGTTTCTGCTGAATGATTCTTTATGTGTATTATTGAATCCCATTACAGTTGAAGTCAAGTAACTGGTTGTACCTGAGCAAGATGAGAAGATAATGGTTACTCTAAAGGGACTGATCACTTATGTATACCAGGTATTTTACAAATTAAATTAAATAGATCAGAAATTATGTTATTTTCACATTGATCTTGAGAGATAAAATATGTAAAGGCAGCTGCAACAGGCTTTCTTCAAAAATAAACAAATACATTTAAAAAATAATTTAAATGAAAACAAATTTATAAAACGTATCAGGCTGTAATTTGACAAAAAGTAAGGACACAGTTATGAATTTTTCTCCGCTTTAGTCCTCTGGTAGTCCCTTTCTATTCATAGACAGAGTATAGGGCATAACAAATTACATTTTCTCAAGGCTATAAAACTATTAAGTCAGATCAATTTTAATGAACAAATGTATTTGGAGGGCTGTAATAAATGTATTCTTCAAAGTGCAAACATTTCTTTGAAGAGCTGCGGAGATGTGGTTGAGCAAAAGCAGGCTGTTTCCTTCCTGTAAACTCATCATAACTGAAGAGTCCCAACCACCACACTGAGTCATAATTATTATTCATTTGCATTTTGCTACAGGTTTGCTAGCTGGGCTCTTGATGTGGTATCAGTCACACTATATTAAGATGTGCATTTGTACTGAAATCTGATGAGCCCGTAAGATGTGACTACAAATTAGCACCATCCAGCCATTTCCACTTGTTTTGTTCAAGAGATGGCTGCAGCATAAACAATTGCTGTTCTGCTCCCAGTTTTAATCTCCCTGGAGGTGCCAGCTTCAGCACGAAGGGATTTTGGCTGTCAAATGTGACTTGAAGAGATAGATGCAATTGTGTATCTCAGACCCATGAAGCAGATACAAACCTTTGAGGAAATGTTTCTCGGATCCATTTACACTAATGCAGTGGTACCTCGGTTCTCATTGTTAATTCGTTCCAGAAAGTTTGTTGAGAACTGAAATCGACGAGTTCCCAGCTAATATTTCCAATAATTAATAATGTAAATTGAATGAATCCTTTCCAGAGCTCCAGAAAATCCACACTGTATATGGCATTATATGCATTAATGGAGCTGTATTGTACAAGTGCTCCCTGATTTATGATGGATTTGTCGGATTTATCCCATCCTAAGTTAAATGTATAATGAACTGAGGAGTTTAATGAGTGTTTGGTAGAGCGATCTATACTGTATCATATTGGAGCCTATGATATGTAATGTTAAGTGAATTCAAAACACTTACATTGACCTACAATTGGACAAAATAATTAATACAAGTCTTATTTTATAATAAACTGTTAAAAATCTCATGTAATTTAATGAGTAATGGATTGAAAGTGAAAAGTAAAAGCAATTAGCACTTAAACTCTACTGACGAACTCAGGGTGCTAGCATAGCTGCTAAGCTAACTGCAGCCTGTGTTCTGGAGGATTCCTGTGCTCCTGATTTCCTTTCAGTTGGCTCTTATAATCCTTTTCAGGACCCATGTAGACTTATTTGCACTGGACATCCTCACTGAGCAAAGGCTATTGTGAACCTGAATCACTGAATCACTGTGTACTGAATCGTGATTCAGCTAAAACGAGTCACGTGGCTCAAGTACCAAGCAAATAACGAGAACTGATACATTTTTTTCTAGTCAAAATGCCTCGGGAACCGAACTCGACAAGTTCCAAGGTGTTCAAGAACTGTGGTACCACTGTAGTTCATAGGTGGAGAAACTACTGATACTTCTAATACTCAACTATATGCTAATGAGGTCAGTTTCCAAAGTTGCATTTCATGTTACCTTCCAAAATTGCTGTGTGATTTTAAAATGTTTATTTTCAACCATTTATCTTCGCTCCAAGAAGTTCTGGTACTGCCTGATTGGAGCATGATATGGTTTGGGACTATTCATTTTTTTCTCAACTGCCAGAAACGTCAGTAACTTAAAACTACTATAATAAATTGGAATTTTTTAAATATATATTACTGTTGTATTATTATGGGATACATAGTGGTGCAGTGGTGTCACCTATTAGCTTCAGAGACCTGGGCTGACCTGTGTGGAGTTTGCATGTTCTCCCTGTGTCTGCATGAGTTTTCTGTCTTGGTATGCTTTGTTTTCCCTCTCACATTCCCAAGACGTGTTATGTCGGTGTCTCTGAGGTGTCCCAGTGAGTTTGTTTTTGTATCTGCATGTGCCCTGTGATAAACTGGCACCCTGTTTTGAGCACTGTGCTGCCGGATATACTCTGTCACCCCACAAGTCTGGAATATATTGGATATAAAATAAATGAATTAATGTCTTAATATTATTAATATGATAATACTCCTTTACTTGCTTCCTTTTGGGAGATCACTGCATATGACACTTGGCACAGGACTAACAAAGTATGTAGAGAAACAGATAGACTACAGTCTGTAACTGTAGAACTACAAAGTGCATCTATATGGAAAGTGGAACTAATAAAATGGACAAAGAATGTAGACCCAAAGAGGCGGTAAGTATAACAACAACAAAACAAAATAACAATAATAATAATTACAATAATAACAACCAATCAGAGTGATATGCAAATAAGAATATTATGCAGGTTCTAATATGGAGGTTCTCTTCCAATCAGACGCATGCAGTGAGTAGTTGGGGCGGAGCTAAATACGCTCTAGCCAAAAAGGAAAAGAAGTCCATAGTTTTAGCGGTGTTGTTATGTAAGACATGGTTGCCAGAATGAGGGGATTTCCTCCGCACTTGGATATTTGTAATAGTTTTGGATTGTAGACATGTTCTTCTGTCAGTAGTATCAAATGATATTGACATCATTCGTTCGTGATTGTGGTCTTAGCGGAACAATTTAAACTCTGACTGCGCTAGAAAGAGTTTGTGTCAATCTGGCAACCCGGGAAGCGGCGGTGAGAGGTAAATAAAGCGGACGGTCGGATGCACACCACGGCGGCAGGAGAAGCAGGTGCACTGAAACCGGACACGCCGTGGGCAATGAGAGTGAAGCAGGGGGCAGAAGCGGGAATCCCGGCTACTACAGAAGAGGATCTGCGCAAAAAGCCTGTAATCACGCCGGAGGATGTGCTCGGCCTGCAGAGGATCACGGACAGTAAGTGCAGATAAACACGAGAGCCCACCGAAGCTCTGCTGATAACCGTTTAGCGTCAGTGTGGGCTCAGTTAAACCAGAGTCAAATTCCAGGGCTTTAAACCGTGCGATCAATTCGGTGTAATAGACTAACGGAAGCCGGAGTTTATTCGATAGACATCTAAATCGAATGTGTGCCACAGTGACGTCATAATCTGTCCCTAATACGTTGCATAATCTAAGGACGCCGCGTAATAATCCTGCATAACTGCATGGTTCTGGGTTTGACCAGTTTCTTTGTATGGGTCTGACTGATGGCTATTCTAGGTATAGTACTGTGCAAAAGTCTTAGGTCACCATTAGATGTGTTGTTTTAGCAATGGTATATTGACCATATATTACATCTTGTTAATGATTGGATCCAAAAATTTCAAACTTGTATTCGTCACTCCATCATACTGTTTTCTACTGAGATTCATTCCAGTCTTTGTGAGATTTAGCATATCTTTTTCACCCTGTTCCCCTTCTGAAAAAAGGGGTTTATTGAGACGACCATTCCTGATCAAGCTTGTTCAGACTGTAGAAGGGTCGACTTGGCATCCCGATGAAGCTGCCAGATGCTGCTATTGCTCACGTGTAAGGGGAGGTCACAACAGGTGTAGGCCAGGCTGTGAATCGAACCAGGAATCTCTGGAGTGGTGAGGCCTCAGTTATGCACCGATTAACGACTGCATTACGTTACAAACAAAAGAGTACCATTTACAGTAGGACAGGCACATACACTTAGGAACACCATTTACAGCTTTGTTACAAATAAGTAGTGGAACGGAAGTCCAGACTTGAGCTAACAAGCAAGCAAGCACATGACCGGTAAGGACTTCTGATATTAACGGCTACACACACACACACACACACGATTGACGGACTTCTGCTTTAAACTCCTGCCTCTGCAAATATCAGTTTGCATGCTAAGTATTGGATGTACAAACATTTCAGTTGGGGCAAAAATCCTGGACTGAGACCTCCTTATATCAAATCAAAACAATGAGTGGGGACTCAGATGGGGCAGTACACTACCCACCACCACAGTAGTCTGGGTTCGAGTTCCATTGTTGGACTGGATGTCCCACAAAGGCATCCTGAGATTGGTGGGTCATCCCCCCCCCAGGTAGCCTAGTGGTTAAGGTAATTGACTATGGACCAGAAGGTCCAGGGTTCAAAACCCACCTCTGCCAGGCTGCCACTGTTGAGTTTTTATGCAAGACCTTTAACCCACAATTGCTTGGATTGTAAGGTTGTATCATTTCTAAGTCGCTCTGGATAAGGGCGTCAGCTAAGGGACCTGGAACTGAGATTTGAACCCTCTCCTCTTCACTGTTGCAAATAATTTGGTTAAATGCCTCATCTGCAATACATAATGGACTGCATGTAAAGCCTGAACGCATAGAGCATTTGTTTTGGCTTTTAGCCGGTGTTAATTTGGGAGGTTGTATAATCCGCTGTTGAGCTGTTGAGTAACAGGTGCACAGGAGCTTCTTCAGAGGTCTGGATTAGATCACGTAAGCTGGTGAATCACCCTCAGAGCGACATTTATATATCATTATATAATATTTCAGTGAGGTTACATTTATATTTAATACTCTCCAGAAACCTGATGCAACACTAAATATTATTTTGTGCCATGTTCTACCTTAAGACATGTTACAGAAACTGGCACCAGCTCATAACACGAGTTGACTTTATAGTATGTAGTGTTTACAGTTTGTGTGGGCATAGAGAACATTCATTCATTCACTTTCATACCCACTTAATTAGGGTTGTGTGGGGGTGGGGGACTGGGGCTTAGGTGGCAAGATGGGGCACAAGGCAGGAAGACTGTGTCAAACAATCACAAGGCACATGCAAATTCACACACACTGGGACACTTTAGAGATGCCAGCTGACCTAACTCATGTTTTTGGAATGTGGGAGGAAATGGGAGCACCCAGAGAAAGCTCGCACAGATGAGGGAGAACATACAAACTCAACAAAACCAGGCATCGAACCTGGGTCTCGAGTCGAGTCAGATTTATTTCTATAGCGCTTTTTACAATGGAGCATTGTCTCAAAGCAACTTTACAATTTTAGATTATTATGGCCAATCCCAAATTGAGCAAGCCTAGGGTGACAGTGGCAAGGAAAAACTCCCTAAGCCTTATGAGGCCGAAACCTTGGGAGGACCAAGTCTCAAAAAGTGACCTATCATCTTTGGGTGGCGTAGATGATAAATGTAAGAATGAAACTAATTTTAATTAGTTCAGCACCGCACACTCTTGGATACAGAGAACATGGAAACCTTACAGAACATTTACAGACAGTTAAATTTAGGTTTAGTTTTCACACCTGAAAGTCTGAACCAAGGTTCGTCTTTTTGTTACATTGTACACATTTGGTCCTGTTAGTTTGGGTTTCACACTGCAGTTTGGCGAGCATAGTGAATAATATGTCTGCGTTTGCATAGTGAACAAACGTTTGGATACTCGCCACTTTCGGAAGTGCTTTCTGTGGCACTGGGTACATGGGTAGATGCAACTGAAGCTGGGGAAGACTCCACAACCTTAATGGGGGAGTAGGGTTGGGTATTGAAACCCAGAAATTCCAAGATCTGGGTACCCATTAAAAAAAAGCACTCAAGTTTGACTCCACTTTGAGAAAAAAGGAAAGGCTACATGCAATATTTGTGGAAATTCGATTTGTTATAAAGGATGTTGCACCTCCAACATGCTATAACATCTAAGGCACCAGCATGATCTTGAGCTTCAGCAGTGCACTGAGTTCAACCAACTCGGGTCTCCTAGCCCAATGCTGTGTTAGCTCGGAGAGTTACCATGAACAAAGCTTAATGTGGTTTAATGTCCTAAAACATTGACCTACGAAAACCAACCCTCTCTGAATTACTCCTGATAAGTGCTCTACTGCTGAAATGACGAACCTGTGATCCAAAGGGAAGGCAATCATTTGTACGTTATTTTTACGTTACGCTTTTTACTTTCCCATTTAAACCCATTATAAGCAAAACACATAACGTAAAAATGATTACTTTCCTTTCGGATCACATTTGTCAGCAGTAGAGATGTACTTATGACCAGTAGTAACAGAGAGGTTTGGTGTTCCTAGGTCACTGCTTTACTACATTAAGCTTTTTACTTACCGTATTTTTTGGACCATAAGGCGCACTTAAAATCCTTTAACTTTCTCAAAAATCGACAGTGCGCCTTTAAATGCGGTGCGCCTAATGTATGAATTAATTCTGGTTGTGCTTTCTGACCTAGAACCGATTGTAGATGGTACACGGCGCTCATAAATCTGTCAAAATGTTTTAGCACGGCCTTGGTAAGTTACGAAGCTTACGGCAACCGTAGTGCGCAGCATCGCGGAGTAATACGGTATGTGCTTCATTCATTAGGGTACGTGCATTCATTCATTCATTCACGAAGCGGATTTCAAACACAACGCTATCAGTCACGCAGTACAACATGGACATAGAGCAGCTGCGAGAGAATTCAACATTAACGAATCAATGGTACGGAAGTGGAGGAAAATTGTCCTTCTCATTCGGAGACGCACTGCTTTTCTGATAGCATCTTTATATAATGATTCCGCAGTTTCTTCGTCTACAGGTGCCATTGCAGAAGACAAACTCCATCATAAACACTAATGTAACGACAAATTTCCGTAATAGAATTGATCATGGACAAGATGTCAGATGGATCATTCTAAACTGGCCCACCAGTTTTCTAATGGGAGAGAACCCATCAACTTGTGACAGGTGCCTTACAGAAAACATGATAAAGCATAGAATCTCAGAATGCTGCAAATACAACATGGTTCGAATTAGTCCAAAAGTACAAGGTCAAAGTGTGATCCAAATGTCAAAAAGCGCCCTTAAAATCCTGAGCATTCTTGACTCCCCATAGTAATCAAGTCCGTCTGTGCCATAAATAAACAAGGACCATATTAAATGTTCTGCCATGAGTAAAGCCGAGAGGTAATTTATGGCAGTAAAACCGAAACTGAGACCACCTTGTTTGGTTGGCCCATATTTTGGTTCTTTGGTCCACATGGTGGTCCAAGGCACATTTCACACCTGCTATTTGGACCAAATTGAAACAAAGGTTGGTGTGAAAGCATGTGTGAAATGTCAGTTAGCAGACGCCCTAGCAGCTGAACATCCTGATGAGACATGTTGATTCAGTATTGTACTGGTATCAGACAGACTGTTCCCTTGTATCATTTTGAATTCATGTACATCACACAACCTGAACAGAGATTTGCTCTGAACTGGGTGTTGGAGAAGCTCCAAAAATGTTACAGCCACCAAAAGGTTGTACCATGGACTCTGTATGAATATTATGGAAAATAGCCTGCAGGCAGGTTGTTATGGTTGTGCACTGGTGCTGTCCCTGTGAGGATCCTTATTAACCCCAAGCATCTACAGCTACTGACTCTGTAATCCTACTTCCTTCCTCCTCAGAGGTAGATTGATGATGATAAATCCGGCACATATGACAATCTGTTTCCATTAAATATGAACACAGTATATTTGGACTGTGGTAGCCTAGTGGTTAAGGTACTGGACTATGGACCAAAAGGTCCAGGATTCAAATCCCACCTCTGCCAAGCTGCCACTGTTTGGTCCTTGAGCAAGACCCTTAACCCACAATTGCTTGGATTGTAAGATTGTACCAATTGTAAGTCGCTCTGGATAAGGGCGTCTGCTAAATGCGGTAAATGTAAATTTGTAATTATTTGTATTTGTATTGTTTTATTTTATTTGCCATGAACATGGTTGCCAAGTCAGCAGAGGTAGAGTGCAGGGGCCCCCTGATGAAGTCTGGAGTGTGACAGCCTCCAATAAGAGCCTTCATGGATGACCTGACTGTCACCACCACATCTGTCCCAGGCAGTAGGTGGATTCTCCAAGGCTTAGAGAAGCTCATCACATGGGCAAGGATGAGCTTTAATCCAGCAAAATCAAGGTCTCTAGTCCTGAAGAAGGGGAAGGTAGTGGACAGGTTCCGGTTTTTACTGGCTGGAGGTACCATGCCGTCCATTACAGAGCAGCCAGTCAAAAGCCTTGGGAAAATCTTTGACTGCAGACTGAAGGATTCTGCTTCCATCAATTAAACCAGCAAAGAGCTTGACTCCTGGCTAGGTAAGGTGGACAAGACGGGTCTCCCAGGGAGGTTCAAAGCCTGGTTTTACCAGCATTCCATCCTGCCCGGAACCTGTGGCCATTGCTGGTGTACGCTGTGCCCATGAGAACAGTGGAGGCATTGGAGAGGAAAATAAGCCGCTACATAAGATGGTTCACATAGTGTTGTGGTGGAAATTTAGTCGCAAAACTTCATAAAAGCTGTCCAATCAGTACGTGACATATTATGGTTCGATATCAATAGTGTCACTGAACGCTAAGCGAATCAGGACTAAAATGCAACCATGTATCATTTTCTGCCTTGACCGGATCAAGTGAAGGCAGGAACTAAGTATGAACGCCCCCTTAAAGAGAGTGGCAACAGCCTTAAATATAGGGATGGCTTATTGGGGTCTTCAGAAATGGCTTTTCCAGCTCTAGAGTTCTTCTTGATCTGGACATAGTTCACTAATTGGTTGTAGTTGAAGGTCTCCTCTACAACTCGCACATCCAATCTCATTTCATTACCAGCAGCACTTGACTTTTAGAGAATGAATTAGCCTGGAGGTATTTCAAGTTTTCAGGTCCAGACTGAATGTCTGTCGACTTGGCTGCAGTTCAGATCATATTTTTTATTTGGAATTAACAAAGTAATTCCACAGAGCGCAGAAGTTACAACTCCTTGCTCCGCACGCTCTCTGGATACATCCCAAAGTGTATAAATTATGTCTTACTGCTTTAATTACAAGGGCCTTAAAATATAAAAAGTCTATCTAAAAAAAAAACCCAGTCACATGGCACTGAGGTCCTGGCACAAAGCAATATAACATTAGTTAAACCACAGCAGTACCATCTACAAAACTGACTGAACTGACAGATTGAACTGCCGACTTCTGCCAACTGATAAACAAATTCATATATCCTTTTCCTTTATGGTTTCTCAAGCCATGTATGCTTCACAGTGTCCTCCTTACAAGGCACGTAGATGTTGGCTGAGTCCATACAGAGCAGATTTATGAACACAGACTGAAGACGGTGATTAATGGCAGGGAGCTGGAGGCATCTTGTTTTTTTTTTGTTTTTTTTTCCCCCGTGTGATGAAATGTTGCATTTCTCGGTATGGATGGTCTTTGATGATTGCTTGCTCATCTTTTGATTCTTGCAGCTGATATTTGAATTAAATGGATTTGAATCATTGTATAGACTTGATGGTACTTGACAGATCTACGATCTGATTAGAGCAAAAGTAGTGCAAGGGAAAAGGTTATCCTGAAGATGGCTTCAGTAGGGATGCATTGTGTCAACACCGAGTATCAATATCAGATGGGGCTGGTTCAGTTAAGTCCAGTCTGGATTACTAGTAGGACGTTTCAAAGTTCAAATATCAAATCTGCCAAGCTGGCACTTCAACTGCTCAGTTCAACTACAGGTATGCTCATTTCATGACCGGGTAACATTGAGCAAAATCGACGTTGCTAGATAATTCCTTTAATTCCTTTTATAATTTATGATGATTTTTTTTAAGACATAGGACATTAAAGAGAACGGATGTCGATCAGATGGACTTTAAACCATGCATATCTGTACAGTAGGGCTGGGCAAGTAATTGAAAATTAATCGAAACTGACATTTGGAAGCATTAACCGATGTTGTTGTTGTTAATACTTAAAAAGAAATTCCCTTAATACATTCCCCACTGGGTGTTCAGTGTCCTGTCCCCTTAAAAACATAAATGCCATATATACACAGTATATACACACACATGCAAGTCAATGCCAATTTGGCATAATCAGTTAACCTAACACGAATGTCTTTGGACTGTGGGAGGTCAAACCATCTTGTGATAAAGGAGTTTAGTAACAGTAGTAACATGTTCAAAGCACGGCATTTTGTGGTACGTTCAGATGTTTATTATGTATGCTGCAATGTATTACTTCCTGCAGGCTGCCACATAAATGCTGTACTCCTAGTCAAGCTGGCACACTGATCTCGGAAGTTGTTCTTCTCCGGTTGATGACAGTGACAGCATTAGTCTGGTTTTCCCCATCTTGTTTTGTAGAGGGTCCCTCTATACGAGATTTAGGGCCCAAATGGTCAGAAAACCTGCTCATAGCAGAAGTACACTGGGAATCGCTTTTTTTATTCATACTCATGTGTTCCGACAGCTTTCTGGAAATTTGTGTACCACACAATTTGATGTCTGCTGTCATGTACATCACGTACATCCATGTACCTGTCAAGGGGATAAGATAATACTCATAAACAGGACCTAACCGCTATTTTTTTTTAAAGCAGATCTGAAGTTGACATTATTACCATAGATGAGTGTTTCACAACCACCACAAGTAGAGGTGCGAGAGAACCACTCTGGCTGATGTTCCCCTGCCTCTGCCTCCAGCACTTGTTGCTGACTGACTCATGAGCAGAACGAGACATGCAGTTTGTTGACATGCTTTTACACAACCTCTGCCTGTGAGTAAATCAGCCAAGATGCACATCAGGCAGCACCTGGAGCAAGGTGGTTGAGAGATATTTTACACCATTTTCCTGTTTTCCTTGCTTACACTTGTTTGAGTTGAGCTGCGTGACTCATGATTCAGTACAGTGATATAGTTCAGGTTCACAATAGCCTTTGCTCAGAGAAGATCTCCACTATTTGTATTGTGTTTTTCATTATTTTTACATCTACAGTACTGCATTTTTAGTGCAAATAAGTCTAAGGGTCCTAAAAGGTTAGTTTACAAGAGAAAACCAAAAGCAAGACAGGAATTGAATGCTCCAGAACACAGGCTGAGCAGTTGGCATTAGTTTTGCTTTTACTTTCCACTTTCAATCCATTGCTCATTAAATTATGAGATTCTTCGACACTTTATTAAAAGATAAGCTTTGTGGTGGCCTAGCGGTTAAGGTACAGGACCAGAAGGTCCAGGGTTCAATTCCCACCTCTGCCAAGCTGCCACTGTTGGATTCTTGAGCAAGGCCCTTAACCCACAATTGCTTGGATTGTAAGACTGTATCAATTATAAGTCGCTCTGGATAAGGGCGTCTGCTAAATGACATAAATTCATGTTACATTTAACTTACAATAGATTTATCGGAACATATCCCCGTTGTAAATCAGGGAGCATTAATAAATATAATGTCTTATACAGTGTGGATCTTCTGTTGGTCTGGAATGGATTTATTCAATTTACATTATTCCTTATGGGCAAAATTAGCTTAATACTTGTTTTCGGTTCTCGACAAGCTTTCTGGAATGAATTAACGACGAGAACCGTGGCACCACTATTACCTAACTGCTTTTAGTCTTGTAGAATCCTTCATGGATGAAACACTCATTATTAAACATTAAGTTTTGTTAAGGCAAAAACAGAAAATCTCAATTATTTTCATGTTTTAACCCTGCTTATCATGGCCAGGTTTGTCCAGTGCAGAGTCAGGAACCTATAGCCACTTTTGCACCAAACAGTTCTAAGGACTAATTAGGGAGGAACCATCCCCCGCAGAGCTTCTTGGAGAACTACATTTGTTCCAGGGCTTTTTGGGGATTGCATTCCCACCGCCTGTAGGAACCCCATGTTACGCTGAAATGATGCAAGCTGGGCATATTGTGCTTAGACGACTCAAAATTGTGCTGTACCTCCTCCATCGTATATAGGCTCAATAAAGCCCGGACCTCACGGTTGGTCCATGTGTGCTTTCCATTTAAAGCATGTAGATCTGTTGTTTATACGGCTGGTGTAAGGAAATTTAAACATGGTGGTTAAGCCCAACACAGGCACTTGCATCTGGACCAATCACTATACAGTACATCTGGGCCAATTCCCTCTTACATCTGGTGCTGTTGCAGCACCTCCTCCCCCGTCTGGCTGTGGGATGCCTGAGCCGGGCTGGAAGTCGACCCGGGTCTCTGCAGTGGTGGCTGGTGAACTGCAGCCGTGCCACCCGAGTGCCCACAAGATGTCTCTTTTTGTTTAAGTGTGGCTTGGCACAAGAAGGACATTGTCTCATATGGACATTGTAGAGTAGTTCATTAACCCACTTTTTCACTCTATATTATACAGTTTTGCGTTGCTTAACCTCCACGATACGTTCTGTGAAACTGCACTACACATTGTCCCAACAGCAATGCTCTATGGGATACTGCAGTGTACCAGTATAACTAAATAGCCAACGTGCTGCAGTGCTTCCCCTACACTCATTTAATATCAACATTGACTGCCATTTTTTTGCTATTTAAGATTTAAAATCTTATCTCACTGTAGAGCTATGTGTAGTGCATTGATTCATTCAGTCCCTCCTTACCCCTCTCTCTCCTTCCCTCCCCCTCTGATCTGTTAAAACAGCATGATAGTGAGCTTCTACAGTGTACCGGGTTCGACCATCTGCAGTCTCCTAGCCCAAATGCTACATTAGCTGGGAGAGTCTAAAACGCTTAACGTGAACAAAGCTTCACATTTCTTACTGTACTAAAACAATGACCTAGGAACACCAAACCCCTCTCACATATCTGTTACTGGAATGACAAACCTGTGCCCAAAAAAGTAATCATTTAATAATTTATTAATTTTATATCTATTTAATAAATAGTGGTCTATTTATTTATTACCATTTAAATACCTATTGTAAGTCAAAAGCTTACATGTTCATCATTTCAGCAGTAGAGATTCCTTAATATGAGTAGGAACTGAGTGAAGTTTGGTGTTCCTAAGTGACTGCTTTAGTACTTTAAGCTTTTAACTTATAATAGATTTAAATGGGAAGAAAAAATGCATAATGCAAAACATTATTCGTTTTGAAGTTAAAATTTTAAAAGACATTCTTTATACCTAAACATTTGGCACATTTTTTCACCATTTTGGAATAGAAACTTATAAAAACAGAACTGAAACGGTAAATTGTGAATGATACCCAACCCTACTGAGAAGCGAGTGTATTCAGCTCTCGTGTACAGTTCTTGTTTCTTCGCTCATCCAAGTGTAATAATAATCTGGGCAGACAATGTAGAAACAGAGTGCAGAGAGCAGTTTGGCTGTATACGAAAGGTCAGACTAATAATAACTATTAATAAAGGCTGAGCTTGAATCTGTTAATCAGCTGGGAGTCAATGAGAGGAAGCTAAAGTTGGAGTAGTGTGTGTTCTGGATTATCCCTTCTGATTTGCCCTGTGCTTGGCTTGTGCTTTCTGTTGTTTACCTGACAGTACAGGAGGCAGGAAAAGCAGGCTGTTATCTTGGATTGATATCAGGCGGCATGTTGCTAGGTGACCATGTTAGAGGAAATGAAGTGTGGACACTGTCAGCTTCAGGGAGCACCACATCAACATTAAAACATGGTCGCCCTGGGGTAATAACGACTAGCACATCCCACATCTTGGCCTGCTTAATACACTGAACACGAGAACTACTGACATGTCGCTTTGCACTGACAAAGCAGCTGGGAAATTATATGTGCGCTCCTGTTGGCTCAGAATAATGTGTGTAGGCGTGTATTCTGAGGGAGGCACTGAGGGGAACAAATGTTTCCGCTTATAACTGAAGTACAATCAGTGAAGTCTTCAGCAGAACCCTCTTGAAGTAGGAACCCAATGCGGGAGACAAAGCCCTGGCTGATTGAGTTGACAGGCAGCGTGTATGATAAAAATATGAGAAACGACAAGAAAATTATGATGAAAGGTGGCAGAGCAGCAATTCACTAGCCCAAAACCGTGGTGGCCTGGAGTGCAATCCTGAAGGTGTGATTGGTTATGGTCGACAGAAAACATAGTCATGCCTTGGTGCTGCAACAATGACCCTTGTCCAGCCTGATGGACTGGTTCTCCATGTTTGTCTACACCCTGTGAATTCCAGGATAGACACCATGAAGTACCACCTTCTGCTGCCAGCTTGAACTTTTATAAGGAGCAATCAAAAAAGTTTCGAGTGTGCCAAACATCAGCACCTGCAATGCGCTAGTCACTCCTGCAAACTGCTTCTCTGGTCATATGAGACAAAGTGGAGCTTTTCTGCAACAAACACTCAAGTTGGATATACATACACTATATAGACAAAAGTTTGTGGACACTCCTAATTATTAAGCTCTGTTACATTCATAATAAAAGCAGACATTTCTGGATCCTCCATAGACAAACAGTGGCAGTAGAATGGGCTGTAGTGATACTCCATTGACTCTCAATATGATGCATTTTTAGCTTTCCACTTCCAACAAGTCAGTTCATCAACTTTCAGCACTGCTGTCCTTAAAGTCCATAGAATACTGGTTTGCCAGCTTTTGATTGAGACCTTGGCTGGCTTGAACAGAACCTTGACCTCAACTCCATCAGACATGTTGAAAGTGCACTGCAATGCCAAATGTGAGCTAGGGCTTACTGTCTAACATCAGAAACAGACCTCACAGTCATGTTCCAAAATCTAGTAGAAAGCCCTTCTAGTAGAACAAAGGTTGTAGTGGGGGGCAAACTCCATACCAAAATGCACTATATACAATATTCACTATACACATGATGAAATTATTGTTTTCATATTCTATGTACAGTAGAATAAGCTACAAACCTTAACCAATAATACATTTGTCAACACTTAAACCAATCTTCACCAAGGGTTCCAGCAATTCTGGAGCTGACAATTCCTAATCAGGAATCATTTTCTGCACTATAATCCAGGCTAAACAAAAAGCAGCTCTTTCATAAACAAATCAAATTCAAAAGAAATAAATCATGCCATCTTGTCACGTAAAGCTGCTGCTCTGGGGCTCAGTTGCCATAGAAACCGTCATGCCCATAACAGTTGTCATGGCTATTAATGATGTCTGGATACACAAGTGTGTTTTAGAATCAAACAAGAGGCTTCGTCTGCTGTCCTAAGCAGTCCAATTATGCAATTAGGAATGTGTGGGTCCAGTACCAAGCATAAGGGCTGATGCTGGCTTTGACATTTAATGTTCTACTTTCACAGGTTTAATATTGACTGACTGGAGGAAAATTAACATTCAACTGAATCCAGGATGCAAAACATATTCCTGTGATTTTTGACTAATCAGAGCTTAGAAATAATTAATATCGGAGTCCTATACACTTAATAAACATCTGATCAACATGGCGGCTGTAAACAGCCAATCAACACGGTCACTACCTGTATGCTCACACTAACCTATAATTATATAAAGTGGTTCACATTCACTTGTTGAATCTCTTTCTTCTGGCTTAACAAACAAAAGCATGAGTCGTTTCAATCCCTCGTGTTGTCAGCAGTATCTGTGAGTCATTCATGTATCATTTTGTGCAGTTTTCTTGTGAAAATATCTTTTATATTTGCATTACAGTAGTATAACAAGACCTGGTGATGTCTGGTCAATATCCATTTTGGTCAACGACCCTTTGACAAGGAAGCTAAGGACAGTAACTGTTTAACTGCCTTTTTTTTTTATAATTAACTTACCAATGAGATAAACATCTTCATATACATGTTAAAATCAGGCATTCATAATCATAATAGATAATCAATACCAATTATAAATATGATCAGTTCAGACTCAGCAGTACTGGTAATGGTAATTATGGCATTACATTTATTATTTCTATTGCTACAAAATGCACTCAGTAGAAATTATTTAACCAGTGAGAGCCGGCAGCAAATACAAAGTTAACTAACCTGTTAAAGAAATCCCATAAACTCGGGGATAAAGAGGGACAACAGATTACTGCTCACTGTGTAAAAGCCTTAATAACAATATGACCTTTCTAATCAAATTATTTTCTTTCAATAATGAAATTATTAATATAAAAAAAGTACCCATTAATTGTCTGCAAATTTTTTTTTTGGTTAAACAAACAAACAAAAACAAATTTAAGTTCCATGTTCTATTATTTATTATTCCATGATTTTTCCTGATGTTTTAGGTTTTTGCTGTGATATTTCAGTATTGGTATCGAGATACATTTGGCAGGTATCGTACCGAAGTCATAATTTTGGTATTGTGACAATAATAATGATGGGAAAACCTGGAATTTTGACTAGTGAGTACTGTTTTTCTGGTCCTCACTTTTTGAACTTCCCTTTTTAACAAAAATTGCAACTATTATTTGAAAAACAACAGAGCCAAAAGACTTGAGTTAGGGGAAGGTGTAGGTGTAGTATTAATTAGCTGCAGTTCTGCTTCTTTGACGTTCATGTCAATGGAAAGTCCTCACAAGAACAGCAATACAAACGTGTGTGTGTGTGTGTGGGTGTACGTATGTTGTATAGGTTGTATATACACACAAACTTTAATATGTCACTAATAAGAAATGCATTTTACCACCCTCTAAGCTATAATCACAATAAATATACCCTGAGAAGTCTTTCAATAGATTTTGGAACACGTGAGTTTAGACACTGATGTTGGACAATAAGCCCTGGCTAAACTGTGGGCATGCATCTCAAATACATCTCATAGACTTTAGACCAGGGCTCTGTGCAAGCCAGCCAAGTTCTCCTTTCATATTGGCAAGCCAGTTATTTCTTTATGGACTTGAACAGATGAACTGACTAAGTGGTGGAAGCCTATGAAAGTGCCATATTGAGAGTCACCAAGGTGTTTAGCACAACCCCTTCTACTGCCACCGTTGTCTATGGAGATTCCATACCTTTATGCTTCATAGTATGAACCTGCCACCAGTGAATGTGGCTGAAATAAGAGAGATCACCAATTATAAGGAGTGTGTCCATACTTCTGGCCGTATAGTGCATGTGTTAGTTTTTTCTCTCCCAGTTAAACCATCTCAACTATCACTTAAGAAAAATGCTGAATGGTTTCATTTGGAGAAGTAAAAATGATGATGAGTAGGATTTCAGTTTCTCGTTGTCTTTAAGCACAGCAGAATAGGGTTCATTGCTTCCTTTTTCATACACTCAGGAAACCTATAAATATCAAGTGACCGGGCAGAGCGCTTTTGGTCCATCTGTTCTCTCTTGGACAGGCTAGTGCACATATGGAGTGCTGATCTTAAACCGGCCCAATTACTAAACCAGTAGATTGACATTTAATGCCATGTGGTCATGAATTATTACCCTGCACAATCCCATGTTAAAATCACCCAGTGTCCAAATAAAAATAAAATTCCTAAAATACTTGAGCTTGCATAATTTTTCAAGCTGTATGTAATCCTTTTATCATCTCTCAGTCTCGCCCATATGACAGAATTTAAGGTTCTTAGGTATAATCCATTCTATAGTAGAGGGCTGACAGAAGTAAACACTTAACCAGGAATCCTGGCAAGAAGTCTGGAATGAAGTCAACCACCCCAACCAGGGTAAGCTACTACAACAGCCTTTATGTTTCTTAGAAGGCTTTCAGCTAGATTTTGGAACATGACTGAGAGGTGAGGCACCACGTAATAAGCTGTGGCACACTGACATTTTAATTCTCAGAGGTGTTAACTGAATGAGTTAAGGTCGGGACTCTGTGCAAACCAGTCAAGTTCTCCATTAAAAAGTGTGAACGTTTTGTAGGAGGACAGAAAGTTGATGAACTGACAAGTTGGGGAGTTGAAAACCTATGAAAATGTCAGTTTTTACATTTCCTACATCTGGGCGGATTTATGTTTGTCAAAGATTGTCCTCAACTGATCCTGCCTGTTGCCAACTGGCTTCATTTCCAAGCTGTGCCTACATTTTCTCTTACATAAACATACAGCAGCTAAGAGAGGAAACAAGTCATGGAATAGTCTATTTATCAGTGGCGTGCAGTCCGGCCCTTCTAACCCTTCATAGAAGGGGTAACAAACAGGTGTATGTAAAATATATAAATACTTGTTTCACGAATAAAGGAAATTCAAAACCATTCCATTTCAAAGAGCAACTCTGTTTTCTTGGTTGCTATAGGATGCATATCTGAGTGCTACTAACCAATCAAAATTGCTCATTAGAATGACTTCTACGTGTTTGCGTGACCCTTCTGATTATTTATTAGTTTGAAGGGTCCGGTAATATGAGTAATAAACAAAAAAGAAATCTAACCAATCAGATTCATGATTTTCTCTACGAGGGCTTGACCATAGAGATCTGGACCGTTCATAAATCATTCATAAATAAAAGTCACTGTTTAAGCACACACTAACTTAAGTAGGTAACATCAAATGGTGACTTGGAAGGAAACCTGCAATAATTCAGCAATATCAATACAAGTCTACTTACAGTCATATGAAAAAGTGTGGGCACCCCTGATCATTTTCATGATTTTAGTTTATAAATCATTGGTTGTTCAGATCAGCAACTTGAGTTAAATATATCATATAGCAGATGAACACAGTGATATTTGACAAGTGAAATGAAGTTTATAGGATTTACAGAAAGTGTGCAGAAACAGTAAGTTTATAGGAATTTACAGAAAAGTGTGCAGTTAATTATTCAAACAAAATTAGGCAGGTGCATAAATTTGGGCACCCCAACAGAAAAATGACATCAATATTTAGTAGATCCTCCTTTTGTAGAAATAACAGCCGCTAAACGCTTCCTACAGCTTCCAGTCTGGATTCTGGTTGAAGGTGCTTTGGACCATTCTTCTTTAGAAACATCTCCAGTTCAGTCAGGTTTGATGGTTTCCGAGCATGGACAGCTCACATTTGTCTAGGGACTGAGATGGCCATTCCAGAATGTTGTACTGGTTCCTCTGCATGAATGCCTTAGTAGATTTTGAGCAGGGTTTTGGGTCGTTGGCCTCGGTGCAACTTTGTCACTGATTCTTGAACATTGTTCTCAAGAATCTGGAGATATTAACTGGAATATGCGATCCTCAACTTTAACAAGATTCCTAGTACCTGCACTGGCCACACAGTCCCGCAGCCTGATGGAACCGCTACCAAATTTTACTGTGGGTAGCAAATGTTTGTCTTGGGATGTGTGCCGCTCCTTGTTATGTCCAAATAACTCAATTTTAGTTTCATCAGTACACAGCACTTTATTCCAAAATGAAGCTGGATTGTCCAAATGTGCTGTAGCACACCTCAAGTGACTGTGGCGTGTCTGCAGAAAAGGCTTCTTCTGCATTACTCTCCCATACAGCCTCTCCTTGTGCAAAGTGTGCTGTATAGTTGAACGATGATTAGTGACACCATCTGCAGCAAGATGAGGTTGTAGGTCTTTGAAGGTGGTCTGTGGCTTGACTATGACTGTTCTCACCATCCTTCGCCTCTGCCTATCTGAGATTCTTCTTGGTCTGCCACTTCGGGAGTTCCTTAACTAGAACTGTGTCTGTGGTCTTCCATTGCGTCACTATGTTCCTCACAGTGGAAACTGACAGCTGAAATCTCTGAGAGAGCTTTTCCCTTTCCCTGAACCATGATGTTGAACAACCTTGTTTTCAGGCCATTTGAGAGTTGTTTTGAGGCTCCCATATTGCCACTCTTCAGAGAAGATGCAAAGAGGAGAAAAACTTCCAATTGGCCACCTTAACCCTTTATCATAGTTGGACTCACTTGTGTATGTAGATCAAGGGTCAGTGAGCTTACAAAACATATTTTGTGTTCCAATAATTAGTGCTAAAGGTATTCAAATGACAAGGGTGCCCAAATTTATGCACCTGCCTAATTTTGTTTGAATAATTACTGCACACTTTCTGTAAACCTATAAACTTAATTTTCACTTCTCAAATATCACGGTGTTCATCTGCTATATGATATATTTACCTGAAATTGCTGAGCTGGACAACCAATGACTTATAAAGAAAAATCATGAAAATTATCAGGGGTGCCCAAACTTTTTCATACGACTGTACAAAGTAATAGACCCCTTTCTGGCAAAGGAGCAGAGGATGGACTTTATATTCAAATAAACCTACTGGACTGGTGAGTTTGGTGTTTGTTTGAATGTTTTGCCTGGCTGCCCTGGCATACTATATACATGAAAATGACTGACTATAACTTTGCTGAACGATTGTACTTGTAAGATTTGCAGATTCGTGCATGTCTGTATTTTAAAATCCATCGGAATAATATAAAGTCAAGCTTAAGTTTCTGTGGTAAATTTACTGTGGAGGGCGGGGGTGGTTCTTTTTGTGTAGCAGAAGGGGTATTGTTTTCAGTTTCAAATACATTCAGCCTACTTCCTCCTTCATAAAATACAATGTCCTTGTTTTAAATACATCATGCAATAATTTCCCAGACGGATGAATTCTGAACTAAAATGCTTTAGCCTAATTCTCCTGCGAAACTCCTAACGCTCAAGTCCAGTTTATAGTGTACGCCTTTGGAAATATGGGTGCCACAAATAAGTACTGTACTCTGTACTGCTAAAATGACAAAAACATGGCCCAAAAGGAAAGTAACCATTTTTATGGTAAGCTTTTTACTTGTAATAGGTTTAAAATAAACTTAACATAAAAAAGGACTACTTTCCTGTTGGATCAAAGGTTAGTCATTTCAGCAGTGGAGAGTACCTACCACCAGTAATAAGTGCGAGAAGTTTGGTCTTCCTAGGTCATTGTTTTAGTGCATTAAGCCACATTACGTTTTGTTCACATTTAAGTGTTTTAGATTTTAGCCAGCTCCACAGAAATTCATGAATCACTCATTCAATTTACCTCTCATTCAATTCATCCCTAATTTAGGTTGCATAAAGGTCACAAATATAATCTCTGAATTTCCTGCAGTATTTAATGATGGAGTCATTTAGGTGGCATGTTGCTTTCCTGTTATTTCCACAGATTACCTGTGCAGCCCAGAGGACAATGTGCACAAGATCGAGTTCACCAGGTTCAAGATCCGAGATATGGAATCGGGGGCGGTCCTTTTTGAGATCACCAAGCCCCCTGCCTCGGGTGAGTCTGCACCGTTACACTCATAACCCCTGAGGTGAGCAACTCCATTCAGCTGCTCCACCTTTCAAGTCGTTGGCCTCTGAAATACTCTTCTCGTCCTCTTCACAAAGCTCCGATTTCCATTTAGATACTGTGCACTGTAAGAGCACTTCACAAACCCAGACTGTAATAACACCTCCTTTTGTTCCACACAGAGTGCGCGGAGGACAGAAAAGACCTCGACCCGAGTGCCGGCCGCTTTGTGCGCTACCAATTCACTCCTGCTTTTCTGCGACTGCGTCAGGTCGGGGCTACGTAAGTACAGAGGACAGTAGCTTATAATCGCAGCGCTGTTGGTCCAGACAACATCATTTAAAGCCCACCATGTTCTGGATGTGGTGCGTTTAGAAAGCACTGCTGTACTCATTAACAAAACCATTTGGAATGTCCACACACAACACAACCCCGATCACCCCTCAAATTACTCGCAAGCACTGGTGAATTATTTCTAATGGTTTAATGCTTTCCAAATGTCCACGTGTCCTACAGTCCATGAAACAATCGGTTAAATCACCACACTTAAGATGTTAGGATGTTCTTCCAGCTTTTTTACATCGTTCAAATAAGGAAACCACAGCTCCAGTGTCCCCGGGTAAATCCTGACCTCAGTCTCTGCCTGTGTGGAGTCTGCATGTAACCCCCATGTCTTTGCGGGTTTACTCCAGGTGCTCCGGTTGCCTCCCACAGTCCAAAGACATGCATTAGGTTAATTTGGTGGTTCTGAAACGTTTTAGACCACCATCATCAAGCCAAAACCTCCAAGTACCACCTGAGTCTCATCGCAGAAACACACACACACACACACACACACGGGATATTTAGCTGATTCTATAAGTTTATCCTTCAAATGTGCATGTTTCCTTAGATTCCTTACTGGTTTTATGCCCATCTCACAGCACACAACCCATTATGATCTTGATTCTTCTTCTGTTCCACTATAGGTGGATTCCAAACTTAACCTTGAGTCGTACCATCTTGTAGTGCTTTTTCTGAGCCATTTCAGCAACTAGCCACGCCTCCTATGTCTAAAATAGCATCGGCTGATGCGATTATTTACCTTTATCTTCAGAGCATTCAACAGGTGTTTGATTTACCAGTTTGGTTTCATTGGCATCTGCAACCTTCAGCCATGATGAAAGTCAATTTATTCAAGGCATTCATTTTTAACTATTGCTTTTGGACAAATGCAAAAGGCTTACTGATAACATCTCATACAATTTGAAATATGGGAAGCAGTTAGCACGACGTAGCCCACATGGTAGTTTTTACAAATCACAAAACACACATAAATTTTATTAAAACAAGGTTATGAAAAGTCTGAAACATACATAATTTATTTTTAATAATTCAATAATTCCTTAATTATTGAATAATTACTAAGTACATTTTCGAAGGTCATCTGGCGTACCATCTCACGCTCCATCATGTACCTCTGGGTTAACTGATTATGTTAAATTGGCCAGATCTGAATCTATGACTAGATCTGATCTATGACTAGTTTCGATGGAACATTGTGCATCGACGTAACCTTGTGTTTGTCGTAAAATAGCCATTGGTGCTGAATGCGACATTAAATAAACAAACAAAATATGACAGCTGAACATTCTGGCTCATGAAGTACTCAACAAATCGTAGAGATGCACCGATCGATCGGCCAGTGACCGGAATCCGGTCTCGCATAACGTGATTCTGTTCCGGTCACATGTAGCCTGCACTTGTCCATTTGTGAAACTGACAGCGACACAAACACAGCCACACACATGTACAGCACAGTGCTTTGACTAACAGTAATTTACAATCAAGTTAATCTGTGTAAGGAGCTTTAAATTTAAAACCAGCTCTGCGGCTCATGTTTGTTTCCAGATCAAGGTTTAACGCACGGCAACATGGTCTGTTTATTTTTTGGTTGTTGTGCACCTGTGATCTGTTATGTGTGTATATCTTTTTATTAGTTGATCGATGCTCACAGTGCATGTTTTTAATTGTGTTGTACCATTTATGCCCGGGATTTAGCGTAGGAGTGTGTTTTCACTGCATTTAGTGACTTCATACAGTAGCGATGTATGACTTATCGTCTGTTTAAAAGTGCGACCTGAGTGGGGTGAGTTGCAATTCAGTGTCTAAGCTTGTGATTGTAAGTCAAGTCTAGTCAGATTTATTTATATAGCGCTTTTTACAATGGAGCACTGTCTCAAAGCAACTTTACAATTTTAGATTATCTTCTAATATATTTGGCCAAATCCCAAATTGAGAAAACATAGGGCAACAGTGGCAAGGAAAAACTCCCTAAACATAATAAGTAAGGCACTACAGTAGTCTAACCTTTGAGGTTACAAATGCATGAACCAGTTTCTCAGCATCTTTAAAAGAGAGGCTATTTCTAAGTTTAGCAATATTATGTAACTGAAAGAAAGTAATTCTAGTGATGTTGCTAATGTGCACATCAAAGGAGAGATCTGAATCAAATATGTACCCTTGTACTAACTGGTAAAAGTGTAATCAAGGCTGTAATAAAAGCCACAAAGCTAAAGCTAGTGAGAGAATAGACCCAGGTACAAGACAATAGCACCTGGTATCTTTCTTTAGCAACTGTTTCTGCATGCTGTTATTTATAATTCTTACACAGAAAGATCATCGTCATATATTTAAGAAATCAGAAATTGGCGAGTAGAGTTTAGGTACTACATCTGAAAAGACTACGTGTGCATCAACTTGAACCCTCTTTCTCCCTGTTGAGATAAGTTGTAAGATATTCTTTACTTGATGCTGCTTTTGGAAATCTGCCCCCAAGAACATACTTTATCAGTAACAATGAAACATGCAATAGTAAAGCTTCAAATATTAGTGATATAAAGATTCAGATTGGTTACAGTGAATTAAACGCACATTTCAAAGTTAATACTATTTAGCATTACTTATGTTGGCCATGAGGGAAAATGATATCTTGATTCCAAAGCAGATCTAATAGTAAATGATGTCAAGTTCAGCCACTCAAGTCACCTGCAGCTTGATGAAGTCCTGCCCCTGTCTGTAACACCTTAAAATCAAAGGTTTTGGACTTTTCCATGCATAACTGTTCCCCAGTTGTAGAGAGTCCTGGGGTACAAGTAAGGTGCTATATAAATCAAAATTATTATTATTATTATTATTATAACTAATATAACTGCTGTGTCTCTTTCCACTCCAGGGTGGAGTTCACAGTGGGAGACGTTCCCATCAACAACTTCCGCATGATCGAGAGGCACTACTTCCGTGGACGGCTGCTGAAGAGCTTTGACTTTGAGTTTGGCTTCTGTATCCCTAGCAGTAAGAACACTTGCGAGCACATCTATGAATTTCCTGCTCTCTCTGAGGAACTCAGTAAGTCCCTTTTACCTGATCATTAGCAACTTTTATACTTTTTTATACTTTTAGCAACAGCCAAGACCTGAGTATCAATTCAGACATCTTGAGTGTAGAGGGAGAATTATTTCCTAAAACTGTGCAAAAAACGTGGATTTTTTTTTTTTTTTCCCACACCACTACATCCGTTTCACCAATTGCTGATTTTTATGACTTTTTGTAAGAAATTATTATTGGAACTAAACTTAAACCACTTCCATAATTAGTGTCCCGGGGCATAATAGGCAGTTTTGACAGCACTTTCTTGACTAGCCACCGTGCAGTTATGAAGATTATGAAAAACTTCAGGAGTCAGCTGTCCACAACAGGCTTAATCCAACCAAGGTACCAGCACAGAAATACACTCAGTAAACTTTAGTGGAATCATTCTGCCAAAAAGGGCCTTGTGACAAGAAAAGTAACAGGTGGCAAGACATAAATGCTGTCAACAGTTACATCACAGAAGACATCGTGCCAATTCCAGAGGTTCAGAGAGACAGGTTCGAACAACTTTTGAATACTTTAGACCCAAGATGTACACTTCCTGGCCAAAAATATTTCAAACAGCTCTGCCTAAAGTGAATTTAGCAAAATTCATGTTGCTAAACTGCAGAAGGTTTCACATATTTTTTTTACAGTGTAAGACTTAAACATTTTTGAGGGATGCAAATTATTGTTATCGATAGAATCCTAGAAAATATCAAGATATTTTTTATGACTGTCGCATGCATTACCGGTAAGTAATTAAATGCACTGCTGTTTTCTCCACTATCCTGCCTGCTGTGTTCAGTTTGAGCAGCAACAGAAAGTGTTTGTGGCTGGGTGGAATATCCAGAGACGTTAAGTAGATATGGAGACACCCAACCCAAAAACCTGGTACCCATTGTTAAAGTAAAATTTTAAAGTCATTTTATGTATGAAGGTTGGTGTTCCTAGGTCACCGCTTTAGTACATCAAGCCACATTACGCTTTATTACTTTTAAAGTTGAAATATTAAAAAATAAATAAATAAAGACGTACTTCATGCCTAAACATTTGGCACATTTTTTTCACCATGTTGGAATCGAAAGAGTCGGAATCAATAAGCAGAATCGATACCCAACCCTAGATATCAATAATAATAGTTGCAAATAATTATTAAATAATAATTTCAAAAAAAATAAATAATAATAATAATAATTAAACATTATTAAATGATTGTGCAACATTTGGAAAAAAAAAAAAAAGCTGATTACAAAAACAAACAAACCTTTTGGCTTTGTCTTTTTGCCTCTGTGTTTTGGTTTGGCCAAGAATCTTCAATTTTCATTTTGCTGCTTCACTATTAGGGATCAGCCTGATTTCTTTCTTGCGCTCCACAGTTAATGAGATGATCCGGCACCCCTACGAGACCCAGTCAGACAGCTTCTACTTTGTGGACAACAAGCTGGTGATGCACAATAAGGCAGATTACTCGTACAGCGGCGGTGCGTAGGAATCATGGACAGACGCATCAGACTGGGGCTGAAGCATTAACCCTGACTGAGAATTAGCTCCTAATCCAGTCTGGGAATGTTCGATTGGCAAAAAAACTCCCCAAGCTCAGGGTTTGTGTGGATGAAGGAGCATGTGTGTGTGGGTGTGTGTGTGGTGTGCATGTTTGACATTGTGGTAATCATAGAATAGTCCATTTGTGATTACTGCCTGCAGAGTGTCTCTGCATGTGTGTGAGTGTATAGGCGTGCCTGCACACATTCATAAATAGACGGCATGACAATGCAAAGTGTGTTTATTGTGCTAGTGTTTGTGTGTACATCCCATCAACATCAGCACATTCAGACGGTCAGAAGTGATGTCGCGTCAGATCAATATACAGTCAGTTACTAGTTTCTGATGTATGACCTTGTACCTGTAAAGACTGGCCATTATATTAGTTACGCCTACCACATAGGTGCACTTTGTTCTGTGCATGATTTGTCCCCCTCACACACTGATCACACTCTGCAGTGACACTAATGCTGTAGTTATAGTGTTGACAATAAGACTGTACACTTACTGGCTTCTATTCGACACGATGTAGGTGTGGAGACTACAAGTTCTGTTAGTCATCCTCTAGCCCTTCATCAGTGAGTGCGTTTACATGCACTTAATAATGCAATAATGGCAGAAAATCTGATTTTATCAGAAATCCGATCCATGAATTGACACGCAATAATCTGATTTCTACTTTGCAACCAGCCAATAATCTCACAGAAGGATGTAATGTAACTTTCAAACTTATTTTATTCAAATTCTTAATTTCCTCGGGCATGTACTGCATTTCATATATACACTCCCTAAAAAGTGTTTGGTAGACATTTCACATTGGTCTAATTTCACGTTCAATAATGGGATTGCCAGATCCCATGACAGAAACGAGCTCAAATTAAGTGAACTGGCTCAAAAAAATAAGCCCCAAACAGCCAACCAACTACAATAGAGTAATCACTTGATCACAAGAAAAATATTTTCTTTTTAACTTTAAAGCTTTAACAAAACCAATTTGCAGGAATATTGGAGAAAGAGTCAGGGAGCAAGCTCAAAATAAGCAACTACAATTTTGAAACAAGCTCAGAAAACCTGCATTATTGCAGCTACCAATATTTGTAAGTGACTTTATAGTAAAATAAATGTCGGGGGGTATGGCGCGTCTGGATTACATTCGGGTAAGGTACTGGACTATGGACCAAAAGGTCCGGGGTTCAAATCCCACCTCGGCCAAGCTTCCACTGTTGGGTCCTTGAGCAAGACCCTTAACACACAATTGCTTGGATTGTAAGACTGTACCAATTGTAAGTCACTCTGGATAAGGGCGTCTGCTAAATGCTGTAAATGTAAATACAGGGTATACATGCTCTGAGAAATCCAATAACTGATGTAAAATCCAGCTCTCAATCTGGCTTCTTAATCTGATTTCTAGGCCTTAATCCGACTGGAGAAATCAGAGTATGCTGTGTACATGACCACTTGAATAATCAGATAACTGTAGAAATCTGATTTTGATCAGATTAAGTGCATGTACCGTATTTTCCGAACCATAAAGCGCACCGGGTTATAAGGCACAATATCAATGATCGACTGCTAACGGATCTATTTTCATACATAAAGCGCACCGGGTTATAAGGCGCATGAAATGAAACAAAACTCTTAAGTTCCGTCGGAAGCTCAGTTTGGTCTTTACCTGGCGCAGGGCGTCTTCTTGCTTCCTCCACTTCCGTACCATTGATTCGTTAATGTTGAATTCTCTAGCAGCTGCTCTATGTCCATGTTGTACTGCGTGACTGATAGCGTTGAGTTTGAAATCCGCTTCGAAAATAAATGAATGAATGCACGTACCCTAATGCTGAAGCACATACCGTATTACTCCGTGATGCTGCGCACTACGGTTGCCGTAAGCTTCGTAACCTACCAAGACCGTGCTAAAACATTTTGACAGATTTCTGAGCGCCGTGTACCATCTACAATCGGTTGTAGGTCAGAAGGCTCAACCAGAATTAATTCATACATTAGATGCACTGCATTTTAAGGTGCACTGTCGATGTTTGAGAAAATTAAAGGATTTTAAGTGTGCCTTATGGTCCGAAAAATACGGTATACACACTCAGTATGGGTTGAATGCACCCTTTGGCAAAAATAATCTGTCCAGATAGAATAAATGTGAAAACTGACAACTGTGATCTCCGACTGTCTGGATAGCACAGTCTAGTGGAAACTGTGGTAGAGCAGCAGTTAAGGTATTGGACTGTGGACCAGAATCTCCAGGGTTAAAGTCTCAGCATTGCCAAGCTGCCAACATTGTATACAAGTGCACACGTATGGTAGCTATAACTGATAAAATGGTCAGAATATGTTCTGTTTAGATACATTTTAGTACTTAAGCACATTTTTTGTAATCATCAACCTGAAAGAGAATGTGTGAGGAGAAGCTCTACATGCAGATCACTGACAGAGGATTCAGGGTTTGGCCCTCTGTGTCTACATTTTTTTTATTTAACTCGCCCTTAGCAGACTCGTGACTGTTTCTACTCATATGAACTTTGTCTGGAGTATATTTTTAATAGCTGTGTTGGTACATTCAATATCTGAGAGAGAGATCTATATTGTGTTAGATAGTTTATATGTAACAGTGATTGTGTTAATCAGTGTTATTGTCAATACCACTCTACAATAAAATAAATGTTTTCTTTATTAAATGGTCTGTGACTTTATGAGGAGTTATACAGCCAATATTACTCAGCCCTAATGCATTTGCAAATGTCAGATTGCACCAGATAGAATTGATTTGCTTTGCATATAACTTCAATTAAAAACAATAACATAAAAAGGAACTCGCATCGAACTCTGCTGGTGCTGGTACATATTGGAGGTGATGTTTATCTTGTGTCAATGTAGCAGGAGGCGCTTAGCGCCACCGTGTGGAATAAAAATGTCATTGTCCTAGTAGCTTGTTTAGCCTTTGTCCGTTTTTCTTAATAAACCACTCTCCAGCCTCCTAATCTTTCCTTTCGTGACACAAGGCTAACAAAAAGCTAAATGCTAAACAAGCAGCGCAGACGCTAAATACAGGCTAACATACAAGTATGCTATCAGAAAAGAAATAAGCAAAAACAGACGAGACGTTGATCAACATGCAGGGTTAAACAAGACTTCGTTTTTGTGGTTATTGGTATAGGTGTTGGATGACATTCCATTTTTTGTCATATTTGTAATATTCAACATATCTTTTTATATAGCCATTTTATTAGATTTAATGTCTATGCTTGTTTTGATTTAATTCCATCTTGACACCTGCATTAAAAGAAATTCCTTGTACTTGGCGAATAAATGATTCTGATTACAGGTGCTAACATGCAAAGTTTAAAAGTCTTCCAAGAATTGACTCTTCGTGGCAAAAAGACAATGTGCTGTTTAATGACCAGATTACGTTCTGTGAAACAGGTTGTTGATCAAAATGATTCTTTTCACAAGAAAGCTGCACCCAAACGATACATAAATTTGTCAGAGACACCGCTGTAAAAACAAGCAGAACACTTCCAGCAACACAGCATTTGAAGCCTAAACTGTCAGACACATCACTCCATCCAGGAAACACACAACACCATGGTTGTTCAATTACAACACATTAAAAATCACACACATACTGTAGAACCAAAATATAAGAGGGAATGAGTCCACTTGGAAAAATACCAATATTCCAGAATTAACACTTTAAACTTTTAGGTAGGTCAATCCAGCGCAGCGCTACTACTAGGAAGTCACAGTGGTCAAATGACTGGTGCTCGGTAGTTATATATGCAGGTACGGCGCTTGTAGTGTTAAGCAGGTTACAAACTTGTGCATTTGATGACTTGTGTCCCTATCCTAAGTGTCAGTGCACAAACCAAGCAGGTTATTAAAGCGAACAGAGGTTGGAATGGCCCTCTAGAGTTTGTCACCATGGTCAAACTACATGTTTTTATGAATTACTAAATGAAAAGACAAAACATCTCTGGTCTACAAACGCAAGTCTGACATACTTTTGCAAGACAGTTAGGATGTGAGACTTTAAAAAACACTAAAAGCTTATCTAGAAAGGTGCTCAAACTTCCGTACATGCCAAATGTGATTGACTCTGAAATGTTTTAACTGTAAGAATTAAATGTGCAGGAAATTTGGGCAGAATATTTAAGTTTGCAAACAGTGTATTGAGCCTTCACCTTTTCAACAAACAACTGCCTAAAACTGTGCAATAAGGACTGTCCAGACGTTTACCAGTTTTTAGAGGTGGACAATTTTAACACACAATCTCCCACTTACCCAGGATGCAGTTGATCAGCTGAGATTTGCTTGTTGTCTGAAGTTTGCTTCAAAGGAAGCCACACTGCTGATGTTGCTAACAAGCTATGAAAGTCTGTCTCACTCAACACTTGAGCATGACTTAGAAGGTGAGTTTTAGGACACAGTATGATGTACTTTCATTAAAATTAATTAATAAACCAAACGATGGAGCTGAACAATGAATGTATTATAAGAACTGGAGAGAGTGGTTAGCATTAGCCTCAGTTAATTGCAGTTGAGGGGATTGTGCTCCAGGAAGTAGAATTTATGGGTGTGGCCAACCTTTAAATGAACTGAGTCACATGTCTGGTATCTGTACCACTCTTATATAATTATGACATTTTGAATGGCTAACTTGATAAAGCTGATTAGCTCAAACCTCAGGGTTTCCCATAGACTGATGAACAATGCTGTGTCAACATTAGATTTGATGTTTTAGCAATTATATAATGACTATATAACATATTGTCGACAGTTAAACCCAAAAAACTTTGTGGTTCCTTTATCCATACCATTTTTTTCCACTGATCTTCATTCCAGTCTTTCTGAGCCTTTTCACCCCGTTCTCCTTCCCAAAAAGTGGTTTCTTGGCTGCTACCTTTCCAAAAAGACCATTCCTGATCAAGCTTCAAGCTACAAAAGGGTCAACTTGGAGTCCTGATAAAGCTGCCAGATGCTGCTATTGCTCAAGTGTCTGGGGAGGTCATACTAAATACTTGCTACTGTAATCTATAGAAACTGTTTTGTTTGTTTGTTTCTTTGTTTTGTTTTTCTTGTTTAGTTCTTTAATACTGCATACAAATCTCCTGCATTTTCTGGTTATATTCTAATGAAGAGACTGTGATAAACTGATATATAGTCATTGTACCATTGCTAAAAAATTATATATCTAATCTAATGGTGGCCTAAGACTATTGCACAGTGCTGAATATATGGAGTCCTGCCAACACTGACTGGCACATACTGATTTTCTTTTTTCTATTTTTATTATTTGAAAGGGGTACAATTTTATTTCATTGTAGAGTTGCATGCAGCAAATTCACTCAATCTAGTACTTAGCCAATTAAAATATTCACAGTCCACCTTTATACGGTACTATTTTCATGCCAAGTGGTTGTTGGGTCGATCATATTATGCGACGCTGCCCACAATTATTCCCACAATCAAGGTCTTTTGCCATTATCGATTAAACATTATAAATTACATGTTTTTTATAATCATAATATAAAATAGTTAATAGAAATGTATTTCTCTCCCACTATCTATTTAATGTAGTGGGGTGGAAAGGGTAAGCTTGAAAGATATTAACAAAAATGTTTTAAATAAAATACAATGTTAAGACCAAAATGAACAACTTCTGAACCTGCCTCATTTTAAGACAAATTTATAATTTAGTTATAATAATAAGTGATGTCATGTCCTAGTTCTTATGTCACATTAAAAGCCTGACAATCCATTCATTTTTTTCCATTCATCCATTTCATTTATATATATATATATATATATATATATATATATATATATATATATATATATATTGCTCTTTGACATGACTGTTTATTTAAAAACAAGATTGCATTGCTTACAGTTGTTTAAAGAAAGTACCGTAAGATTTTGAAATTATTTTTGTACTACAAAGGTTTAAGGTAACATCAACCTCAAATACTTTTTTGCTCCAAAAACTAAAAAAAAAGCAGTTTTTGGACTCAGGGCTGCTTAACTACATTTGGTCTGAGGGCAGAATTGTGTAAATGAAATATATTGAAGAAAGTTCAACTCCAGTGCTTCCTCATAACAGGGGGATAGCAGTGGTTGCTGGGGCAGAATGAAGGGTGACCATACTGTCTGTGCCGCTGAAGCCGCTGGAGCATAATCCAGTGATGTAGAGGTCAGGAACACTCTCGTGCAGAGCTGCTTCTGTCACAGCTGTGCTAACTTCTCCTCCAGCTGAGCCACAACTTCTCCCACAGTCCCCAGAATGATGAGGGCTGAGTTGAATAGGGGTGGTGGACGTGTCTACTACCAGGAGAGTGTCCGGAGCCAAGCTGTCATCCCTCAGCTCCTCCCAGAGATGACCTGCAGAAAAAAAGGCAGACTCAAAGTGCACCACTGAAACTGGTTTCCAGCGAAAACCAAACAGACCAAGTCACGATTTTAATATATCTCAATTCTTCGGATTTAGAAAAATATTAGATGGCATTGTAGTCAAGATCGTACATTCACTTTTTGTAACTGGGGCCCACAGACCCAACCCCATTACCCGAGTGAACCCTGTAACTAGGGAAGTTCAGTGCAGATTCATCATCCTGATCATGGATGAACTCGTCTGGAACCCAAAATACTGCCCTGGACCACCAGGGAGTGTGTCCAGCACACTGCAGGGACAGATCAACTCGCAACCTGGGCATCAGGTGTGGGAGGACCTTGTTGCAGCATATTAGTCAGTGGCAAAAGTATGTGAACCTCAAGGATTAGCAGTTAATTTGAAGGTGAAATTAGAGTCAGGTGTTTTCAATCATTGGGATGACAATCAGATGTGAGTGGGCGCCTGTTTTATTTAAAGAACAGGGATCTATCAAAGTCTGCTCTTCACAGCACACGTTTGTGGAAGTGAATCATGGCATGAACAAAGGAGATTTCTGAGGAGCTCAGAAAAATGAGTTGTTGATGCTCATCAGGCTGGAAAAGGTTACAAAACCATCCCAAAAGAGTTTGGACTCCACCAATCCACAGTCAGACAGATTGTGTACAAATGGAGAAAATTCAAGACCATTGTTACCCTCCCCAGGAGTGGTCGACCAACAAAGATCACTCCAAGAGCAAGGCGTGTAATAGTTGGCGAGGTCACAAAGGAGCCCAGGGTAACTTCTAAGCAACTGAAGGCCTCTCTCACATTGGCTAATGTTAATGTTCATGTTCATGAGTCTATTATCAGAAGAACACTGAACAACAATGGCGTGCATGGCAGGGTTGCAAGAAGAAAGCCACTGCTCTCCAAAACGAATATTGCTGCTCATCTGCAGTTTGCTAAAGATCACATGGACAAGCCAGAAGGCTATTGGAAGAATGTTTTGTAGACAAATGAGACCAAAATAGAACTTTTGGTTTAAAAGAAAAGCGTTACGTCTGGAGAAAGAAAAACACCGCATTCCAGCATAAGAACCTTATCCCATCTGTGAAACATGGTGGTGGTAGTATCATGGTTTTGTGCCTGTTTTGCTGCATCTGGGCAGGGACGGCTTTGCCATCATTGATGGAACAATGAATTCTGAATTATATCAGAGAATCCTAAAGGAAAATGTCAGGACATCTGTCCATGAACTGAATCTCAAGAGAAGGTGGGTCATGCAGCAAGACAACGACCCTAAGCACACAAGTCGTTCTACCAAAGAATGGTTAAAGAAGAATAAAGTTCATGTTTTGGAATGGCCAAGTCAAAGTCCTGACCTTCATCCAATCGAAATGTTGTGAAAGGACCTGAAGCGAGCAGCTAATGCGAGGAAACCCACCAACATCCCAGAGCTGAAGCTGTTCTGTACGGAGGAATGGGCTAAAAAGTGTGCAGGACTGATCAACAGTGACCACAATAGGAGCTTTTGCACCAAACAGTTCTAGAAACAAATCTGGGAGGAACTATCCCACATGGCGCTCCCAGAAAAATAAATGTGTTCCAGGACTTTTTTGGCTTGTATTCACACTGTTATTAGGAACTTTGTGTGATGCTAAAGTGATGTAAGCCCCGCGAATTTCTCTTAGACAACTCCATATCACACAATATCTCCTCCATCACATATAGGCTCAGTAAATCCTGGATTTCACGGTCCGCCCATTTGTGTTTTTTTTCTTTTTTCCATTTTAAACATGAAAATCTGTTGTTTATACGGCTAAGGAGTGCAAGTATATTTAAAAATGGCTGTTGAGCTATTTTTAAATATACTTTAAATATACACTATTGTTGACTTTCAGAAATCACTACACCAGAGGTCAATCACAATCCACAAACAGACAATAACCATAACAGATATGATTCAAACATTTTCATGCTTGCTTAATCCAGTTCAGGGTTGTGGGAGGGCTGGAGACTAACCAGCAGCACAGGCTGCAAGGTGGGAACTAATCCTAGATAGCCAATCCACCACAGGGCACACATTGAGACACTAGAGAGACCAACTGACATAACGGGGAGAACATGCAAACCTTTTTACTAATAAAATCTCTACAATTATGAAAATTCCATATTTGCTTGTCATAAGACCAATATAACATCCAATAAAATGTTATAATAGCTAAAACATGGCCGAGATCAATACTCTCTAGTGTGATTGTGCTTACCATGGAGCTGCAGTTCTGTTAAGCTCGGATTAAGGGTGTCGATGTCACAATTCGGCTCTGCCTCCATTAACAGCTCCTGCATGCTCACTGCAGTACCGTGGCCAGCCTGCTGAGTAGTGTAGCTCGGTGCTCTGCGTGCAGGTAAGGGTGAGTCCAGGCTGCTGGTCCTGTGGGGCAACCGTGTGCTGGGCTGATGGGGAATGGCAGAGTAGAAGGAGGTTTGGGAGCTGGAGGGCAGATAAGGGAGCTGCTGGAGGACAGTTTGTGAGGGTAAGCTGTAGTAACTGTAGTGCAGTCGTCTTTGACCAGAACTGGATGTGTACGGGGGAGGCAGGGTGACTCTGGGTAACTGAGGATATGTGTGGTTATTGAGATGGGCAGAGTGTGGCTTCAGCTTTTCTGGTCTCTGACCAAGAAGATGATCCAGCAACTCTGTTGGATGGATTCATAATTTGTCAGACATTAAATCATGAAGATCTAACTATTGCTAAAGATCAGTCAAGCTCTGTTCACCTGGTCTGGCCATGCTCCTGCGTACCATCACAGGGTCTTTCCTCCTCCACTTCTGGAGCTCCTCCTGCATCTTCTCCACCTTGGCTGGGTTGAGGGACCACAGGCAACCCTTCCGTGAGGCGTTCCCGCTCTTATTCTCAACTTTCTCAAAGCACTTATTCAAGGAGAGGTTGTGGCGGACAGAGTTCTTCCAGCCATCGGGTGCTGTCTGATCAAGCAGGAATGAAATCTGAGACCAAGCAGAATATGCCCGCTCCACATATTACAAAAAAAAGTATTATGGGCTTTAATGGCACTTTGAAAAGTGCTAGCTTATTGCCCACTTTGATAGATGACTCATTTGAAGTGGATGGCAGATAAGAAGTAAAATATCTTGTCTTGGCTGACAGTACATTGTTTTGCATCCATGTTTCCATGAACAACTTTCTTTACAGTGGTTTCAGGGCATATTTAATTTCAGAAAGCAATCCTGAGATAAGACATCAGGAATTTTACCTTTGCTTCAATGTACAGTTGCTCCGATGCCTGAAGACTATTTGTGATTGATGCCTGGCAGCTCTGCAGTAACATACTGAATAACCCTATAATTTCTCAGTGCAAACTCAGTTTGTATACTGCACTGGACATTAATAGAGCCCTATGCAAAAGTTTCTTTTCTTCGCCACGCAACACGGTTATGCAACATATATTTCAAAATGAAACAAAATCTGGTGTGTGCACTAATATCCAGATGATTTTTCTCAGAACAGTTACCTTCCCAGTGTCATATCCCTGTCAAAAGAGCACCTCCCATGTTAAACACCTTACACTGACCTTTTATCGGCGTTAATGTGCCATATACAGACCACATACACATATTCACCTTAGACACTATGCACCTTAGGCTTTGGAAATGACTGGAAACAATTATTTTGCACATAATCCATACACAAATGGGCCAAGACATTTGTAGATGGAAACACTGGATTATGAGAACAGACTGTAACCCTGTAATATATCTAAGACCTTGACAAGGACAGTTGTAAATCATAATCACGGTTTTTCGTTATTTAGTCTGAGGGGTCATAATGTTTTGGCTCAGTGTCCTGCACCTGCATCTTTTATATCTAGTCTGAATGCTACTTTATATATACTGAGATCTGTGTTGACTAGTCTCTGTATTATTTGTTGTTTGTTACTGCACCGATGTTGTGTCTATCTGTGAAATCAGGTTCTAAAGTACCAAAACAAACTGCATATTGTAAGCACTGGCAAATAAAGTGATTTTGATTCAAATATGCAGAAATGTGTAATGGTTAAGTTCAATGTAGATTTTGTTACAATATGTTTTCCTTTGGAAAACAAGAAACATGTAATTGGGATAACACTGTACAGCTACTGAAATAGTGCAGTGGTTCCCAAATATTTCCCGCAGTGCCCCACTTTTTGAAGATAAGAATATTTAGAGAACCCCTCAACCCCCCCCTAACTCCCCCACTCCAGTATCTGCATACAAACATCCTTTGCTGCAGCACTCCAATGGAATTTAATAAAAACATGCCTCTTATTGAACAAAATAAAATAATGTGACGAATTACCTTTACAGTGGAATTATTACAAGTGACATGTATGCTAGGTATCTTAATTTTTTACTGTTTTACACAGCAGTGCATTCTAACGTGAGTGCATTATACAGTCCCAAATGAGAAAAAGTTGGAAAAATTGGTGTTACTTACATTTCCTTTAACTTTTATTTTACTGCAGACAGTATGAACCCAAGATATTTCATGTTTTTTCTGGTCAACTTAATTTAATTTGCTAATAATTTTTTTTGGAATGTGTTGGAGGGCTTAAATGCAGGAATGGATGTTTATTAACAAATGAAATGAAGTTGACCAGAAAAAAACCTGAAATATCTTGGGTTCATACTGTCTGCAATTAAATAAAAGTCAAAGGAAATGTAAGGAACACTGCAAATATTTTTTTGATTTGCATTTTCAATACCGTCCCAACTTGTTATGATTTGGGGTTGTACCTGTAAACACAAGTAATATAATTAAGTCAATATGAGCATAGATCTATCACTTCTGCAAAGCCATACATGATTTCCCTCTCCAGGCTTGATAGCTTGTGGCACACATAAACATCATCCGCTTTTAACTTTGATGTAAAGCACACTGAAGTCCACGTAACATATTGGGATTGAGGGAGAAAGTAATCTTAGTGGAACACTGCCAACATAGTGCCACTCTATAAATCCCTTCATTGGTTAAGCTTGCCTGAAGCAGAACCAACCCAGCAGGTGAAGGCACAGAGATCAAGCTATAACGGGCATGGCCTGTGGCAGCTCCATCACAGAGCTTTATTTGTTTCCTTGATTTAAACCACTGATCTTGACTGGGACGTTGCCAAAATAATGTCTCTTTTAGCCAAGGGTGTAGGTTTGATCTCATCAGCAGTAAGGACACAACTCAGAAAAACAGGGGAAAAATAAAATTGTTCAGTGTTAAAAGCCATGGACACTGTCAACATGATATCACAACATCTTTTTGGAAGTTGCTGTACTGTAATTTTTGTCAGGCTTCCCATGTACATGACAATGCTACACCGAGTTGCTTCAGGATCATACTCACTCACACCAACATAAGCAAGTTGAAAGTTTGGAAGTGAAGTTTGGAAGCAAAATACATGTATGGCTGTGTCAGAGTTGGGGGGGTCTCGGAAATATTCTTTTCTACAAAAGGGGAGCACTACTGAAAAAGTTTGGGAACCACTGTACTAAGTTCCCACCAAAATGGGCAGGCTTTGGTTACAATACATGTAAGTTGGTAATTAAGAACGACTTCATAATAGCCTAAGCTTAATCACAGTATCATTTTAAGAACTCATTAAAAAAAAAAAGTCTTACATCAGAAGTTGGTTTCATAAGATCCCATTCAATCAAAATTTAAAGCTGCCCTCAGAAATAAATGTCTGTATGCATCTTACTCATTAGTCCATCATTTCATTACACATAGGAAACTCAGAAATCAAAGATGCCTAAGGGCAGTTTGAGGGAAAAGAAGCTGAGCAAATCTTCGAGGCTTCTTAATTAGACCCATGACCAATTATGTTGTCTTTCAGAGGTTATACTTGCTGATCATATTTAATGCTGACACCTCCCTATAATTCCAAACTATCATTAATAATTAGGACCTAACCTGGAACCATCTTCAGGCTGTGCATTTCCTCATCAGCCTTATACTTCTCTAGTCACCTGCTGTGTTTAACTCATTAATGATATTTCCATGAGATTTCTAAACTGACATTCAACTCATAATTGGATAAATCCACCCATTTTATGTTTACTCCTGCTAGTGATGGAGATTTCTTACTTAGATTTCTTTCTTAATTGCTTTTCTTCATGTATTGACCCCTATGCATTGTACTTCATTCTGTGCTCATTTATATTGGAAGGCTGTGAGCTAGTGAATGTTTTGATTGTTAGGCTTTATAAGGGTGTTTATCAGTCTTGCACCTGTGAAGTTACAGTGATCAACAATGATTAAGAATGAACAACAATCCTCACCCATGCCATGTGGGTTTTATATATACAGTACAGTGGGGCAAAAAAGTATTTAGTCAGCCACTGATTGTGCAAGTTCTCCTACTTAGAAAGATGAGAGAGATCTGTGATTTTGGTTACAGGTCTGTGAGAGCCAGAAATCTTGCTTGTTTGTGGATGACCAAATACTTATTTTCCACCATGATTTACAATTAAATTCTTAAAAAATCCTACAATGTGATTTCCTGGATTTTTTTCTCATTTAGTCTCTCATAGTCTCACAGTGTACCTATGATGAAAATTACAGACCTCTCTCATTTTTCTAATTAGGACAACTTGCACAATCAGTGGCTGACTAAATACATCTTTGCCCCACTGTATATGGGGGTTGGAAAACAATCAGGACATAATGTCTATTGTGACATAAGGTCTAGACCTAATGTACAGAGCAACATAAAAAGGGCCTGAGAACTGCTATTTGCTGGAATCTCCGCGTCGCTGTTATGATGTGTATTTGTCCTTATTGCCTGTGCTCATGAGTAGATGCAATAAAATTGTCTGCCTCTCCACTGAAACTTTAATTCGACTTCAGTGTGATTTTTGTTTAAGTGAGCAGAATGTGTTCTGTGAAAAAACCACGACACTAGCAACCTGACGTGCAGATGACAGAAGCCAGGGTTAGCTTGCTAGTTAATGCTAGCTAACATGGTTAACTAACATCAGTTGACATTATTATCCACTTTGGGAAAGCTTGTGATGTTATGTAACTTGACTACTACCAAATTGCCATCAAAAATAGTAAACTATGAAAGTTCACATTAAAACTGTCAAGCAATTCACAGGTTTAACACAAAATTTCACAGTACATTGATACCTCGGTTCTCGGTCACCTCAGAACTCATCGAATCCAGTTCTTGGCTACCTCAGAAATCGATGAATCCGGTTCTCTGTGCATTTTAGCTAGAAAAAATTGCCTTGGTTCTCGGCGTTTGCTCAGTACTCTATCCATTTGCTTAAACTTGTAGGAGTTGAGCTGTGTGACTCATTCACAGTTCGTGATTTACGATTTACGATTCACTTCACAGTGATTCAGGCTCGCAACAGCCGTTGCTCAGAGAAGATTGCATTTGTGTGGGTTTTTTATTTTTACTACAGTACTGTATTTTTAGTGCAAATAAGTCTCCATGGAAAAGGTTAGTTTATAAGAGCCAGCCAAATTCCAAACAGGAATTGAATGCTCCAGAACACAGGCTGCAGTTAGTTTAGCAGCTGTGCTAGAGCCCTCAGTAATACCAATAAAGTAAGCGTTTTGCTTTTGCTTTTGCTTTCGCTTACAATCCATTACTCATTAAATTACATGATATTTTTCAACATTTTATCATAAAATAAGACTTGCGTTAATGATTTTGGCCAACTGTAAGTTAATGTAAGTGTTTTAAACGTCAACTTACTTGTCATTACTTATCACATGTTCTGCTGTGATACAGTACAGACCGCTCTAGCAAACATTCGTTAAACTCCTCAGTTCATGATACATTTAACTTATGATGGATTTGACAGAACATATCCCCATCGTAAATCAGAGAGTACCTGTACAATACAACTCAATTAATGCATATAACGTCTTATACAGTGTGGATTTTCTGGGGATCTGGAACGGATTCATTAAATGTACATTATACCTTATGGGAAAATTTGGTACTTGTTTTCGGTTCTCGACAAGCTTTCTGGAATGAATTAATGACAAGAACCAAGGTACCACTTTACATTTTTTCCTAAGAAAGTACAAAACATGTTGGCATGGACAAAATTACCTTTTTCAATCATTGTGTTATGCAGTGCAGACTAAATGTAAACCCATTCTTGTGCCATGGACTGACAGCCCTGATAGCTTAACATTGTTAGCACACTTATCAGCTCTTGTCTTCTCTGAGTCTTTCAGTAGGACATTTGCTCATAATGTGAACCATTAGATATCCCTGTCCCTTTCAGCCAATTACTTAACACCTTAACTAACCCTAACAAAAGCTGCCATGCCTATATTGATCGTCTTGGAAACATAGCCTCTGGGAAAGCACATTGGACTTATCACTCCAAAAATGAACTTCACTCACATATTGGTAGGGACATGTCTCTACTCTCCATAAGCAAACTTTGCGTGGGTTTGAAAATATGTGCTGTCCTGTAGTACCTAGTGTATCTACAATACTAAAAACCTTTCTTATGAGGACTAAGCCAAACAATATGCCCCCATAAAAAAAACTAAAAAAATTAAGTGCTAACCAGGTTTTGGGTAATATGAGCATAAAGAAACATGAAAGTTTTATGAAAAGAATACCTTGAAGTAGGGGAAATGCTCTGTCATGAAGCTGTAGATCTCACTGACAGGCAAACTGCCAGTCCTGCTATTCCTCAGAGCCATAAAAATTAGAATGCTAAAGAAATACAAAGAAAAGAAAAAACATTAACACCAGCAATTAATCTGTGAGTCATACTTAATGTTCATTCTGTGTTTACATACCACGGTGCATGGGGATTTTATGAGATACAAATTCAAACATCAGGAATCTAATTCAGATCACTCCGCTATAGCCTGGCAGAACTTTTTGTGTGCAAGTTGGAAATCACTGGATAAGAGCATCTTCTAAATAACGTAAATGTATTGCAAATGTAATCATTAAGCTGACGTATCGGTGTTGGTGAAAAGTAATACATTAAAAGTGACTAATTACTTCTTTCCAAATTTAATGGAGAGAAATTTACTCATTAATTCATGGAAAAATGTAATCTCATTACTCATTACATTACTTTTATGTTACTCCCTATAACCCATATTGATGTACACCAGTTAAAAAGTATAAAAATACAGTAATTTGTTACATTACTTTGTTACAGGAAAAAAGTAATTAGATTACTGTAATGCGTTACCCCCAACAATGGACAATAACCATATTATACACAACACAGCACATCATGCAATGTCAGTCAGGACTTGTCATTGGTTCATTTTATGGCAGGTCAATTCTTTATCGAGGTGTCTGGTCTTACCCAGAGAAAGTTGAGTTTCTCATCTAATCCTGGTTCCTATCAATGCTTTGACCTTATGCTTCTTGCCACTGTGTCCTCTGGCTTGCACATTTGTATTTATACCTTTAGAAGACACTCTTATCCAGAGATAGCAGAAGCTTGGCAGTGCTGGGATTTGAACCCTGGACCATCTGGTCAGTAGTCCAGTACCTTAAAGTGTGTGCTACCACAGTGCCCATATCTATCACTAAAAGTGCTATACAGTATGTGCAAAAGTCTTAGGCCACCATTAGATTGCTTTAGTAATGGTATAATGACCATATATACTTATTTCTCAGCCTCCTTATTAGTATATAACCAGAAATTATGGGAAATGTTTATGCAGTATTAAAAATAAAACCAGAAACAAAAGTTTCTATAGGCTATAGTGGCAAAGTGGCATTTATTATGACCTCCCATCATAAGTTATTGGCAGCATCTGGCAGCTTCATTTGGATGCCGAGCTGACCCTTCTGGCCTTTTTGAAAGGGTAGCAGCCAAGAAACCACTTTCGAGGAACAGAATGAAAAGGCTGAGATATGGTAAAACTTGGAATAAAGACTGGAATAAAGATCAGTTGAAATGAGTATTATGAAGCAGCAAATCCAAGTTTGACATTTTTCGGTCCAATCGTTGACGATATGTTATTTATGGTCATTATACAATTGCTAAAACAACAAATCTAATGGTGGCCTAAGACTTTTGCACAGTACTGTATAATTAGACAGACATAACTAAATATTTCACCATTACTTCACTATTGAAACTCACCTAAGGTCATCACTAGCCCTATGAGGTACCATTAGACTGGCAGGAACACGTTATGATTTGACTTGACACATTTATATAGTATGAGGTCACGAAGCATACTGTATGTCATAACATGTCCAAAATAGTGCGCATTCAACAAATGTTCATGTGACACATCTGCCATAGCATCCCATATCATGACAGCTATAATGAGTCTTATCAGTGACAGTATCTTAAACTTCAACCACAACCCATGACTAAATAAGACGTCTGCCCTGACATGTTTATGTCACATGCATGGATATGTCAGTCTTAGGATGCAAGGCTCACCTAAAGTAATGTGAAGCAATACTTCAGGATAAGGGTTAACTTCAGGTTTCTGACATTCATTATTGTAAATCATTTTTTTATCTTTAAATCTGCACTCTATATGGAAAATATCAGGCTCAAATGGTGTAAACTGAGGACGTAGACAGCTCATGACACACCTGCTTGCCCTGGGGAGTGATCAAAAGATGATTTGTCGAGGCCAGGTGTGTTACTTTAGTAGAGAATGAAATGAAGGAGGGCAGGGATTCGTGTGCATACCTATAAGAGTAGATGGGTTTGGGGTAGCGTGGCTGGACTGAACCATCGTGACTGGTTTGTGGAGAGAGGCTTCTGTAAGAATAGCACGAGCTGCCTTCGAGTTCTCCTGACATGTATTCACTTGAAAACTGGAGAAGATCCAGAAACATTTCAATCATCAGTTATTGCCCTCTTTAATGGAAAGGACAAGTTTGATTAGTGCAATAAAGAACAATTGAAATAAAGGATGTGTTTTAGACCCGCACTGTGTTCTGAATAATGACTCAGTCACACACTGTTTGCTCAGCTTTTCCTATTAAACCACGCATTCTTCTCCATAAGACTCTGTACACATTTTAAAGCACTGTATCTTGTACCGGGCTTTGTGTAGCGTCAGTAAACATATGAAGGAGGACATTCAAAGTATACCTCCGTGTTATCATACGAGGAATTTCTTGTTAACACATGTTCAGCTGTAAGACTGATATTGATATGGTAAATAAGAGTGCACCGGGAAAACAGATGTAAGAACAAGCCAAATGGGTTCATTGTGCAAACACATAAATACAGCGTGGAAAAAAACGCAAGTCACTGGAGATTTCTTATTATTTTCACTTATGGGATTTGAACTCACTTACTGTAGTTAGATATTAGAAATGACAGTAGATTCTTTGTTGCTTAAACTTACTGATTTGGGTTAAACGAGCTTGACTATGGTAAAAAGGACTACCGTATTTTTCGGACTATAAGGCGCACTTAAAATCCTTTAATTTTCTCAAAAATCGACAGTGCGCCTTTAAATGCGGTGCGTCTAATGTATGAATTAATTCTGGTTGAGCCTTCTGACCTAGAACCGATTGTAGATGGTAACACGGCGCTCATAAAATCTGTCAAAATGTTTTAGCACGACCTTGGTAAAGTTACGAAGCTTACGGCCACCGTAGTGCGCAGCATAGTGGGGTAATACGGTATGTGCTTCAGCATTACGGTGTGTGCATTCATTCATTCATTTTCGAAGCGGATTTCAAACTCAACGCTATCAGTCACGCAGTACAAACATGGACATAGAGCAGCTGCGAGAGAATTCAAACATTAACGGAATCAATGGTACGGAAGTGAAGAAGGAAGCAAGAAGACGCCCTGTGCCAGGTAAAGACCAAACTGAGTTTCCGACGGAACTTAAGAGTTTTGTTTCATTTCATGCGTCTTATAACCCGGTGCGCTTTATGTATGAAAATAGATCCATTAGCAGCCGATCGTTGATATTGCGTCTTATAATCCGGTGTGCTTTATGGTCCGGAAAATACGGTAATCTTTATTTTATCTTCACTTTAACAATATAAACACCTTTTCTTGTTATTCAATTTAACGTACATTTGCCTTACACTAATGCGCCGATTTAACCTAAAACGTGTAATGTGGAACACCCCTGATCTGCACAAATCCCCCCACCTCGAGGAGAACTGAGACTGAGACAAAAACATCCATGAAACAAACGTACATCCAGACCACACACAAAGTGCAAGCCCAATTTTTGGTGCCAAGAAACCCCCAACGGAACTGCAGCAGGATACTGACCCAAAACACACTTTTGCTTTCTAACTACTACTACACAAAGCTTTGTAATTACTACTACTTGAAGACCAAAGGACATGAAGGAATGCAAACTGTCATGGAATTTCATCCAATTTCAACAGAGAAATGGCAAGGCATTCAGTAACATTACGAGATGTTCTTTGGAATACTGTCAAATCATTGCTGGGATAGCATGAATCATCAGATTCTGCACTTACTTGTGCTGTCCATGCAAGTTTGAGTGTATGCTTTCATTACAGTAAAAGGGAGGAAATACCAAATACGAGTGAATCTACTGTGTGAATGATTTCACAGAAAACCTGAGTGAAATTATATGATTTGAAATGAAAAACACTTTATCAAAGAAAAGAAAAGGCAAAACGGAAGCATTGTCATAGTAGTCTCAGACTTTTGCCCCCCACTCTATGTCTGTATGCTTCCCTGATGCTTCCACCTGCTCAGAGGCTCCTGTATCTATGCCAGGGGTGCCCCCACATTACAATGACATGCTTGCTTTGTCCCATATATCAACTGCAGTTCTGCAATAATGTCCTCCACCATTTACTGTAGTTATTGGCGTTTATTGTAAAACTGGTTAGCTAAGCCAAGTGAAAGGAGTACGACTTCTGACAACATTTAAGTAAACATTAGATGTAATGGTTAAAAATATGCTAAAATATTTCTTATAAAACTAAGTTGTAATTGTAGAATATCCTGTTATTAGTTTAACTGGGAAAAAATGTGTTTGAACTAACTGAGGCTGCCTTTTCTCTCTGTTTTATTTATGCTGCAACCTTTGTTTACCTGTTGTTGCAGGGGGCTGAGACTGCTGTATGCACTCTGGGTAGAGGACGAGTAACTGGGAGGCTCTTCCGGCATATTCTGCAGTTCATCAGTGCCATCCTCTAGTCCCTGTTTCAAAAGATTGTTCAGATAGATCAATAATGCTGATGTTGCACTGTAGTGGGAGTCAGTCTTACCAACAAGTCTACATCAAACAGGTCTTGTCACAGGTCATATTTATTTGACATTTACAGCAAAAACAGGTGGCGCAGCAATTCTCTAGCGACATGGTGAGATGGTATTGAATCGCAGAGGTGTCTTCCGGCCAGACTGGGTGTCACACATGCAGAATTGGCCATTTCTGAGGTTGGGGAGGATCATCTGAATTCTGTGAGACATATTAACTCAGCTAACTGAAGTCAATAGTTAAGGATTAGAGGTTTTAGAGTGACCAACTGGCAAAGCTGGAATTTGAACTTCACCATTGTATGAATGAATGAATGAATGAAATTCACAATTAGTAGCTCAGAGCCTTAATCACTGAGCCCTGTACTGGGAACAGAAGTGTAACCTCAGATATCTGTGCATCATGATTTATGCATAACTTAATTATGCTCACTACTGCTAAGTCGCTAAGTCACTTTATCTTCTAGTAGACCCTACCAATCAATAGTATTCCGTATATACAGTGGGGCAAAAAAGTATTTAGTCAGCCACTGATTGTGCAAGTTCTCCTACTGCAAAAGATGAGAGAGGTCTGTAATTTTCATCGTAGGTACACTTCAACTATGAGAGACAAAATGAGAAAAAATTGTAGGATTTTTAAAGAATTTAATTGTAAATTATGGTGGAAAATAAGTATTTGGTCAATAACAAAAGTTCAACTCGATACTTTGTAACATGACCTCTGTTTGACAGAGGTCAAACGTTTCCTGTAAGTCTTCACCAGGTTGGCACACACTAGCTGGTATTTTGGCCCATTCCTCCATGCAGATCTCCTCTAGAGCAGTGATGTTTTGGGGCAACACAGACTTTCAACTCCCTCCACAAATTTTCTATTGGGCTGAGGTCTGGAGACTGGCTAGGCCACTCCAGGACCTTGAAACGCTTTTTACGGAGCCACTCCTTCATTGCCCAAGTGGTGTGTTTGGGATCATTGTCATGCTGGAAGTCCCAGCCACGTTCCATCTTCAATGCTTTCACTGATCTAAGGAGGTTTTGGCTTAAAATCTCACAATACATGGCCCCGTTCATTCTTCCCTTAACACAGATCAGTCGTCTGTCCCTCTCGACGTAGTGTGTTACTGATGGTAGCCTTTGTTTACTTTGGTCCCAGCTCTCTGCAGGTCATTCATCAGGGTCCCTGCGTGTAGTTCTGGGGATGTTTGCTCACCGTTCTCATGATCATTTTGACCCCACGGGATGAGATCTTGCGTGAGGCCCCAGATTGAGGGAGATTATCAGTGGTCTTGTATGTCTTCCATTTTCTTACAATTGCTCCCACAGTTGACTTATTCTCACCAACCTGCTTGCCTATTGTAGATTCACTCTTCCCAGCCTGGTGCAGGTCTGCAATTTTCTTCCTGGTGTCCTTCGACAGCTCTTTGGTCTTGGCCATGGTTGAGTTTGGAGTCTGACTGTTTGAGGCTGTGGACAGGTGTCTTTTATACAGATAACGAGGTGAAACAGGTGATATTAATACAGGTAACGAGTGGAGGACAGAAGAGCTTCTTAAAGAAGTTGTCACAGGTCTGTGAGAGCCAGAAATCTTGCTTGTTTGTGAGTGACCAAATACTTATTTTCCACCATGATTTACATTTAGAATTAAATTCTCTAAAAATCCTACAATCTGATTTCCTGTATTTTTTTTCTCATTTTGTCTCTCATAGTTGAAGTGTACGTGGTATGGTTGCTGGTGCTAGACGGGCTGGTCCGAGTATTTGAAAAGCTGCTGGTCTACCAGAAGAGCTTCTTAAATAAGAAGTTACAGGTCTGTGAGAGCCAGAAATCTTGCTTGTTTGTGGGTGACCAAATACTTATTTTCCACCATGATTTACAATTAAATACTTAAAATATCCTACAATGTGATTTCCTGGATTTTTTTTGGTCTCATTTTGTCTCACACATTTGAAGTGTACCTATGATGAAGAACATGTACAATCAGTGGACAAAAAAATATATATACATATATATATATATATATATATATATATATATATATGCACACACACAGTATCCATCCATCTATCCACCCACCTACAGTGAAACCACCGAATTTGAATGCTTGTTTATTCAGCCAATTCAGGCATCGAATGTTTAAATACAAACAAAACTTCAGACTTCAAACATCGGTAATACCTGTGTGTGTGTGTGTGTGTGTGTGTGTGTGTGTGTGTGTGTATGACTCAGCCTCAGGCTGTGTCTGAGATGAATTGGAGTCAACTTTGAACAAATCTGAATTTGGATGGCCTTCTGGAACTAATTAAGTTCAAATTCCGAGGTTCCACTTAATCTATCTTTAAATTGTAGACTTTCAATAAGATTCATTTTGATGTATAAAGTCCAGTGCCTTATACCAATAAAACAATCAGGTAAAACTTGGTCAACCTGTCTGATGGACCAAATGCCTATTTTCAGCTTCCTCTGTATACATCACTGTATGTGTGCCTTACTAGAGTCTCTTAAGTCCTGCTATTGTGCAGTATGTGTATTTCAATGTTGTCTTACATTTCCTGTGCTTTTAGTACAGTATTTGCACAGCTTTGGAACTTGCACCCCAGACTTTTTCAAGAATTAAAACATTTTTCTGTTACTTTCAATACTGTATAGCCAAACGTGTGCGGACAAATTCTCGGTGCGTCAAAAGCCTTCACTCTTCTGCAAATTCTGTCAACTGGATTTTGGAACATGACTGTGAGATCGGACAATAATGTCGGAAGGTGTCTGATGGAGTTAAGGTCAGGGCTCTGTGCAAGCCAGCTAAGTTCTCTGTTAAAGTTGGTGAACCATTCTTTTTGGAGGAGGAAAAAGTTTATTTATGTGAGTGAGTCCATGCCCGTATGCTTCCTAATCTAAACTTCTTAGGTGAAATAACTCATTAGAAGACATATCAATGTACTTTTGATAAAATGTACTTCTGATGAAAGGTTTATCTGGGACCCACCAGACTATAAACTGTTGCAAGGTTCTGATTCACTACTCAGGTTCACCTTGTGACCTCCACTACTTGCTGTAGTATAGACAGATTTGACTTGACTAACTAAGCCGAGTAAGAACCATTCTCAAATACCATACAAGTCCTACCTTATCAAAACAGGCATGAACACTTTTGATTATCCTCTTACCATAAGCATGGAGGGTGGTATAGTGGTGCTGAGTGGAGTCCAAGCATTCTGCTCGTCTATATCAGCAATGCCTGAAGCTTCTGGACTGATGGACTCAGATACTGCAAACTCCCTAAGGTAGCAGCAGAGAGAAGATCCAGTGGGTTCTCCATCACTGTACTGCCTCACGTAAGGGTGAAAGCGCTTGTTCTTGTTTGATTCAGAGTTCTGCTCCAAGCAGCCCCCATCTACACTGTGCCTTCTGAAATGCTCTGCAGAGCTGCTCTTCAATCTGTAGAGGACGCTGTCTCTCTGAGAGCTGATGACAGAGCCCTCTAAATCCAGAGCACTGCTGGATTTAACACACTAAAAAAAGGCAGAACAAATCATAAAGTCACGTAAAACAAGTCATTACATAAACTCTGTACACTATAACATATGTATGTTGTAGCATATCAGTGTTCATCAGGGATGCATGTATGAGTGTAAAAAGGATATATGTAATTGATTACAATATTAGAGTGAAATGATATGTTTATTGGAAAAAACTGTTCAACTGAAAGGATCTAGCACCCTGTTTGGCCGCCTCTAGCCTGGATAAAAGATGAGATACGGTTCGTCAGGAGGCACAAAGGTTCCCTATGGTATCCTGTGGCACTTTTGCAGACGGATGTTGCAGCTGGGCTTGTAGGTCCTGCACGCTTGTAGATTACCAAAGTTGGTGTCCCAGCTGGTCTCATAAATGTTTGATTGGTGATAAATCTGGTGACCAGACAGGCTAAGGTAGTGTTGCAATCTGGCGGAGACATTCCTGGGAAACACTTGGTGTGTGGGTGAGCATTATCCTGCTGAAAAATGCCAGTTGGAAGCCCTTCCATGACAGGCAACACATGATGTCCTGCACATATCGCTGAGTTGTTAGTGTCCCTCGTATCACTACTAGGGGCAACCAACTGTTGTATGCAATGGCTCCTCAGATCATAACACCAGCAGTTGGGGCAGTGTGTCACTCCACAGCAAAGACAGGATTGAAAAGCTCACCACGAGGCCTCAATACTCAAAACCAACAAAACCTGGATTTGTCACTAAAGATAATATGGTTTGAGTCCTGGTCATAGAAGCAGGTGACTATGGAGCCTATCTCCAGAATTCACAGCGTGCAGGGGAGCACGTACCCTGAATGGGGTACCAGTCCATAGTAAAGCTGGGTAGGGGTCACTGTTGCAGCACTCTACACAGTCTGGCCTTCCCTTCCCAGGCAGAGCCAGTCATGCCTGTGTGTTTCGTTTTATTTAGAAAATCACCCCAGCATGGAATTTGAACAAAAAGAATAATGAATAAGACTGGAAGAATGCTGAGCTGTAGATTAGGAAAGGGAGATGGCAAAATAAACACTGCCTTAACAAATAAAAAGTGTGATTTGCATGGAAACCAGTTTCTTTGTGTGTCTGTGTGTAAGAGGCATTAAGGCAGAAATATGCATTATTTTTTTATCACTGAGAAATTACACACCTCACCTGTTGCCTCCATTTTACTCCGAGACTGAATAAAAATGCAAAGATTCATAATAGTTGAATAATGTCTGATCTTATGAAGATTACTTTAAAGCATTTGACGTGATATATTACCAGTCATTATATAACAGAAACGAAATACACCTGTCATAAAATTCAGGCATTGTGCCCCAGAGCTACAATGTCCTTATATGTTGCCTTGTGCTGAGGTTCGTGCAACTTCAAGCTACAGGCATAAAGCTTGTGTGTGCACTCAGTACATGCAACCAGCTACAGAGTATCTCAAACTAAATCATTTTAACTTCGAGATTACATTGAAACTAGTGATACATACTCAAATAGGGCCAATTTAGCTTAAACAATGAACCTAAATGCATGTCTTTGGATTGTGGGAGGAAACCGGGGCACCCGGAGTAAACCCATGTGAACACGGGGAGGACATGCAGACTCCACACAGGCAGAGTCCGAGGTCAGGATCGAAACAGGGACACTGTAGGTGTGAGGTGCCGCCCTGACAGTTGAAACTCGATTCACGATTCATGATTCACAATTCAGTACACAGTGATTCAGTGAATCAGGTTCATAAGAGCCCATGTTTTTCTTTATTTTTACATCTACAGTTCTGTATTCTTAGTGCAAAAAAGTCTCCATGGGTCCTAAAAAGGTTAGTTTATAAGAGCCAACCAAAAGCAAGACAGGAATTGAATGCTCCAGAAGACAGGCTGAGCAGTTAGCTTAGCAGCTACTGCGCGTGTTTTGCAGTTACTTTTCACTTTCAATATATGAGGTTTTTCAACACTTTATTATAAAAAAAAGCTCTGTGTTAAGTTTGTCTATCTGTAGGTTAATGTAAGTGTTTTAAATATTAACTTACTTATCATTACTAAGTAAAGACCGCTATACCAAACACACTTTAAACTCCTCAGTTCATGTTACATTTAAGTTATTATGGATTTTTCGCCATAATTAACATATCATCATAATAAATCATGGAGCACCTGTATAATACAACTCCATTAATCCATATAACGCCTTATCCAGTGTGCATTTTCTGGGGGTCTGGAATGGATTCATTTAATTTATATCATTCCTTATTGGAAATAATTGCTCGGTACTCCTCATTTTTGGTTCTCAACAAGCCTTCTGGAACGAATTAATGGCGAGGTACCACTGTATGTGCTCTTTGTAGGTAAGAAATCACAGACCTATCTGTTGCTAATAGAGCTTTGTGCACTTTGCCAAACCCTAGACCACAATACTTAAGAACTGAATGCAGTTAGCGTCTGGGCTTATACTCTAAAGAAATTGTGTTAGCTCAATGTTTGGACAGACAGTTCCTAGAAAGGAAAATTTTAACCTGTGACAGAGGCATCTGCAGACAGGGGGAAGCCAACAGTGCACACTGAAAGCTCTTTGGTGGGCTGCTGCTGACTGTAGGTGAGAAAGGCACGGGCTCAGTAGTCATCGGTACCCAGTGCTGCCCCTGCAGAGTAACCACAGGAAGAATGGTCATGTTTATCATCAGCCGGTTAGCAAAAACATACAGTATGCAAATGTGAAAATTACAAAAAAGAAAACTACAAAGGATGCCAATCATGGATGACTGCAAGGAAACGCTAACAGCAATTAGTTAGTGAACATGCTTCCTCTGTCAGCACAATAAGAGTTTTATTTTTTGCTTTTCACCCATTTTGTCATTTCTTCTTGTGCTCAGCACCAAATGACAAAACAGTTTCGACACTCAAGTCCCTAGCATGCAAGTCCAAATTCAGTATAGAATTTTAAATGAGTCTTATTAGTCACTGATATTGCAATCACTTGAGGTCAATAAATCAGCTTTAATCACAACATGCATTTTATGTGAACTGATTTACAAATGCTGCTGTGCAGAAATGTTCACGGATCGCTTCATGAACTCTTTTATAAGCACTGCTGAACACTCCAGGGAGTGCTGAACATGTTTGAGTTGGCATTAAGTCTACAAATAACAAGTAATTTATCAGGCAATGGTAGCTCAGTGGTTATGGTACTATCAACCAGATGGTTTTGAGGACCCTCAATGCTTAATTGTTTGGACTGTACTTTGTGAGATGGTAGAAGTTGCAAGTAAGTCTCCTTTTTAAGGGTGTATACTAAATGCTGAAAATGTAGCACTGAATAATATACAATAAATGACATACATATAAAATGTACTATTCATTAGCTATACCACATACACAGACATGTTGCATTCATTCAGTTATTCTTACTTGATATACTTAATACACAGTGACTATCCAAAGCCACATTCAAAACCCATATGAAATATAATCACAAATGGTTTGAATGCTCTCGTTTCCTAAAACCACACTGTCCCAGCTCTGGATGTGACATGAACTGCTCTGTCAGCCTTTTAAAACATGACCACTTTCATCTGTTCTTGACAGGGTCTGACAGCTTCTTTCTCAAATGTGCACATAAGCACTTTCAGTAACTGAAACTGTCTAACTGCAACTTTGAAACGGAGGAATAGATTTCGGACTCCTGATACCTGATCAAGGTATAAGTGAGACACAAAGCCACAGGTGACTTACTGGAACCGCTGTCTCTTTGCACTTACAGTCAGCAGACTGCACTGCCTGAAAGAAAAAACTCATTAAAATCACCAACAAACCATGAAGCAGTTGTCACTTAAAGGCCAATTTATCTGCAGCATTGAGATGAAGTGAAAGGGAGAGGGGTGAGCTGGACTTCATGTGAAACACACTGGAGTGTAACTGAGCATTGCAGAGGAAGTTGAGATCCCTTTATGCTTATCTTTGCCACAGGCTTAAATGCACGACTAAGTGCAAAGAGGAAAAAGCTGAGCAGACAGAACGGCTCATGTCCTGCTTGAGTTAAATGATGACTGATCCACTTTCTTTAGGGATCACTTCCTCGAACTGTATAATAATGCAACAAGGATTTGTTTAACTGCCAGATTTCAACCCCATAATTAATATTTAGATTTAGTTATTTGGTAGATGCTCTTATCCAGGACGATCGATAGCTCCTGCATAGAAATGGTATGATGATCATGTTTATTTATAATTATTTTTCCATCTCTTTATTAGAATAGAACAAGAAAATACAGGAAATTTGTAGGAAAGAGAAGAAAATCAGGGAAAAACAGCTTCTAAAGACTACAGTGGCAAGTATTTAGTGTGACGTCCCTTTACATTTGAGAAATAGCAGCATCTGGCAGCTTCATCCAGATGTTGACCCTTCTACAGTCTAAAGAAGCTTGTTCAGGAATGGTCTTTTTTGGAAGAGTAGTAGCAAGGAAATCATTTTTGGAAGGGAAACAGGGTGAAAAGGCTCATATATTCTAAGGCTCACAAAATTGGAATGAAGATCAATGGAAAAGTGCAATATGGACTGACAAATTCAACTTTGAACATTATGGGTCCAATGTTATTTATGTTATTCATTATACCAATGCTAAATGACTAAATCAACAAATCTAATGGTGGCCTAAGAATTTTGCACAGTACTGTGTGTGTATATCTACAATTTTCTTCCTGGTGTTCTTCGACAGCTCTTTGGTCTTGGTCATGGTTGAGTTTGGAGTCTGACTGTTTGAGGCTGTGGACAGGTGTCTTTTATACAGATAACGAGGTCAAACAGGTGCCATTAATACAGGTAACAGGTGGAGGACAGAAGAGCTTCTTAAAGAAGCACTTACAGGTCTGTGAGAGCCAGAAATATTGCTTGTTTGTAGGTGACCAAATACTTATTTTCCACCATGATTTACAATGAAATTATTTAAAAATCCTACAATGTCTGTGTTGCCCCAAAACATCACTGCTCTAGAGGAGATCTACGTATCTGGAGGAATTTTCCAAAATACCAGCTACAGTGTGTGCAAACCTGGTAAAGACTTACAGGAAACGTTTGACCTCTGTCACTGCCAACAAAGGTTATGTTACAAAGTATTAGGGTGAACTTTTGTTATTGACCAAATACTTATTTTCCACCATAATTTACAATTACATTCTTAAAAATCCTACAATGTGATTTCCTGTATTTTTTTTCCTCATTTTGTCTCTCATAGTTGAAGTGTACCTATGGTGAAAATTACAGACCTCTCTCATCTTTCTAAGTAGGAGAACTTGCCCAATCAGTGGATGACTAAATACTTTTTTGCCCCACTGTATATATATATATATATATATATATATATATATATATATATATATATATATATATGTATATAAGTATGGTGGGTATTGGCAAGGACTTCACGATACGATATGCATCACTATACATGAGTCAAAATACAATTATATAACAATACATAGTGATACGATGCATATTGCAATATATTGCGATATTCCACGTAACTTCACTGAAAATATTAAAACACAAAATAACAAATACACCACATCACACTGAAAATTCAGCAGACAAATTGAGTCAAAACACTGTGCTGTGACATCCACAGGATTGGAGATTGTAGTTTACACCCCAAAACGTTATCTTTCCTTGAAATACTTGATTTTTAGACTTAAAATCAATGTAGTATATTGAAAAAATAAATATCATGACATATTGCTGTATCGATTTTTTGTCACAACCCTAATCATTAGTCTATATAATGCATTAAATGCTTAAAACAGTGCTTCCACAATGCTGTAAATGCTATATTATGCGTTTAACTGTTAAAAGCATTTTTGTTATTGATCATGAGTCACCATGGGTTGTGTCTGAAATGGTTCCTAAATTGCTATTCCTACATTTTACGAACAAGCAACTAATAGTGAACAGAATCTGGGGCACCCACTTCCTGATGCAGCTTTGCTCATTATTGTGTGACAGCAGATTCCGTCATAAACACACAGACTCCAGGGTAACTGTGCTGATTGACAACATGCCTGGCTCATGGGATAACAGCTTGCTCATGCTGTTTCTAATAAAATGCCTAATGAAATGAATAAAAACATTCTGGTTGTGTTTACTGAATTCTTACGAAGAAATAAAGACATTCTGTCGAAGCTTATCCAATGCCTATACAGTGCTTTTAAAAAAAAAAAAACTCCTTACAAGCAAGCAAAAATCAAATTGTGAAATGTCTTGTAGTACATTGTTCAAGGATAGAAATCCTGTTCAAAATAGAAATGCCAGTTGATTTAACACACATATTTGGGACATGGAAGGAAATCGGAGTACCCAGGGAGAACATGCAAACTACACACAGGCAGTGGCCAGGGCAGAACTCAAACCTGGGTCTGGAGCTGTGAGGCGACAGTGCAAAATAAATATTATTATTATTAGATTAAAAATTCACAAACAACAATTAAAATGAAGAAAAATTATGCTTAAAATGACAAGTCATATATAGTGAGTCAAAATGCTCTGTCAATTTAATATTTTATTTATAAGCTACTTGATTTTGAAATGTGGGACTGTGGTAGCCTAGCGGGTAAGGTACTGGACTCTGGCCCAGAAGGTCCAGGGTTCAAATCCCACCTCTGCCAAGTTGCCACTGTTGGGTCCTTGAGCAAGACCCTTAACCCACAGTTGCTCGGATTGTAAGATTGTACCAATTGTAAGTCGCTCTGGATAAGGGCGTCTGCTAAATGCTGTAAATGGAAATGTAGCAATGCTAGAACCACACATTTAAACGTATAGGGACTGTGGTAGCCTAGCAGTTAAGATGCTGGACTCTGGACCAGAAGGTTCAGGGTTCAAATCCCACCTCTGCCAAGCTGTCACTGTTGGGTCCTTGTGCAAGGCCCTTAACCCACAATTGCTTGGATTGTAAGGTTGTATCAACTGTAAGTCACTCTGGATAAGGGCGTCTTCTGTAAATGTAAATATAGACTCTTAATGAGTAAAATGCATGTTACCCCACTCAAAGGCAATTTTAAAGGAATTTGATAGCCATAGTCTATTTAGTAAGTATTGCACTTTAGGGCAGTACTACCTAATTTCTGTCACAGCATACCAGAAATCAATAATCTTTCTTTGTCATATAAACACCATAATTATAAATTGAAAGGAAGATCCTATTGTCTGTATAAAAAAGATCTGCTTCATAACCAGCATTTTAGGCAAGTAATAAGCCTAATGCACATCCTAATCAATGAAATCACCTATATTAAAACGCTTTAATATCTGCACAAATAAACTCTCTCCTTTCATTTGTACAGTATGTCATATCCAGATCCTGTCATGTCTTAGTGCACGCAACTGTACATTAACCAGAGTATAAAGTCCAAAGGTATTTACCTCACCATTCTCCTGCTTTTTTCCTTTAAGTCAATGCAACTACATCCTGTAGCTTTTTTGCCCTACTATTTTTGACTGACAGTTCAAATGGACTGTGTCTCCCTTTTACCCTTTCATTCATCATGTCATTGACTAGTTTCTTTTTCTCTCCTGTATGAGCTATGGCTGTAAGTACTGCTCTTTAGAGTTTTCCTTCGTCAACAGCATCAAACACGGTCTCATTTCTCCAAGGTCTGTCTGTCACAGCGTACCAGGAAATAAATACTCTTTCTTTGTCATATAAACACCATAATTATCATTGATATGTACTTTGCAGACTGCCCTTTCATTGTAAAATGCTCTTCTGATAACCTAAGAAATTCTTTCAGGCTACAGCATAGACTTGGTGTTAGTGATTTATAATATAAAGTGTTGTATAAAGCCATTTAAGGTCCATCCAATCAACATCCGTCCGCTTTAATGCCCGAGGTCTTAAGAATTATAATGGGAAATAAACATCTGTGCACAAGTCTTAGGCATTCTGTATTTTTAAATGTATAGTCTGCATATTCTTTATTTAAGTTTTAATGGTCAATGCACTTTGTAGTTCTACAATTACAGACTGTAGTCCATAAGTTTCTCTACATACTTTTTGTCCCATTTCCTCTGTTCTCTAATGGTCAGAACCCCCACAGATCAGGTACTATTTGGGTGGTGGATCATTCTCAGCACTGCAGGGACACTGATGTTAGTGTGGTGTTAGTGTGTGTTGAGCTGGCATGATTGGATCAGACACAGCAGTGCTGCTGGAGTTTTAAACCACTTTTTTGGAGACAGGCAACTTATTATTCCACCGTGTAGATGTGAAGTCAGAGAGAGTAGCCGCACAGTTTGTATTAGTCATCCTCTAACCCAATAGGATGCTGGTGGCTGGAAATTTTTGGCTGATGGACTATTTTCAGTCAGTGATACTAAGGTGGTTAAAAACTCCAAACTCGTTTCAGTGCAACACACACTAACGCACCACCACCAAGTCAGTGTCACTGTAGTGATAAGCATGACCAACCAAATAGTACCTGATCTGTGGTGGTCCTTGGGGGTCCCAAAAGTACAGGGGACTAACAAAGTATGTAGAGAAACAGATGGACTACAGACTGTAATTGTAAGAGTAAAAATTGAAAAATGTAGAATGGCTAAGACTTTTGCAGAGTACTGAATATAATTCACATCTGAATGACAGAGAACTAATACAAGTGAATGCTTATGACACCTGCTGACAGAAAACAGAATCGCAGTCTTGAAAGGACAAAAACAACATGGTATCCTTCTACTTCTTTTTTCATTTTCCGTAAGTGTTTCAAGTTTTATAAAAGATATAAAGATAATTAATGTATGGTACAGTGCTGTACTAAATGTTTTCATATTGTGCTTTAATTATTATAAAAACGTAATAAAAATATTAGAAAAAACACTATGTGCAAAGCATCTAAACTACTATGTGATTTTCTGCATATACAAATATATACTTTTGTATGATAATAAAGTGTTAAGTTGTAGGTGCTCGGGTGGTGCAGCTCCAATTCACTAGTCTATCACCTCAGCGACCTGGCTCTAAGCCCAAAAGTGCCTTCTGTTGGCAGTGTCTGAGGGAGGGATCATCCCCTGGTGCTGCAGCAGTGAACCCTGCCAGGGTGATGGACTGCAAACCTCCCATGAGTATAAGCAGGGTAAACACTGTGCACATGGACATAGTGCCAGTCCATATAATCATATCCACTCACACCTAAGGCCAATTGTGAGTAACTAGACCACCTACTGGCATGATTTTGGAAGCTGGGAACAAAAGAAATCTGGAGTTTTCATAGGAAACCTACACACTCAAACAGGGAGAACATACCAAAGCATATACCAAGGCAAGGATCAGTACTTTCATTACACACAGTCCTAACAGAAAGCTCTTAGACTGTTTTCAAACGCTAAATGTCCATCACAAATCATCTGGCATTTGTATAGAACTCTGATGTAACCCATTAACTCCAGGCTTATTCAGTTACTTGTCTTAAAGCCTATCATTAAGTACTATAAATTTTAACACTGCAGTCACACTAACAGGAAAGGTATGTAGTTCAGAAAGCAAGGACTGCACGCATAGACTCATCAAGGGATTCTTAAAGTGTGTTTAGGGTAAAACATTTTGTAAACACCACAAAAAAACAACCTTGCAAAACTCAAATGGGTTAAACAGGAACATATCGGACAAGAAGTGTCAAAATTAATTATTTGATTCTAGGAAAAAAAACACCTCTGCTTTAGGGTAATGATGACGTGACCAATTTCTTCACATTTATTTTATTTGCGTTCGTGTCAAACAGCTTTGGGTCAATAAAAATAGCTACAGCCTGAAACATATTATCTTCTTCATTATTAGTACTAGTATTATTATGGAAACAAATTTAGCATGCAGTTTTGTATAATCACATATACACCTGAAGCCAAACCTACCATTTCCTTAAGTGATCCAAAGTACCATTGTTAAAAATATAAATTGATATATATTTATAGTTTCTAGTGTTCACTAGTTGGAAATGTGCTTTCATAGCTTTACACAACTTTGAGTCTGTGCTTCTGATGCTATGTGGGACTGTGGTAGCCTAGCGGTTAAGGTACTGGACTATGGACCAAAAGGTAGAGGGGGCAAATCCCACCTCTGCCAAGCTGCCACTGTTGGGTCCTTGAGCAAGACCCTTAACCCACAATCGCTTGGATTGTAAGACTGTACCAATTGCAAGTCGCTCTGGATAAGGGCGTCTGCTAAATGCTGTAAATGTAAATGCTATGTGGCAAATGGCTTTCTATTCAGACAAGACCAAGACTGAACTTTTCAGACAGAAATCCATGCACTATGTTACGGCGAAATCCAAAAACAACACCCCATACAAAATACACCATGTCTGTGAAGCATGGTGGTGCCAACATTAGCTTAGGTTACCTTAGTACCTGCAACGATTTTCTCCAGGCACTGTACGTTAATTCATTTCAAGGGTGTGCAGGTGGCACAGCAGCAATTTACTAAATTACCACTGCAGTGATCCAGGTTCGAGTCTCAGTAGTGCCTTCCCATCAGGTCAGGCATCACTTAGTCATGACTGGCCGTGTGCAACAGTGACCCTTACCCAATCCTACAATGGGACTGGTGACTCGCTCAGGATACAGGCTCACCTGCATCCTGTCAATTCACCTCCAGGTCAGGAACACTTGGTACAAGGCACAGTGCCAGTGAATTTTAGTGCCAATTCACCTACCCGTATGTTTTTGAGCGGTGTAGGGATGCCAGGTGAACATCCAAAAAACTAATTGTAAATGGAGGAAAGTAAGAGTGCAGTAAGCTGGCTAAGCTAAATGATTAGAAAGTATAATTATTAGAAAGAATGAACAGAAAAGTCTAAATGCTGCTGCCTAATCAGTTGTAACTGAAATGAGCCATAACATGCATGATATTGTTGCATTTACGAATGCACTGTACTTTCCAGTACGTTATATTGCATTTCGTTTATAACATTTATCCAGAGCACCTTCCAAATCAGCAGGCAGACGCGGATTAGGGATCCTGCTAAGGTGGAAACTTTAGTGGGGTCTGGATTTGAACTCATAACTGATCGGTATATATATTTACAATGGAGCATTGTCAGTTTTGGATTTTCTTCTAAGGGCAATTCCAAATTGAGCAAGCCAAGGTAACAGTGGCAAGGAATAACTCCCTAAACATTATAAGTAAGAAGCCTTGGGGGACCCAACCTCCTTGGGTGGCTAGTGCTACAACAAGTAGTTGTTCAGTTCTACAAAATTTCTACTGTGCATAGTGTTTAACAGCAAAACACTGTAAAGACAACAATACTGTAAGAAAATACATGTACAATTACAGCAACAGTACAGAATCTTCACCTTATAGGAGTAATACAATAATTTAATGACTGACTTTATGCTCTTAAACAGACAAAGTACTTCAGAGTACAAGTATCTTACAAAGTAAAATCCGAGCAATTGTGCAATAAGGGCCTTGCACAAGGGTCCAACATCACCAGTCTGGAAGAGCTGGGATTTAGACCCTGGACCTTCTGTTCAATACCTTACCCACTGAGCTATGACAGTCCCAGTTCAAACTTTACTATTGGTTTGTTGTTGAAAAACAAAAACAGTGCAATAAGAGTATAATAAATTGTTAACCCTTCCTTGTACTATAAACCAAACCTGTTAACGAAGATAATAGGTACCCTTATTTTAATAATAATGCTTAAGATATGCTTTAAGTGAACTAAAAAATACCACCAATTTGTTTAACACTGACATCAATGAATCGGTAGAGTATCATGTTCACATCTTAGCATTTGTGAAATGTCCTGTAGATACTGAATTGCATCAGTAGATTCTCCTCAGTACACATCATGCACCAAAAAAACAAACAAACAAAAAACCATTGCCATCACTTACCTTATGCCCACTGTGTGCCCTCCAAAGGTCTTCCTCCATTCAGACTTTCATACATTTCATCCCATAATAAGCGTAACACTCACATGCACTCCCCCAAACCTAGACGCCCCCTTAAAGCTGCTGTAGAAGGCCTCCCGTTCTTCTTGAGCTCTGTAGCTGCGTTCGCAGTGAAGTTTCAGCTGAAATAGTGTTAATAGATATCTCTCCCTCTGGCACAGAGCCAGCCTGCAGGAGTCACACAGCCATGGGAGAAAGACCTGCTGCAACAGGTTTCCCAGCGCGCACACACACACACAAGCACACACACACATACATCTATATTGCTGAAGTTTTATGTGATATCAGATACAGCCCTAATGACATCTCATTGCTGCAGATATCAGGCTCGCTGCCCAATCTCAGACCCTGGGGGTGCAACCTTGGTGAAATCGCAGCTGCCCTCTCCTGTCCTGTTCTCCACGCCTTCCTCTGCCACATCTCTCGCTGTTTCTATGAAGTGTCAGCATGAGGATTTCATCCAGGTGGGGACAAGTCTGAAAGGCATGTTGCTCTACTGTCATAACTGGTGCCAACAGGGATACAATGGATACTGTGTAAAAAAGCAAGCAGGTTGAGGTCATGACTGCTAAGCTACATACAGTCACTGATCGACTTCCAGATAAAAATCAGTCTTTGAATCTAAAGACACACGCTCAAAGGAATTCTCTAGCGCTCTAATCTCAACTCTACATACAGCATCTGTAAAATAACCGTGATTACATTGGGCAATACTTATGACTCATTTCCCTGTACGGAAAACAAAAACTTATAATGAAAGTATAAATGCAACTCAATGCTGTCAGGATATATTTGAAAGAAACAACTATTTAAAAATGCAATTTATGTGCATTAAGTACACTGAAGTATTTCTTTATTCAGGTTCATGTCAACATTGTATCTAGCCAATAATGTATAGGGTCTGTCTAGAAGTTTCCATTTAACATCTCCATTTGGGGAAGAGCATGACAGGGTTATGGGGGAGGCCCAGTCACCAAGCCTGGCTCTAGGGCAGTGGTTCTCAAACTTTTTTTGCAATGCAAAACAATGTAATTCATATAAAATTACAAGTTCTTACTGAACAAAATAAATTAAGCGACAAACCACCTTTATGGTGGAATAATTACAAGTAACGTGCATTAGGTATGTTTTTATTTAATTATCTAACCTTTATTTAACCAGGGCGTCCCTGTTTAAATCTTAAACATGCGTCATTCATTTGAAAAAATGGCACCGTGCCACCTCTAGGGATCGTGCCCCCTCAATTTGACAACCACTGCTTTAGGGTTCTCTATGCTTTTGTTTGTAGTTTGTTATTCTTATCTCTCTTCTCAGACCTCTTCCCCATGGCTGACACTGGGAGCATCTACTAGGAGCATCATGCTCCCAGTGACTCGATCCTTGAAGGGGAGCCATAGTGTTCACATAAGACTAGAAGTTTACATTTAGCAGATATTCTTATCCAGTGGTAGATTTTCAAACATTTCCCCAATTTTATTAATTTAGTCATGACACAGTAAAGCATCAAACCCACCACCAGTAAATTCCTCCCACCAATCCCATGGCACAGGTTGTTCAGTGTCCTCTTGATTGTGTGGTGTCATCTTTCCTGGTTTCAGACAAATCTCAAGTCAGACAGACATGTAAATGTATGTATTTATACAATTTATTACAAGAGTTTCAAACAGATCCTCTGACATCTGGCTAGATTCAGAACTGTTAACAAATTAAACAAACTGCTCTAGTTAAAGATTTGGCTGTTTTGTTGATTTGTGACATAACCCTAAGATGAAAAAGTGTTTGCCCCCTTCCTGATTTCCTATTTTTTTGCATGTTTATCACACTTAAGTGTTTCGGAACATCAAACCGATTTAAATATTAGTCAAAGACAACACAAGTAAACACAAAATGCAGGTTTTAAATGAAGGTGTTTTATTAAGGGAGAAAAAAATCCAAACCTACATTGGCCCTGTGTGAAAAAAGTGATTGCCTCTAAACCTAATAACTGGTTGGGCCACCCTTAGCAGCAACAACTGCAACCAAGCGTCTGTGATAACTTGCGATGAGTCTTTTACAGCGTTTGTGAGGAATTTTGGCCACTCATCTTTGCAGAATTGTTGTAATTCAGCCACATTGGAGGGTTTCGAAAACATGAACGGCCTTTTTAAGGTCATGCCACAGCATCTCAATGGGATTCAGGGTCAGGACTTTTTGACTGGGCCACTCCAAAGTCTTCATTTTGTTTTCCTTCAGCCATTCAGAGGTGGACTTGCTGGTGTGTTTTGGATCATTGTCCTGCTGCAGAACCCAAGTTCGTTTCAGCTTGAGGTCACCAACAGATGGCCGGACATTCTCCTTCAGGATTTTTTGGTAGACAGCAGAATTCATAGTTCCATTGATCACAGCAAGTCTTCCAGGTCCTGAAGCAGCAAAACAGCCCCAGACCATCACACTACCACCACCATATTTTACTGCTGCTATAATGTTCTTTTTCTGAAATGTTTTGTTACTTTTACGGCAGATGTAATGGGTGTACTTTCCAAAGAGTTCAACTTTTGTCTCATCTGTCCACAGAATGTTTTCCCAAAAGTCTTGGGGATCATCTAGATGTGTTCTGGAAAAATTGAGACGAGCTTTAATGTTCTTTTTGTTCAGCAGTGATTTTTGTCTTGGAACTCTGCCATGCAGGCCACTTTTGCCCAGTCTCTTTCTTATGGTGGAGGCATGAACACTGACCTTATCTGAGGCAAGTGAGGATTCCAGTTCTTTGGATGCTGTTGTGGGGTCTTTTGTGACCTCTTGGATGAGTCGTCGCTGTGCTCTTGGGGTAATTTTGGTTGGCCAGCCACTCCTGGGAAGGTTCACCGCTGTTCCATGTCTTCTCCATTGTGGATAATGGCTCTCACTGTGGTACGCTGGAGTCCCAAAGCTTTAGAAATGGCTTTATAACCCTTTCCAGACTGATAGATCTCAATTACTTTCTTTCTCAATTGTTCCTGAATTTCTTTGGATCTTTTAAGGATCTTTTGGTGTACTTCACTTTGTCAAGCAGGTCCTATTTAAGTGATGTCCTGATTGAGAACAGGTGGGAAAATAATCAGGGCTGGGTGTGGCTAGGGACAGTGAACTCAGGTGTGATTTTTTTTTTCACCCTTAATAATAAACACCCTCATTTAAAAGCTGCATTTTATGTTTACTTGTGTTGTCTTTGACTAATATTTAAACTGGTCTGATGTTCCGAAACACTTAAGTGTGACAAACATGCAAAAAAATAGGAAATCAGGAAGGGGGCAAACACTTTTTTCACACCACTGTATATTGTACTGTATCAAGCTTATTTTGTCATAAAGTGTTGAATATCGCACGTAATGTATTGAATAATGTATTGAAAGTGAAAAACAAACTTATCTCAGTCTGGCTGCTGCCTGGATGCCCAGCATCTGCAGAAGAGTATCGTTCCATGTATCGCTTGCCTCTGGAAAAATCGCAATTCAAAATTCAAATGTGTATTTACGTTAATTTTCAGATTCCAAGAGTAAAGTCAAAGTATCATAAACTGAACCATAGCAATCTGGGTAGTGCTTGTGTAAAAGTCTTATAATAGATGTCAGTTTTGTGGGTATTTGAAAATCTGTAAACTCCTTTCCAGTTGGGATTAAGTCTACACTACGTCTTGGCATAATTTCCACTTTTACAGGAGTAACTCTGTGATTTTGTTTACATTTGGAAATTCTCTCATCACTCGAAGAGCCATGAGGGGAGGAGAAATAAAATAAATCCGAATGTCATCGGCTGATTAAAAGGGTGATTATACAGGTCATGACGTATTACTTTACAATACTGGGCAAAAATAGCCTCATGCCCAAAATGGCCTCAGAAAGCAAGACTCTTGGTTGTGTCAGGCAAGTTTTGAGAAAAACATCACAGACAGAATGAAAGACGTTTTTGGCAGAACATGGAAAGTTTGATTCAGAGGGGTTCAGCAGAGGTGTGTTTACTGGTGGGGTGATGAATCATGATTTGAGTTACAGTATAATGATACTAGAAAAAACTGTCTTTAAAGACCTGGTGAGAAATGACTGCACCTCTAGCACGGTTAAGCTCAGCTACAGAAGAGATGTTATGAAGTGAGGAGCCTTTTCAACTGCTGGTCAACTGCTTCCCTTTGAAAAGTCAGTTACTGCTTTGGAGTACAGAACAAAATTGTATAAATGCTTCCCAGAATTGAAAAGATGCTGTTTGAAGAGCAACAACCAGACATTGCTTTTCAATTAGACAATGCTCCTGCCCAGAATGCAAAGAAGTGCCTCGAGAACAACTCCACCTGTGTGGAATTTGCATGTGAGTTTACTCTGGGTACTCCGGTTTCCTCCCATTTTCCAAAGACATGCTTTAGGTTAAGTGGTATGAATGCGTACAGAGGTGCTTGAAAGTTTGTGAACCCTTAAGTATCTGTATTTCTGCATAAATGACCTAAAACATCATCAGATTTTCACACAAGTCCTAAAAGTAGAAAAAGAGAACCCAGTTAAAGAAATGAGACAAAAATATTATACTTGGTCATTTATTTATTGAGGAAAATGATCCAATGTTACATATTAACGAGGAGCAAAAGTATGTGAACCTCCAGCATTAGCAGTTAATTTGAAGGTGAAATTAGAGTCAGGTGTTTACAATCAATGGGATGACAATCAGGTGTGAGTGGGCACCCTGTTTTATTTAAAGAACAGGGATCTATCAAAGTCTGCTCTTCACAACACATGTTTGTGGAAGTGTATCATGGCACGAACAAAGGAGATTTCTGAGGAGCTCTAAAAGAGAGTTGTTGATGCTCATCAGGCTGGAAAAAGTTACAAAACCATCTCTAAAGAGTTTGGACTCCACCAATCCACAGTCAGGCAGACTGTGTAGAAATGGAGGGAATTCAAGACCATTGTTACCCTCCCCAGGAGTGGTCGACCAACAAAGATCTCTCCAAGAGCAAGGCGTGTAATAGTTGGCAAGGTCACAAAGGACCCCAGGGTAACTTCTGAGCAACTGAAGGCCTCTCTCACATTGACTAATGTTAATGTTCATGAGTCCAGAGAGAACATTGCTGCTCGTCTGCAGTTCTCTAACGATCACGTAGACGAGCCAGAAGGCTATTGGAAGAATGTTTTGTGGATGGATGGCATTAAAATAGAACCTTTTGGTTTAAAAAAAAGCGTTATGTTTGGAGAAAGGAAAACACTGCATTCCAGCATAAGAACCTTATCCCATTTGTGAAACATAGTGGTGGTAGTGTCATGGTTTGGGCTTGTTTTGCTGCATCTGGGCCAGGACACCACTATTGATGGAACAATGAATTCTGAATGATATCAGAGAATTCTAAAGGAAAATGTCAGGACATCTGTCCATGAACTGAATCTCAAGAGAAGCAAGACAACGACCCTAAGCACACAAGCCGTTCTACCAAAGAATGGTTAAAGAAGGATAAAGTTAATGTTTTGGAACGGCCAAGTCAAAGTCGAGCAGTTAATGTGAGGAAACCCACCAACATCCCAGAGCTGAAGCTGTTCTGTACGGAGGAATGGGCTAAAATTCCTCCAAGCCGGTGTGCAGGACTGATCAACAGTTACAGGAAACGTTTAGTTGCAGTTATTGCTGCACGGGGGGGTCACACCAGATACTGAAAGCAAAGGCTCACATACTTTTGCCACTCACTAAAATGTAATATTGGATCATTTTCCTCAAAAAATAAATGACTAAGTATAATATTTTTGACTCATTTGTTTAACTGGGATCTCTTTATCTACTTTTAGGACTTGTGTGAAAATCTGATGATATTTTAGGTCATATTTATACAGAAATATAGAAAATTCTAAAGGTTCACAAACTTAAGCACCACTATATGAGTAGTATAAATGTAAACTTGCTTCAAATTTGTTGTCTGCTGGTTTTCTGTCATGAATGGCTATTCATGACAGAAAACCAGCAGTCAACAAATTTGAGAACAATTCCATCAGGCTCATATTTTGGCCTTGTCAGAATACAGATTTTAGGATATTGGACTCACATTAAGCACAAACTAGACAGGAAATGCTTGTCAGCCACTTAGCAACTGTCTGAAGCCAATACAGAGTGGAACAGTGCTGACTCTTCTTTCTGTAAACATTTGCAAGCTTGCCAACACACCAGGTATCAAAGGGAAAAGCTAGTGCATACTAAATTATAGCTGATGATTTTTCGTTAAGACAGCTAAAAGATTAATGTTTTCCCTTTAATGGCAAGGTTTGTTTATTTAAATGCACTCAATATAAACTTTTGGTTTTTGGAAATTATGGTCGGTTGTATTACTCACTTATGTGTGACTCAAACATACAGATACATAGCAAGTACTCTTGCTTAGCCTGTGGAGATTTAATTAGAAATGAAAAAAAAGAAAAATTAATTCACAAATGTCTTCCTGATAAACTAATCCAACAAAATGGGGATTAAGTTTGTTTTACATCCTCATACAGATGTTGGAGTATAGTTTCTTGATGTATTGGCCCAGCTGGAGATGTCGAGCATACTCCTTTGATCTCCAGCCAGTGACCTCCTCAGCCACCAGGCCTTTTTTTTTTTGAAGAGAGGTAACTTGAAAAAACAAATCCTCAGCATGCTGAAGGTACACAGATTGTGGCAAATAGTTTGGCACGAAGACAATGCATGACAGAGCCTGAGTACACAAGTACCAGTCTTTACGTGTCATGGTGGTGAACTCGAGGTAAACAGCAGGAGTCACTCAGAGATCGTTCTTTCGTATAACAGCGTACACATAAAACTGACAATTTTACAACAGGGTGTGTTAATGGCAATAAATGAACCAGACCTTCCATTTCATGATAGTCTGAACCAATGCCATGTAGTAAAGCAACGATTCTGACTTCAGGTCAGTGATAAGAAAAGTCCAGAGCTTGGAATGAGGAAAAATCCTGCAATCGTCTTCCAAAAAAAGATTTATGGTTTCATAAATCATAAAAGCATCCTTCAGGCAGCTGGATTGATCTACTCTTGTGATTCACTTTGAGCTCAAGGTGAAAGCAGTAAAATGATGTATCCTTGCCAGGGCTGTGCAGCAAAACTTCTGCATCAATGAATGAAGTCACACCCACCCGAGCATTCATGCCAAAAATATGCTTCCTAATTATTTAATTTGATACTGCCAAGAGAGAAATATAGAGAGGGAAAACAGATATTGTGATTTATTATTAAACATGACTGTGGTGGCTTAGTGGTTAGGGTACTGGACTATGAACCAGAGGGTCCAGGGTTCAAATCCCACCTCTGCCAAGCTGCCACTGTTGGGTCCTTGAGCAAGACCCTTAACCCACAATTGTTTGGATTGTAAGGTTGTACCAATTGTAAGTCGCTCTGGATAAGGGCGTCTGCTTAATGCTGTAAATGTAAATGGCAAATCAACTGTTTGGAATATAAAAGTGTATAAACTAATACTGACCATATCTCTTTAAATCTTAAGATAATCCAAAATCGAAAAGTATAAATAATAAATTGTTTGGTATGTGTATAATCTACATTATCTATAATCTTGCTCTAATTATGAACAACAAGATCTTGAATATACACTGAAGAAACTGATAGTATTTATCACTAACTGGCAACCGCACTGGTAGATAAGATGCAAGTCTTTTTAAACTTATTTAAACATTAAATAATCAATAATCTGTATTACTGCAAAAACTGTCTATACATTTTTGGGATACGTCTATAGTAGTGAATAAAGATTAATTCAAACCATAAGATTAAACATATAAATATATTTAGTGCAAGATATAGTCCTTAGAGCAATTATTTAAATAAATATTAGTTTCATTGCTATTTGTCATACATTCATTTATAGCTCTGTAAAAAATTAAGAGACCACAGCAAAATGATCAGTTTCTCTGGTTTTACTATGTCTAGGTACTGTATGGGTTTATTCTATAAATTCCTGACAAATTACAAATAAAAATATTTATTTGCAGCAATGACAAGAGCATTTATTCACTGTAAATGACAACCGATCAAAATAAAGAACATGCAGGATTTTCAGACCTCGATTAATAATTAAAATAATAATGCAATAAAAAGAAGTTTAATTAATTTAAAAAATGCAACACCAAATCAGAAAAAGTTGGGACGGTATGGAAAATGCAAGTAAATTAAACTGCAGTGTGTCTTACATTTACTCTGACTTGTATTCATTGCAGACAGTATTTTTTCTGGTCAACTTATTTTTATTTGTTAATAAACATCCATTCCTGCATTTCTGGCCTGCAACACATTCCAAAAAAGTTGGGTCAGGGCAATTTAGGTCTAGTAATGAGGTATAAAACTAAGTAATGCAGTGATTTCAATCACTTGATGTCAACAGGTGATTTTATTCATGATCTGCTACAAAAGCAGTATCCATGAACGGCTGAGTTTTTGATGAGCAAAGATGGGCAGAGGATCTCCAGTTTGTCAACAAATGTCTGAGAAAATTAATGAAATCTTTAAAAACAATGTTCCTCAAAGAAAGATAGGAAGGGATTTACATATTTCTCCCTCTGCAGTGCATACTATCATTAAACGATTCAAGGAATCTGGAGGAATTTCAGTGCATAAATCTTGGGTTCATACTGTCTGCAATTAAATAAAAGTCAAAGTAAATGACATTTAAAAATTGCATTTTCCATACTGTCCCAACTTTTTCTGATTTGGGGTTGTACTAATGTTTGAAAGTTCAGAAATTAAAATTACAATCACAGCTTTCATGTGTCTTGCAAAAAATAAGACTTAGTTCAGGTGGTCACCTAATCAGAAACTCATGAGGTAGAATGAGGCGTGTCCATGTTGGAATTCATCAGATACTGGAATGGAATTTCTGCCATACATGTAGATCTGTTGATTTTAAGATAACTGGGAGGGGTCTCTTTTTTCCAGAGCTGTATTATAACTGATAAATAACATCAAGACAGTCATATATTTGTTATACTTCTACTTCATTTTCCTAGTCTAGAGAACAAGTAAAACTGTCTCAACTCTTCATTAATATTTTTCCTAAAATAAACTATTGCATGGTTGAAATGTTTGCATATGAAATTAAGTGTCTGAAATACTACACAAGACAAATTATTCTCCAAAGAAAGCAATAGAAAGCAATCCCTAAAGTGAACCAAGTGAACCCTAAGGAAAACCAAACCACATTAAAAACAATTCCTAAACTAAACCAAACTACAATCACTAAAAGCAATCCCTAAAATAATTTGAATGATGCTCAAAACCAAACACTAAACAAAAAGCTACATTATTAAAAAAACAAACAAACATTAAACTAAAATCAAACCAAATTGTAAACCAAACTCTAAACCAAGCTCTATGGACCAGAAGGTCCAGGGTTCAAATCCCACCTCTGCCAAGCTGCCACTGTTGGGTCCTTGAGCAAGGCCCTTAACCCCCAATTGCTTGGATTTTAAGATTGCATCAATTGTAAGTCGCTCTAGATAAGGGCGTCTACTAAATGCTGTAAATGTAAAAACTTAACCTAACCTATAGTGATGCTTGAAAGTTTGTGAACCCTTTAGAATTTTCTGTATTTCTACAGAAGTATGACCTACAACATCATCATATTTTCAAACAAGTGTTAGACAAAGAAAGCCAAAGTAAACAAGTGAGACAACAGTGAGACAAAACACGCTTTCAGCATCTAGTGTGTTCCCTTGTGCAGCAATAACCACAACTTCATATTTCTGGTAACTGTTCTGCACATTGTCTTGGGGGAACTTTAACCCATTTCTCTGTACAGAACAGCTTCAGCTCTGAGATGTTGTTGGGTTTCCTCACATTAACTGCTCACCTCAGGTCCTTCCACAACATATCAATTGCATTACGTTCAGGATTTTGACTTGGCCATTCCAAGACATTAACTTAATTCTTTAATTATTCTTTGGTAGTATGATTTGTGTGCTTAGTTGTTGTCTTGCTGCATGACCCACTTTCTCTTGAGATTCAGTTCATGAACAGATGTACTGACATTTTCCTTTGGAATTTCCTTGTAAAGTTCAGAATTCATTGTTCCATCAATGAAGGAAAGCCGTCCTGGCCCAGATGCAGCAAAACAGGCCCAAATGATGATACTACCACCACCATGTTTCACAGATGAGATAAGGTTCTTATGTTGGAATGTAGTATTTCGCTTTCTCTGGACATAACGCTTTTCATTTCAATCAAACTTTTTTGTTCTCATCCATCCACAAAACATTTTTCTAATAGCATTCTGGCTTGTGTACATGATCTTTAGCATATGGCAGAGGGGAAGCGATGTTCTTTTTCTAGAGCAGAGGCTTTCTCCTTGCAAACCTGCCATGCACACCATTGCTGTTGAACATTAACATAAGTCAATGTGAGAGAGGAGTTTATTTGCTTATGACACTATTACACACCTTGCTCCTGGCGTGATCTTTGCTGTCCGACCAGTCCTTGGAAGGATAACAATTGCCTTGAATTAACTCAGTTTAAACACTATCTATCCAACTGGATTGGTGGAGTCCAAAATCATTAGAGATGATTTTGTAAACCTTTCCAGGTGGATGAGTATCAACAATTCTTTTTTTTTGTGGTTCTCAGAATCTCTTTTGTTCATGCCATGATACACTTCTACAAACATGTGTTGTGAAGGTTTTAATAGATCTCTCTTCTTCAGTTACAACAAGGGGCCCACTCACACCTGATTGTCATCTCATATCATCTTTTCCAGAGTCATGGTGTCAACAGGGCAAGTCAAGAAGCACAGGCATCTCTGTCCCCCTGCAGCTTCTACCAGCTCCTCCTGAGGGATCACCAATCACTTCCAGACCAGCCAGGAGATATAATCCCTTCAGCAGGTCCTCGGCCTACCCCAGGTCCTCCTCCTGTCAACCTTCTCACTGACTCTGCAGATGGCACTGTACATGCAGTACCTGTGGGACCGCATTAGTGAAGATCTGACTACAGGAGGAGGAAGAGGGTGTAGCGGGTCTCTTGCTCCACAAGATCAGCTTCAGAAGGTAGCTCTTTTAAAATAACACAGATGTTGAGCTACAAAGTTGGAGCGGCATGTGTTGTTACCATAGACTGTATGTACAGTTGGCCGTGCATGGTATACCTCCAGCAGAAGGTGTCTAGGAGGCATCCTTATCAGATGCCCGAACCTCCTCAAATGACTTCCTTCTAAGAGAAAAATCAGTGGTGCTACTCCAAGCATCTCCCTGATCGCTGAGCTCCCATCACCCACTCACTGAGAGATTATGCCCAGGATCCTGCTAAAGGACCCAGAAAAAATGTACTGTGAAATTTGCCAGTAGAACCATAAAGTGGGAAAATTACCATCAAAATTCAGAGTATAACTGTGAAATAATTCATGGTCAGTTCATAGTTAACCAAGTTTACAGTAGTACTAAGAAATTTGACGGTAGAACCAAATTACCATCAAAAATTCATAGTAGAACTGTGACCTTCATGGTCAGACTGTGAAAGTTCACATTAAAACTGTCAAGCAATTCAGGTTTACTATGACATTTCACAGTACTTTTTTTGGTAAAGCTCATTCCGGCTGCATGTATCTGTGTTCGCGTTCTTTCAGTCATTAGCCAAAGCTCATGACCATAGGTGAGGGTCAGGATGTAGACTGACTTGTAAATGGAAAGCTTCACTTCATGGTGTTTCAAAACAACTGACTGAAATTTCACCTTCAAATTGCTAATCTAGAGATTCACATACTTTTGCTACTCACATATGTAATATTGGATCATTTTCCTCAATAAATAAATGACCGAGTTTGGGGTTCTCTTGACATACTTGTGTAAAAATCTGATGACTTCCTAGTAATGAAGAAATATAGTAAATTAAGGCTTCACACACGTTCAAGCGCCACTGTAACCTGCTCGCTGCACTGTTGAAGCGGTTACGTAATCCGAGTGCAAAGTCGCCGGATCACGTGACATAACGAAGCAGTGCAGTCGAAGTTGTTTTGAACGGATGTGTGAAGCTGCACAAACCGCTACGTTTCAGTTCTGTTTATCTCAGCGTGCTGAAAAAAGCTGGAGCTTCATTTTACGCTCAGATCTGTGTACATGTGTTTAAGGACTGAAAGTCTGAAACTCGCCGCTGTGGGTAATAATGGGGGAAGAGCCGGACACGAGAGAGATCCTGTCGGCAGACTCCTTAAGCTCGCAGCGGGAGGAAGAGGAGCAGGAGGAGGTTAACGTGGCAGAAAGCCGCTGTCCTCCGTTTCGGTGTCCGTTTTCGGTCACTGTGGAGCCGGTGCTGTTCCTGTCGACCTTCTCGCTGGCTCTGCAGATGCCGCTGTACACGCAGTACCTGTGGGATCGTATTAGTGAAGATCTGGGCTACAATGGGACTAAAGGAGGAGGGTGTAACGGTTCTGCTCCGCACGATCAGCTTCAAAAGGTAGCTCTTTAAAAATAACAGACTTTCGCCCCCATACATGTTGAGCTACAAATCATGTGCATGTCTAGTTCCTGGTAGAGATTCTGCGCCTCTTGTAACAAACTATGAGTTACATATCGTTCCCTGCTCCTTGTACATAAGTACACTACATGCTCCGAAATTCCCAGCTCTACGTCCTGTGGAGTGAATTATATGTGCAAGCATGTGAAGTACTGTAGCTCTGAGTAGTAGGTTTTCAATTGTTTAAATGAATGAATCCGTCTATTATGAGGTAAGCCGCTATGGCGTCCCCAAATGGGAGCATGCGAAAGTAACCAATGCATCTTCAGTAACCAATTTACAGTTATGCGCCGTTTAACATCCGCATTACGTTCTGGGAAACAGGAGTGGACCGTAATGGTAGTTGTCCAGATATTACCATAGTCACAAGGTGCTTTCACACCAAACAGTTCTAGGGTCAGTTTGGGAGGAAAAATCCCCCGTGGAGCCAACCTGTTTTGGTTGCCTTCGACACATCACTTCACGTTCACACCTCACAAAACATAGACGGTGTTCTGAGAACTACAATCGTTCCCAGTGTGGTGCAAACACTCGAGAAAGGGGGCACAGTTTTAAGAACTATGAAAAAGTTCCTCTGGTGCAAACAATAAACAATAGTAAAGCACAATATGCAAACCTTTAGTACAGTATAGTATTATACAATGCAGGAATTCTTATCTTTCTATCTTTTACACAATTTGAGAAACCGATATAGATTAGTGGGTAAGGTACTGGACTATGGACCACAAGGTCCAGGGTTCAAGTCCCACCTCTGCCAAGCTGCCACAGTTGGATCCTTGAGCAAGGCCCTTAAGCCACAATTGCTTGGATTGTAAGACTGTATGAATTCTAAGTCGCTTTGGATAAGGGTGTCTGCTAAATGCTGTAAATGAAAAACTGATTCTCTTGTTTGTCAGCAGGTGTCACAAAGGTTCACTCATACTAGTTTTATGTCATTCAGATGCTAATAAGATATAGGTCTGCAGTGGTACCTCGGTTCTCGACCACCTCAGAACTCGTCGAATTAGGTTCTAGACACATTTTGACTAGAAAAATTTCTCGGCTCTCGTCATTTGCTCGGTACTTGGCGCACTTGCTTAAACTTATCTTGTAGATCTAATATTGATCCAGCATTTTAATCCAGTATTGGCCCTCATATTGGTACTTAGTGACTGGTTAGTGAATGTCTAATGTCTTTACACTGATCAACCATAACATTAAAACCACCTGCGTAACATTGTGTAGGTCTCCCTTGTGTTTCCAAGGCTCTGAGCCGTTGAGGCATGGACTCCATAAGAGCTCTGAAGGTGCCCCGTGTTATCTGGCACCAAAATGTTAGCTGCAGATACTTTAAGCCTTGTAAATTGTGAGATGAGGCCTCCATGGATCAGACTTGTTTGTCCAGCACATCCCACAGATACTCAGTTGGATTGGGATTAAGGTAGTTTGGAGGCCAGGGCAACAGCTTGAACCCTTTGTCAAGTTCCTCAAACCATTCCTGAACAGCTGTTGTAGCATCAGAGTGCGTTATCCTGCTGAAAGAGGCAATTGCCATTAGGGAATACCGTTGCCAAGGGGTGCACTTGGTCTGCAACAATGTTTAGGTAATTGGTACATAGCAGAATGACATTAGGACCAAGGTTTCCAGCAGAACACTGCCTAGGGCATCACACTGTCAATGGTATTCTCTTCACCTCTCAATGGTTTTAATATAATGGTGTATATTATTCAGGATGCAGAGTAAGCACAGGATTTAAACAATTTTAAAGGAGGATACCTATGAACAGTTCAATTCAACCTGCCTAAAAAAGATCCTGTCACCAAGTTCATTTTTCGTTCTAGGAGGTAGAGGCTCTGACTGCACAGTGGAACTTGTACATCAGTCTGGGAGGTTTTCTTGTGGGCCTCTTTGTCGTGATCCTGCTCGGTTCGTGGAGTGACAGAGCAGGGCGGCGCCTAGTCCTGATTCTTCCGAGTTTGGGCATGGCTGTTCAGGCTAGCATCTACCTTATCGTGATGTACCTAAAGCTGCCTGTGGCTTGGTTTCTTCTGGGGCGGATCTGCAGCGGACTCTCGGGGGACTTCAATGCAATTCTGGCCGGCTGCTTTGCATATGCTGCAGACACCAGCGACAAACGCTCTCGAACATTTCGGGTAGCAATACTAGAAGCGTGTCTGGGGCTTGCTGGCATGTTCGCGAGTATAATTGGGGGCAAATGGCGACAGGCACAAGGGTACTTTTTTGTTCTTTTCTGATGTTGTAGATAGATTAAAGAATACAGAATGTTTACTTAATTGCTATTCACCACATATGTCATCGGAAACCTAAAGTAATTGCTGGAGCAGTCAGTGATAGGGGTGTAACAGTAAGCATGTTGCATTAGAGCTGTCAAACCATTCAAATATGCAGGTATGCGTCGTTTAATGACCACCTTACGTTCTGTGAAACAGGATGTTGATGGAAATAGACATTGCCCGGAGATTACCACAGACACAGTCTGTAATGCTACTGTAATGCAAGTATTAAGGGTATTTTCACAAGAAAACTGCAAACAATATGTAGATGTGGCAGAGATACCACTGAAAACTTGAGTGGAACGCTACCATCTACACAGCATCTAATGCCACCACATTTTTCATTTATGGAAATTCACAATAATTTTAGAAAATACAGTAATGTACTTTTATGACCCTGTCTAGGAGAAAGCCATAACACTTAAGAAGGTGGTATGATTAACCTAGTACTTCTGTTTGACGGAAGTCAAAAATGCATCGATAGACAGTATTGTGGACAACATGGAAGATCAGCCTGATGAAACGAACAAATGTGAACCAGTTTATATAATTATAGGGTAGAGAGAATATAAAGGTAGTGGGGGACAAACAAAGGAGTACTACCTACAATAGGACATACACATACGATCACCATTCACAGCTTGCTACAAATAAGCAGTGGAAAGTTATCCACATAAACAAGCACGAGTAACTTACACAAAATAGTCTCTAAACACATCAACCGAATTAGAACGGTCTCTAGTCCAAACGTAGTTACACACACGGAAGACGGACCTCCACTCTTAAACTCTAGCTCCAATCCGTAGCGTTGATTGGCTGTTGAGGTGACCATCTGTTTATGGCTGCAATGTTTGGAGTTAAAAGACAAATTTTGATTTTCTTTTATAATTTATTTCTATAAAGCAAATGGACATTGATCAGATGCTCGTTAAACTGCGCATACCTGTATTGTGCAAACTGAGCGACCTACATGCTCGATATCACATGTAGGATGTAAGGAATTAGAGGATCAAGCAGCAAAAATGTGACTTATAGATTTTAAAAATGGCCGGCGTTAAAATATTATCGTGATAACGTGTTAACTTTTACTTTGTCAGCCCTAGTTAGTAGTACAGTGGAACCTTGGAATTTGAAGTTAGTTGGTTTCGGAATGCCCTTTGAATTTGGTTTTGTTCAGAGTCAGGATCGGATTTCCCCATAAGAAATACAGTGGGGCAAAAAAGTATTTAGTCAGCCAGTGGTTGTGCAAGTTCTCCTACTTAGAAAGATGAGAGAGGTCTGTAATTTATCATAGGTACACTTCAACTATGAGAGACAAAATGAGGGAAAAAAATCCAGGAAACACATTGTAGGATTTTTAAAGAATTTAATTGTAAATTATAGTGGACAATAAGTATTTGGTCAATAACAAAAGTTCACCCTAATACTTTGTAACATAACCTTTGTTGGCAGTGACAGAGGTCAAACGTTTCCTGTAAGTCTTCACCAGGTTGGCACACACTGTAGTTGGTATTTTGGCCCATTCCTCCATGCAGATCTCCTCTAGAGAAGTGATGTTTTGGGGCAACACGGACTTTCAACTCCCTTCACACATTTTCTATGGGGCTGAGGTCTGGAGACTGGCTAGGCCACTCCAGGACCTTGAAATGCTTTTTACAGAGCCACTCCTTCGTTGCCCGAGCGGTGTGTTTGGGATCATTGTCATGCTGGAAGACCCAGCCACGTTCCATCTTCAATGCTCTCACTGATGGAAGGAGGTTTTGGCTTAAAATCTCACGATACATGGCCCCGTTCATTCTTCCCTCAACACGGATCAGTCGTCCTGTCCCCTTTGCCTAAAAACAGCCCCAAAGCATGATGTTTCCACCCCCATGCTTCACAGTAGGTATGGTGCAACTCTTCCTCCAAACACGACGAGTTGAGTTCTTACCAAAAAGTTCTATTTTGGTTGCATCTGACCACATGATGTTCTCCCAATTTTCTTCTTTTAAAAATCCTACAATGTGATTTCCTGGATTTTTTTTCTCATTATGTCTCTCATAGTTGAAGTGTACCTATGTTGAAAATTACAGACCTCTCTCATCTTTCTAAGTAGGAGAACTTGCACAATCAGCGGCTGACTAAATACTTTTTTGCCCCTCTGTAATGTAAATAGGATTAATCATTTCCTGACCCAGAAATGATTTTTTTTCCCTCAAAGGAGTGTAATACAATGCAAAAAATCAATAGAGATATGAAATAAGTGAAATATAAAGACATAAATTAAGTGAATATAAAGTGAAACTTTATAGCCATGGAGGCAAACGCAGTTTTGACACGTCTTATCACTGGGACAGCGGCGGCGAGATTGAGAGTGTTTGTGGAATTGCTCCCATAGACTAATATAATATAACAATATAATAATAACATATAATATAATATACATAATATGCCTATGATCGCACTCTTCTTTTGGGTTTTATGGTGGTTGGCATACCATGGTGCCTTTTCGCCACCGACTGGACTGGATTACGTGCATCATGGTTGTAGGACTGTACCACTGATGTTCTATTTAGGGTGTTGGTGTTCAAAGACTGATCGTTCTATGTCCGAATTGTTCGAGTCAAGACGAGTTCGAATTCTGAGGTTCCACTGTAATTGTCTTTATAGATTTGAGTCCTTTTTGAGACGTTTGTTCATACACTAACCTTCCCTTCTAACTGTTTTCCCAGTGATCAAAATGTATGAAGTCATCTTCTTTATTTTAGGTACATCAACCCCTTCTGGCTTGTTCTGGCCACAAACCTGGCTACAGCCCTGTACGCTTACCTCTTTGTACCCGAGACGGTCAAACGTGACCCTGGAGCGAGGCTCTTCTCCACACAGCACCACAAAGCTGTCTGTAAGCTCTATGCTTCTGGAGGACAGGATGGCCGCAGGACCAGGTTGTGGCTCTACACGCTCTGCTTCTTCCTGGTGATCACGGTGCATTTTGGCTCGCGGGAGCTGTACGTGCTCTATGAGCTGAGCACTCCTCTGTGCTGGGACTCGGAGCTGATCGGCTACGGCTCCGCCGCTCAGCACCTATCCTACCTGAGCAGCCTGCTAAGCCTGAGAATCTTGCAGCGCTGCCTCGACGACTCGTGGGTGGCTATCCTGGGTCTGATCTCGAACATGGCCGGCTTGGTGACGTTTTCAGTAGCAAACACCACAGCTGTCATGTTCACAGGTAACTCCTTTGACCAACTGTTGAAATGAGTGCTAGGTTCATCAGAGTACATTTAGGTTAAGTAACAATTGCTAACAATCTGAACCCCATAACTCTATATTCAAGCAAGAAGCCTAAATTCCAGCGGTACCTTGGTTCTCGTCTTTAATTCGTTCCAGAAGGTTTGTCAAGAACCGAACACAAATGACAAGTACCAAGGGCATTTTTCCCATAAGGAATAATGTAAATTGAATGAATCTGCTTGAGACCCCCAGAAAATCCACACTGTGTAAGGCATTATATGCAGTAATGGAGTTGTTTTTGTACCTGATTTACGAAGGAGGAATGTTCCGACAAATCCATCATAAGTATGTATCATGAACCGAGCCAACCTTTATGTTTAAAACACTTACATTAACCTACAGTTGGCCAAAATCATTGACACAAATCTCATTTTATAATAAAGTGTTGAAAATCTCATGTAATTTAGTGAGTATTGGATTGAAAGTGAAAAGCAAAAGCGCTAGCTGCTAATGCAAACTGCTCAGCCTGAAAGTAATCTGGAGGACTCAGTCCTTGATTTTTTTTTTTTGTAATCATCAATCATTTTAGGATCATGTAAACAAAAAAGAAAAACACGATAAAAACAGCGTAGATCGTCACTGAGGAACTGCTATTGCGAGACTGAATTACTGTGTACTGAATCATGAATCGAGTCATGCGGCTCGACTCATACAATTTTAAGCAAGTGCGCAGAGTACCAAGCAAACGACGAGAACCAAGACAAATTTTTCTAGTAAAAATGGGTGGAGAACCGAGATACCACTGTTCTATAAAATTCCCTGTTACTGTTGCCCACTGCTGTTTGCACATATGTCTGACACAAGACAACTGAAGCCTAGCCATTACAGATTTTCTCCAATGCTGATGCTTTTGTTCTCAAGACCAAGGATTTTTTGTTAGCGCCAAGATTAAAAGGTGTCCATTTTCTTCCTATCCATCTACATCAGTGTCCAGTTCTAGTATCCATACGATGTGACTGAGAACACCATGGCTTTTCCAGAACACTTAAATAAGTGCTTTGTACAACCCCTGGTAAAAAGTATGGAATCACCAGTCTTGGATGAGCACTCAATCAGACATTTCATTCTGTAAAACAAACTCAGATCAAAAACATGATACAATAATAAGGTCATTCCAAAGTGCAACTTGTTGGCTTTCAGGAACACTCAAAGAAATGAAGAGAAAAAACATTGTGGAAGTCAGTGAATGTTACTTTTATTGACCAAGCACAGGGAAAAAAATATGGAATCACTCAATTCTGAGGAAAAAAGTATGGAACACTCAAATTGGAGGTAGAAAGAAAATAAGGACACACCCAGTCCAATTTCCTTCCCTAAATGGGACACCTGCCTCAGAGTAGATCTGCTCGTTAGTCTGCAGTTAAAAAACACCTGCAGTCATGACACCTTGGAGGGTTGCTGGACGAAGTGGAGTGGCAAGAACCATGGCTCCAACAAGAGAAATGTCTCTTGAAACAAAAGAGGATTGTGAAACTTCTTGAAGAAGGTAAATCTTCACGCATGGTTGCTAAAGATGTGGGCTGTTCACAGTCAGCTGTATCCAAGATATGGACCAAATATAAACAGCATGGAATGGTTGTTAAAGCCAAGCGTACTGGTAGACCAAGAAAGACATCAAAGCGTCAAGACAAACAACTTAAGGCCATTTGTCTTGAAAACCGAAAAAGTACTACACAGATGAAGCATAAATGGGAGGAAGCTGGAGCCAATGTATGTGACCGAACTGTTAGAAAGCGCCTAAAGGAAATGGGATTTCAATACAGAAAAGCTAAAAGAAAACAATCATTGATACCTAAACATAAAAGAACAAGACTGCAATGGGCTAAGGAGAGGCAATCATGGACTGTGGATGACTGGATGAAAGTTATCTTCAGTGATGAGTCAAGAATCTGCATTGGACAAGGTGATGATGCTGGAACTTTTGTTTGGTGCCGTTCCAGTGAGATTTATGAAGAGGCCTGCCTGAAGAAAACAACCAAATTTCCACAGTCCTTGATGATATGGGCTGCATGTCAGGCAAAGGCACTGGGGAGATGACTGTGGTTCATTCTTCTATCGATGCACAAGTTTACATTGAGATTTTGGGGTACAGTTTTCTCATCCCTCCAGTTGAAACAGATGTTTGGAGGTGATGAAATAATTTCCAAACATGACAACGCATCGTGCCATAGGGCAAAAAACAGTGAAGGCATTCCTTGGGAGAAAGACACATTTCAGTCGATGTCATGGCCTGCAAATAGTCCAGATCTCAACCCAATTTGAAAACCTGTGGTGGAAATTGAAAAAAAAAATGGTCCACAAGAAGGCTCCGACCTGCAAAGCTGATCTGGCAACTGCTATCAAAGAGAGTTGGCACCAAATTGATGCAGAATACTGTTTGTCACTCATCAAGTCCATGCCTCAGAGACTGAAAGCCGTTATAAAAGCCAAAGGTGGTGCAACTAAATACCAGTGATGTATTTTGAATGGTCTTTTGTTTATCTGTTTTTCATGATTCCATACTTTTTTCCTCAGAATTGAGTGATTCCGTATTTTTCCCTGTGCTTGGTCAATAAAAGTAACATTCACTGACTTCCACAATGTTTTCTCTTCATTTCTTTGAGTGTTCCTGAAAGCCAACAAGTTGCACTTTGGAATGACCTTATTATTGTATCATGTTTTTGATCTGAGTTTGTTTTACAGAATGAAATGTCTGATCCAAGACTGGTGATTCCATACTTTTTGCCAGGGGTTGTATTCTTCTTATGAGAAATAACCTCATGCCAACAAAGTAGCTTACAGCCCTACAGCCCCATCATATGAAAATCCTGTTAGGTGTTGGAGTAGGTTAAAACCAACAGAAAGGAACAATGACGCGATATTTATTTAAATGTAGAAGTGCTATCTTAAACGAAGAAGTACTGAGTGAAAAAGTGGGGAAACTGCAAGCGACTCAGCCATTTGGAAATCCAGTGTTCGTAGCACCACCTGGCGGCAGGAAAGAGTCTTTACGCTTGTCTTCCTTTAGTTTAGAGAGGTGGCTGCGTAGCTCCAGTCGAACCATGATTTCATCTCGAGGAGAACGATGTATAGAGCTGGGTTTGATTAAAGCTTTTTTTTTTTTTTAGAACGGACTGGTGTTTTAAATCTTAACCGAGCAGGAACCAAGCGAAGGATACCAGGAGTGAGGTGACATTAGACAACTTGAAAAATTGAAAACCAGACACGCTGTTGAATCCGTTGCAGGGGTCTGATTTTAAACACCAATTGATTGCCACTAAATGGTTTAAGGAGCATCACAATGAGTTTGAGGTCCTGACTTGGCCTCCAAATTCATCAGATTAGAAAAAAAAGGCCCCACCTCACAACTTACTGGAATTAAAGGATCTGCTGCTAATGTCTTGGCGCCGGATACCACTGGGTACCTTCAGAGGTCCAAGCTTCAACAGATCAGAGCCTTGGTGGCACGAGGGCCCTGCCGGTGATGTCCCTTTTTAATCAAATTAAAGCATGGCCACGATTTAAGGTGGGGGAACGAGATCCTAATGCAAAGAAACAACTTGTCCAGTTGCCTTGAACCATACTGAAGCATGATTGTCCACTTCCCTGCTTGTTTATACTCACACTATGCTTTCTACAAAGTAAGTACTGGTTGTGCTTACTTTCTGGCTTTTTTGGTTTAGTTTTGGGGGCGGTGACACACAGCCCTCTAATACGCCTTATAATAAATGCATTCATTATGCAACACTCTGAATTTTGGCGTTAATTTTGCCCATATAAGCAGATTTTTACAGAAACAGCTCAAGCTGTGTTCCATGCTTGGACGCGATTAGCGATCACACTACATGAGTTCAGTATTTTAACCACTAGGCCACCACAGTCCCACATTTCCACACCTTAATTATCTTGTTCTCACGTATTACAAACTCATTTCTACTCATTAGGATCTCATTTTCACCACTTAATAAGCCTTGGCCATTATTAATAAGGGTCACCAGCAGGGCTCTGAATCCACACCATATTAGGCAGGTCGTTTTAACGTTGTGGCTGATCGGTGAATATTGATATGGACATCACATGTACATGCTGCACTGCTACCTAGTGGCTGTAGTAAAATATGCAAGTTGAGATGGAATTAAGCTGTTTGCATGTGTTTACCAGGGTACGGCCTGTGCTTCCTGCTGATGACCTCCACTCCTGTCCTGAGATCCAAACTTTCCAAACTGGTGGAACCTTCAGAGCAAGGTTAGACTTATTAATACTCTGAATCCAACTGAACTGAGAAGAACTGAAAGTTTGGGTGTTCACTGATTCAGTGGTGTGTGTGTGTGTACTTCTCAGGTGCTCTGTTCGCCTCAGTTGCTTGTGTAGAAGGCCTGTGTTCACTGGTGGCCAGCGGAGTCTTTAACTCTCTCTACCCCGCCACATTGCACATGATGAAGGGATTTCCTTTCCTGTTCGGGGCCATAGTCCTTCTCATCCCTGCTGGAATAATCGGGTAAGATTATAGCAGGCAGACAAATCCAGCCTCTTAGGGAAAAAATTATTTATAGCATTTGCTCAACATTTGTTTTCAGCACCACAAGATAAGTCAACAAACGAAGTTAAAGTCACATTCAGATTGATTTCTATAGCTCTTTTTACAATGGAGCATCATCTCAAAGCAGCTTTACAGTTTTCTTTTGTACTCTATTATCTAAGCCCAAACTGAGCAAGCCTTGGGCAACAGTGGCAGGGAAAAACTCCCTGAACATTATAGGAAACCTTAGGAGGACCCAACCTCCTTGGGTGGCCTAGATGTTATATGTAAGAATTAAACTTAGTTATCTAATTTATAAGTTTTTAGTAGTACTTTAAATAAACCGAAGCTAAACACATTAACAGAGAGAACTCATTCTCAGAGAGAACATTAAAAATATAATAATTAAAACAAACTATACTTATGAAGAGTATAATAAAATGGAGAATATAAAACTACATCATATAAATCAATAGTAAATAAATAAAATATTGAATAAAACTAATTAATAATAACACAGGCACAATAATAACATGCATAATGCAGATTTGACATCTGTAAATCCTCGGTCTTAATAATGTCAACCATAATTTAGCATGACTATAGTTTATGACTTTATGAATGTTATGGTTGGGGATTATCATCTTACAGTTCTGTTTATTTAAAAGACTTTGTTTTTGTCTTCCATTTTTCCAGGGCCTTGTGGTGCCAAGAGCGAAGGATGAACCTCAGGGAAACTGGGCTGCATTGACCCAGTCGGTGCCACATCCTTACTATCTAAAAGGGAACGCGAATCAGTCTGAAATTTTTTACAGCACCAGACAATATAGTACAGCCACTGTTTTATTGCCAAGTGTCTTTTCTTACTGCTCAACATTGCAATAAAATAACATTCAAAGGAGTGGCAGGAACTGTTTCTTGATTTCGATCTCTTTTGGTGGAAAAGGTACATCTAGTAACTAACTAAAAACTGTTACAGAGCACACAGATTACTGAGTACAAGCACTAAAATAGTTAATTAAACAAGTAATAAAGAATAGCAATGCCATAATGAAATTGGAGCAACACACTACAGTGCAGACACCGATGATAACAGGAAACATGGTTAACATGTGGGACTGTGGTGGCTTAGTGGTCAGGTTACTCTACTGTGGACCAGAAGGTCCAGGGTTCAAATCCTTTACCGATCCGCTCTTGTTGGGTCCTTGAGTAAGGCACTTAACCCACAATTTCTTGGGCTGTAAATGGTTTCCAGATTAACTTCAGACAGGCAGCAATGTTTTTTGGAAGACAGTAGCTTTCTCCTTGCAACCATGCCATGCACACCCTTGTTCAATGTTGTCTTGATGGTGGACTCATGAACTTTAACATTAGCTAGTCTGAGAGAGGTCTTTACTTGCTTAGAAGTTACCCTGGGCTCCTTTGTGACCTCTCAGACTATTACACACATTGCTCTTGGAGTGATCTTTGTTCATCAACCACTGCCAGGGGAGGGTAGCATGGTCTTAATTCATGCATTTGTACACAATCTGTCTGGCTGTGGATTGGTGGAGTCCAAACTCTTTAGAGATGATTTTATAACCTTTTCCAGCCTGATGAGCATCAACAAGATGAATCAAGAAGAATTTGTACACAATCTGACTGTGGAGTGATGGTGTCCAAACTGTAAAGATTTTCGTAACCACTTCCAGCTTGATGATCAGCACCTCTCTTTCTGTGGTCCTCAGAAATCCTTTTTTTTTTTTTTAGCCATGATACATTTCTCCAAACATGCTATAAAGATTTTGATGGATCCCTGTTTTTCAAACACAACAGGACACCCACTCAACACCTGATTGTCATTCCACTGATTGAAAACACCTGACTCAAATTATCTGTTAATCCTAGATGTTCACATACTTTTGCCACTCACAGATATGTTATACTGGATCAATTTCCTCAATAAAAAAAAGAATATTTTTGTCCCATTCGCTTAATCAGGTTCGGTTTATCTTCATTTAGGACTCGTATGAAAATATGATGTTGTTTTAGGTCATATTTATGCAGGAATACAGAAAATTCTAGTGTTCACTTTAAGATAAGGGCACCTACTAAATACTATAAAAGTAAATAATGTATACCCAAAACTTACAGCAAACATCACTGATCTGAAAAGGAAAAAAAAATTTCAGAAAGCGTTTATTGCAATTTATTTCTGACCCCCATCATATCCATCTATTACATGATCACTTGTCAGAATCTTATTCTCCCCAACCATTTCCGATGTCAGTGATGCATTTCATATACAGTATTGATGCTGAATTATTAAGGCAGTAGGAGTGTAAGTAGATGCAACGTCCAGCATTGTATTGTTAGAAGTACACAGATGGCAAATAAACTTTCTTACACAGCTTGACAGACAAAAATGTGTTGCATCCACAAAGAACAGTGCCTTATTTACGATGAATAGCTTGTGTACCGGAATAAATGTAGCACAGAACGTTATGGGAAGCTGTTGAACAGAATTAAAAGCTCTATGAGGAACAAGTGAAATGTGTAGGTAGGTATGTTGTGGAAAGAGCTGGAAGAAGGTTATCATATAGTGGAGAAAAAAGAAAGGTGTCTCAAAACTAATGCTGATGCATTGTGCACCCTGTTTGTGGAAGAAAGGCAAAATTCACAAGACGACTTACCCGATATGACTGGTGCTGGTACTAAGGCGGGTGAAAGTATACAGTTGTGCTTGAAAGTTTGTGAACCCTTTAGAATTTTCTATATTTCTGCATAAATATGACCTAAAACATCATCAGATTTTCACACAAGTCCTAAAAGTAGATAAAGAGAACCCAGTTACACAAATGAGACAAAAATATTATACGTGGTCATTTATTTATTGAGAAAAATTATCTAATATTACATATTAGTGAGAGGAAAAAGAATGTGAACCTCTAGGATTAGCAGTTAATTTGAAGGTGAAATTAGAGTCAGGTGTTTTCAATCAATGGGATGACAATCAGGTGTGAGGGGGCACCCTGTTTTATTTAAAGAACAGGCATCTATCAAACTCTGCTCTTCACAACACGTGTTTGTGGAAGTGTATCATGGCATGAACAAAGGAGATTTCTGAGGAGCTCAAAAGAGTTGTTGATGCTCATCAGGCTGGGAAAGGTTACAAAACCATCTCTAAAGAGTCACACAGTCAGACAGATTGTGTACAAATGGAGGAAATTCAAGACCATTGTTACCCTCCCCAGGAGTGGTCGACCAACAAAGATCACTCCAAGAGCAAGGCGTGTAATAGTTGGCGAGGTGACAAAGGACCCCAGGGTAACTTCTAAGCAACTGAAGGCCTCTCTCACATTGGCTAATGTTAATGTTCATGAGTCCACCATCAGAAGAACACTGAACAACAATGGTGTGCATGGGCAGGGTTGCAAGGAGGAAAGCCACTTGCTCTGCCAAAAAAGAACATTGGATGCTTGTCTGTAGTTTGCTAGAAGATCACACGGTGGAACAAGCCAGAAGGCTATTGGAGAGAGAATTGTTTTTGTGGATGGAGAGACCAAAATAGAACTTTATCTGTGAATTGAAAAAAGAAAAGCGTTTATGTTTGGAGAAAGGAAAAGTTACTGCATCCCCTATTAACAACCTTATCCCATCTGTTGGAAAACATGGTGGTGGTAAGTAGTATCATGGTTTGGGCCCTGTTTTGCGTTGCATCTGGGCCAGGACGGCTTGCCATCATTGATGGAATCAACAATGAACTCTGAATTATATCAGAGAATTCTAAAGGAAAATATCAGGACATCTGTCCATGAACTGAATCTCAAGAGAAGGTGGGTCATGCAGCAAGACAACGACCCTAAGCACACAAGCCGTTCTACCAAAGAATGGTTAAAGAAGAATAAAGATAATGTTTTGGAATGGCCAAGTCAAAGTCCTGACCTTAATCCAATCAAAATGTTGTGGAAGGACCTGAAGCGAGCAGTTAATGTGAGGAAACCCACCAACATCCCAGAGCTGAAGCTGTTCTGTACAGAGCAATGGGCTACAATTCCTCCAAGCCAGTGTGCAGGACTGATCAACAGTTACAGGAAACGTTTAGCTGCAGTTATTGCTGCACAGGGGGGTCAGACCAGATACTGAAAGCAGAGGTTCACACCCTTTTGCCACCCACTAATATTGGATAATTTTCCTTAATAAGTAAATGATCAAGTATAAAATTTTTGTCTCATTTGTTTAACTGGGTTCTCTTGATCTACTTTTAGAACTTGTGTGAAAATCTGATGATGTTTTAGGTCATATTTTTGCAGAAATATAGAACATTCTAAAGGGTTCACAAACTTTCAAGCACCACTGCAACTAAGCATTACAGGAGAAATTACCTGTTGACAGGGTTAGGGCGCCAGGTGCTTCGGCATACTATTGTACGTAATGTGTAAAATGGTGTATGAAATATCAGCTGTGCTGTGACTTTCCAGCTATGTTTAGTGATTGTATTTCAAAGCAAGAATTACTAATTTATATTTGGCAGTGGTGGGTCAGTATTTAAAACTAACACCCACTGTTTTTCATACCTATCATGCATTTAATATTACAGTGCTGATACTGAATTATTAAGGCAGCAGTAATGTAAATAAATGTCCACAAGTACTGTTAGTAGTACACACATGATTCCGGTACGGCAAATAAACTTTCATGACAGACAGAAATTTGTTGCATCCACCGTGAGCAGTGCCTTATTGTTTACTATTAATAGCTTGTGTACCTGAATAAATGTAGCGTAGAATATTAATGGTCAGTTATGCAGAACATGTGAAGCAATTACCTTATTCTACCTGATATTTGGCAGTAAAGGCTCAGCGGTCAAAACTACTGCTGGCAAATAAATGTAAATCTCTCTAGGGTTCGTTCCACTTTGGTTCTGCTCAGGTACAACACATTTTATGGCACGTCTTCAAGTCTGTAACCATCTAATAGATACCAATATGCAGTGAGAGCACTAACTCATTGCGGCAAAAGTCACCAGTAATGCCCTTGATATTTGTCACATTCACTACAGGAAATATTTACACTCCTTAATGTTACCATGCACTACATGAAACAGGATGAAGACTGATAGACATATGGTCTAAAATGAACAGAAAATATCATGCTGCTTTCACTCTTAATTACGTATTTATATTCCTGAGATAAGCAGCATTTTATTTAGTTATAACAAGGCAATATACCAGCTACAGCCCTATGGAAATATTTGGGCAACGCTGGTCAAAATACGTTTTTTGTTTGTTTTTCTTAACATTTGGACTAGAAGAACATCGATTTCTGGAAATGTTAATGAAGTTGTTAACAAAGGTAATTTCTGAGACCTTACCCTATGGATCTTCTGTAATAGTGCACAAACATTTGAACACAGATTCAATTTTTCATTAGGTTTAGGCATTGGGGTGAGCAGTAATATTCAGCTTGCTCCCTGCAAACGTCAAAGCATTGACAAAAATTGACAAAACATGCCATTTGACTGGGGTGCGTAAACTTTTGATTAAAACTGTACAGCTGAGGGCGGAATTTCATATCTCCCTTGGATTTCGGATGAAAAAGAAAAACGTACGTACGTTTATTAGGGCTACCATGTGAATGCATTGATAATGCAAATCATATTTTTATTGCATGAATCATATTTTCGATGCTTGATCCTGCACCCAAAGTTATGGGCTGTATCCAGATTACTCCCCTATTCACTATTCCCTATATTCTATATATTATATCAAACACTATTAGCCTGTGGGCAACAGAATTGGTGTGGGTCAAAAATTATGTTGGACACTCCCTTTTACACTTTGCTCATTACTATTACTATAACAGCGGCACAGAAATGCGCAATGTCCTTTAAAAATTTTTCATTTTGATAACACATTGGCACCCCTCCATCCGAGGGCTTTCGGCTTTATTGTATTTAACAACGCTTTCAGTATAGATGGCTATTTGCGACTTGAACAAAGTTACGCAATACCAATCGGTGCCATTCACACCAATAAAATGTGGGACGAAACCGCAGCACCCGGAGTAAACCTATGCGGACATGGGGAGGATGTGTAAACTGGAGGCCAAATAGGAGCGAGCTAAAAATGGGAATTAAATAAAAAAAGAAGATAAAACATGCGATTCATTTTTAATTGCCTGACAGCCTAAATAGTGGCGGCACAGTGGCTCAGTGGATACCACTGTCGTCTCAATGGTCCTGGGTTCAATCCCCAGGTGGAGAGATCTGGGTCCTTTCTGTGTGGAGTCTGGATGTCCTCCCCGTGCCCACGTGGGTTTACTCTGGGCACTCAGGGTTTCCTCCCACAGTCGAAAGACATGCTTTAGGTTAACTGATGTCTCTAAAGTGTGTATATGAGTGTATGTGCCCTACGATTGATTAGCACAGGTGCAGAGTTGTTCCTGCTTTGCGTCCTATGGAGTAGGTTAGGCACTGGCTGTCCCACGACCCTGTCCAGGATTAAGTGGATAAGAAAGTGAATGAATAAATGAATGACAGCCCAAATAGTTATATAATGGCAGATTCGCAACAGCTATGTCAGGCAGAAATACAGAGGATCCAAAATCAGTTCAGAGGATTGGCAGGAGTATAAAAGAAAAAGGAAAGGACTCACTCTGATCACAGCACTATATCAGTGAAACCTCACACTAAATGTCCTGCAGTTAAATACGCACATTTACGCTGTATTACGGGCCAAAGGATTACAGGAGCTCAATCATCAGCGGCAATCATTCCAATCCTTAGACCTAAAGTAACAGAACTTGCCTATCAGAGGTTAGTGGTATGTAGTTAACGGACGAAGTTCAGGATTTGGGACAGACAGGATTGCTCTGCTCTGCTTCTATGCAGGTCTTTGCGCTATCCACCTGGTCCTGACTGGGGCTTCCTATGAGGAAGCGCAGAATCTTTTCTATAGAGGCTTCCTGATATTCATGGGACCACCTGTGGAATTGGAGAGGATGACAGTTAAAAACAGTTATGATAGCTTAGTTAGCTGTCATTATTTTAATAAAGTTTTTTTTTTCCAATCAATTTTTGCCCCCTCTGTCATGGAGTCCACGTGGCATGGACCAAGAGTGCAGGGTTGGGTAGGGATCATTGTTGCAGTGCTGGGGTGATCCCCTCATCTAACCATACCCCTCAAACATGGCCAATCACGCATGCGTGATGCCCAACCAGGTCGAAAGGCGCCACAAGGAACCTGGGTCACCATGTTGTGGGCTAGCCCCATATATTAGCTGCAGTAGGTATTATAAGAGACAACATACAAGTGGAGTTTTTAAAGGTATAATCAGTGATTTTTATGTTTTTAAGCAGTAGGAAAGATGCTTTGAAATTCACAATACTACGTATTTAAAGACATTTACATTTACAGCATTTAGCAGACGCCATTATCCAGAGCAACTTACAATTGGTACAGTCTTACAATCCAAGCAATTGTGGGTTAAGGGCCTTGCTCAAGGACCCAACAGTGGCAGCTTGGCAGAAGTGGGATTTGAACCCTGGACCTTCTGGTCCATAGTCCAGTACCTTAACCGCTAGGCTACCACACGTCCCAAAACATACAAAGGCCTACGTAGGCTAGTAAGCCATTTCATTTGCTTATTGTTCTCAAGTTTTGGGTGCAAAAGAAAGCAGACATTTTATCTCTGAGCATGTTTTTTGTCAGAACTATGAGAATATTATACAAAAATCACTGATCGCACCTTTAAAGTGTAACACCACCTCTTCTATCATAATACTACTGTTTGAACACTCACTTGACTCCGTTAAATTTGAGAATGGATCGCATGTCCTCTGGAAGGGAGTTAGGATCAGGCCACTGGAAGTTGTCTGTGACAGGGACAATGTTCTTCTTACAGGTGAGGGCTGTGACAATCTCCTGCAGAACAACACTATCATTATACACGCAAGGACAAACACCCCCCTCATATACAAAGATTACAGGTATGGTCTGATTAGACACTGGGTCTTGAAACAAGAGGGCGCTGCTCTATAAAAAGGCTCTCATAATAAGCTACTTCTGGGTAGTGTACCTCTTGGTGAGAGATCATTGACTGGTAGACATACAGTGGTGCTTGAAAGTTTGTGAACCCTTTAGAATGATCTATATTTCTGCATAAATATGTGCTTAAACATCATCAGATTGTCGCACAAGTCCTAAAAGTAGATACAGAGAATCTACTTTTAGGACTTGTGTGTACTTTTGTACTTTGCTTTCAGTATCTGGTCTTTGTTCGTGGCATGATACAATTCCACAAACGTGTGTTGTGAAGAGCAGACTTTGATAGATCCCTGTTTTTTAAATAAAACAGGGTGCTCACTCACACCTGATTGTCATCCCACTGATTGAAAACACCTACTTCACATACTTTTGCCACTCACTAATATGTAATATTGGATTATTTTCCTCAATAAATAAATGACCAAGTATAATATTTTTGTCTCATTTGTTTAACTGGGTTCTCTTTATCTACTTTTAGGACTTGTGTGAAAATCTGATGATGTTTTAGGTCATATTTATGCAGAAATATAGAACATTCTAAAGGGTTCACAAACTTTCAAGCACCACTCTACGGCGCAGTTAAAGACATTCTACCCAGTTCACTGACCCTGAGAAGGGGCGCATCATTGGATTGAGAGAAGCAGGATGGTCATTTCGACAAATTACCCTCCATCAGACCTAGCTGTTAGAAGGTGTTGGGAGCAGTGGTTGCGTGAGGGCATGCACACATGGCGAAGACAGGATCAAGGCACCTTCACTACACACCCCTGTCTCTGCCTGGACCATTTAGAGGTTCTTAGCAGAAGGAAATTTGTTGTCACGGCACCCATTACGTGGTTTGCATACTGTGTCACTACTGTGCTGATGGTCCACCATTCATGTACTGATGGTTTAAAGCAAGACTAATGAATTGAATACTTACAAGGTGAACTCAATTCAAACTGTTTAGGATCCTAGATCTGTGTAAAAATCCTACTTATCTCAAAGTGAAACAAACACACCTTATGCACCCAGTCTTTCATGGCAGTGTCACCCATGCATTTGTCCAGCGCGTTAGCCGAGAGGACCAAGATGAAGTTACGTGCTCGCTGCACACTGCTGATCAACTTATCCTCAAACTTGCCGGCCTCCAGCTTCTCCACATCGATGAAAACGCTGTAGCCACGCACCTGCAAGTGCACCTTGAGGAGACTGAAGAGAACATGAAGCACAAATTTATTTGTCAGTCTTAAATAATGTAATTGATGTTAATTTCAGTTACATGTAACTGACAAGTCTTTCATATATTTAAGTTAAACAAATGTATTTCAACCTATTACAGTTCTAAATCTAACACAGTTGAACACTGTGTTAAGTATCTCCAGAATATATGCAGGTGTGACCTGGCGAGCTGAGATCCAGTAGTGCGGCGGTAGCTGATGAACACGTCTGGACCTGCACGCTGCGAGTCCGTGAGGCAGGGCCTGGCAGGTCGACGGGCAGCAGCGAGAATCTGAGCCCGGTGGATTGAGTTCTCCAAGTGGCAGTCCCGCTGCAGCTGATCATCTGTTATTTGGATGAGGTTGTTACGGGTCACACCTGACTGCACCATACTGTAGGTGTATTGACGGAAGCGCGGGTCCACGTCCGCCAACCAGTCTGCCAAGTTATTGGGGTCACACATGGAGTAGTTGGCATGGGTCTTCAGGACACACAGATCTCGCAGAAACCTGGGATACCCAAAACCGACAAGTGGCAATTATTCCATTTATTCATTTAGCAGATGCTCTTAGCCAAATTAAGTCAGCCAATCCCAAAAAAACTCCCTAAACGTTATAAGGAAGAAACCTCTGGAGGACCAAGACTCAAAAAAGGACCCTCCTTGGGTGGCTTAGATGTTATATGTAAGAATTAACAAGTTCATAGTAATAGTTTAAATAAACAGAAACTAAATAACTATTAACAGCGAGAACATATAAAAAATATATAATAATTAAAATAAAGTAACAGGTAGATAAAAGAAGTATTATGAAGAGTATAATAAAATAGAGAATACAAAACCGATAGCATATAAGCCAGTAATGAAGAGAAATATTGAATAGAATAACGTAAAAAAATATCGGAATTATTTAGTCCGATAAACAGTTTAGTTTAGTCAATTCCTAAAAATCATGCAGTTAACGATTAACCCCTCCTAAGAGATTCAGTAAGTCTTATGACAGGCCAATGCTGACCTTTTGCGGGTAAGTCCCGCGGTCATGCCCAGATCATGAAGCAGATCCTCTTCTGTGATGTTGAGTAACAGATCTCCATCCACCTGCAGCTCCTGTCAGAAATACATAGATAAGGCCACAGAGAGAACAGATGATTACAGCTGTTTCAAAATCAAAACCAGAACAGAAATTTAAAGTCTTGTCAGTTTTGAAGCTGGTACATATTATTACATTTGTTTATTCACTTATTACTAAGTCAGTTAATATCAGCTCTTAATATCAGATCTCTGGTGTTAACCTTACTATTGCTAATGTACTCCAGTTCAAAATCTGGTTCTCACCTACAAAGCACTCACGGGTTTGGCTCCCTTATATCTGGCCAACCTTCTCCATCGCTATGTACCCTCCCGTAGGTTACGATCCACTGATAATGGTCTCCTAGTTGTACCCAGATTTAGGCTAATCACTATGGGTGGTCGCTCTTATAGTGTTGCTGCACCAAAACTCTGGAACTCTCTTCCCCTCTCTCTTTGTCTTGCTTCAAATCTCAACTCATTCAAAGCTCAATTAAAAACTCACTTATTTATTCAATATTTTCACCCATCCCCGACTACTTAGGTCTGACTGTTCTATTATGTTGCTTGTTTTGTTATGTTTTTGTTTATGTTTTCTGCTTTTCTTTTTGTGTCCATGTGTAAAGCGTCCTTGGGTATCTTGAAAGGCGCTATACAAGTGGAAATTATTATTATTATTATTATTATTACTCAATCAGCCAAGATGTACCAAGTTTCACTTCTCTTGTTTTGGACTGGAGCTATGAAGCCAACTCAGAGACATGTCCAACTCTTCATGTACTTGATTCAAAAAACACAGTCCTTGTAACATCACTTTAAAAGCAACAATTTTGTCTAGTGCATATATAATGTCCATTTATAGAGTATAAAAGTATTATGAAAAAATATGAATCACAAATCAAACTAGCATTTTTTTAATGATCCCCCGAAAAAAATCCCCCGAAAGAAAATACTTATTTTTGTCTCTCATAGTTGAAGTGTAGCTATGATGAAAATTACAGACCTCTCTCATCTTTCTAAGTAGGAGAACTTGCACAATCAGTGGCTGACTAAATACTTTTTGCCCCACTCTATCTGGATGCAATGCTGTCCCCATTTGCTGTTTCAAAGTGCTGGCACAAAACGTTGTTTACAATGACGTAACGATGAAGTCAGAGTGTGCTAAGGCAAATGGCACTCTTTTGTTCTGAAATTCGGTTGTGTTTTAAATGCAATAGCATGTGATATGTCCTAAACTAAGGGTGTACTCACACAGCACGGTTGCCTTGAACCGTGCCGGAGCGAGTTTGTCCCCCCTCCCCATTCGCGCCCTGGCTCCTGCTCACACTAGGTTCACCAAAACGCACTCCAGCACGCTTTCGTCATCCCGATACGCGCTCACACAGCACAGCATACTTGGTTGTAAATATGTGATTGGGTAAACACATACTTTTGTACTTTTCTTTGGTTACATACCGTGCACACTGACACACAGCCCTAATACGCATTATGACCTAATATGTGCATTTATTATGCAGCGCACTGTGAAACGGCTTCTCGTGCTGCACAGCGGACTTCATGCTTGTACTTATTATTAGACTTGTTTATTTCTCTTTGTTCGCGCTGACACACAGTCTTAATAAGCCATTTAATAAATGTACTCTGTAACATCTAATTTGTGTAGCATTAATTGGATGCAGAATACTGCTTTTATTTTTGGTGTTTCTATTTTTCTATCATTTTCTTGGGACTGTAGTAGCCAAGTGGTTAAGGTACTGGACTATGGACCAGAAGGTCCAGGGTTCAAATCCCACCTCTGCCAAGGCTCCTTGAGCAAGGCCCTTAACCCACAATTGCTTGGATTGTAAGATTGTATCAATTGTAAGTCACTCTGGATGAGGGTGTCTGCTAAATGCTGTAAATGTAAATATAAATTTTCTAAATTTCTATTCCTCCCTTATCCAGAGCGACTTACAACTTATACAATCTTACAAGCCAAGCTATTGTGGGTTAAGGTTCTTGCTCAAGAGCCTTAATTGATATTTGAACCCTGGACCTTCTGGTACATAATCCAGTACCTTAACCGCTAGGCCACCACAGTCCTAATACAGACATAAATGGGGTTTCAAGAGTACACAAGAGTACGCCGAGGCCCATCCGTGCCACGTAATCTCTGCAAGAGTGAAGTTCTCAGCTCAGAATTGACATTTTCCTGGAACTACCATTCAAATATTATCCTATACTTAGAAATGTCTAGCCAGATTTATTTACATAGCTCTTTTTACAATAGAGAATTGTCTCAAAGCAACCTTACAATTTTTGAATATCTTCCAATGTCTAGCACCAATCCCAAATTGAGCAAGCCTAAGGTAACAGTGGCAAGAAAAAACACCCTTAGCTTTATGAAGAAGAAACCTTGGGAGAACCAAGACTCAAAAAGGCCTCCTTGGGGTGGTGCAGATGTAAGCAAGAATGTAAGAATGAAACTAATTTATCTAAACAAATAAGCCTTATAGTGACAGTTCAAATAAAATAACGTAAAAATATGGATATCGGCATTATGTGGCGTAATCAATTAACCTAACACGCATGTCTTTGGACTGTGAGAGGAAACCGGAGTACCCGGAGTAAACCCACGCAGACACAGGGAGGACATGCAGACTCAACACAGAAAGAACCAAGGCCACTCCTGGGGCTGAACCCAGGGCCTTCTTGCTGTGAGGCACCGGTGCTAACCGGTGCCGCCTGTGTAGTATAGTAGTATGAAAAAGTTTGGGCACCCCTGATAATTTTCATGATTTTAGTTTATAAATCATTGGTTGTTCAGATCAGCAACTTGAGTTAAATATATCATATAGCAGATGAACACAGTGATATTTGAGAAGTGAAATGAAGTTTATAGGATTTACAGAAAGTGTGCAGTAATTATTCAAACAAAATTAGGCAGGTGCATAAATTTTGGCACCCCACAGAAAAATGACATCATATTTAGTAGATCCTCCTTTTGTAGAAATAACAGCCGCTAAACGCTTCCTACAGCTTCCAGTCTGGATTCTGGTTGAAGGTGCTTTGGACCATTCTTCTTTAGAAACATCTCCAGTTCAGTCAGGTTTGATGGTTTCCGAGCATGGACAGCTCACATTTGTCTAGGGACTGAGATGGCCATTCCAGAATGTTGTACTGGTTCCTCTGCATGAATGCCTTAGTAGATTTTGAGCAGGGTTTTGGGTCGTTGGCCTCGGTGCAACTTTGTCACTGATTCTTGAACATTGTTCTCAAGAATCTGGAGATATTAACTGGAATATGCGATCCTCAACTTTAACAAGATTCCTAGTACCTGCACTGGCCACACAGTCCCGCAGCCTGATGGAACCGCTACCAAATTTTACTGTGGGTAGCAAATGTTTGTCTTGGGATGTGTGCCGCTCCTTGTTATGTCCAAATAACTCAATTTTAGTTTCATCAGTACACAGCACTTTATTCCAAAATGAAGCTGGATTGTCCAAATGTGCTGTAGCACACCTCAAGTGACTGTGGCGTGTCTGCAGAAAAGGCTTCTTCTGCATTACTCTCCCATACAGCCTCTCCTTGTGCAAAGTGTGCTGTATAGTTGAACGATGATTAGTGACACCATCTGCAGCAAGATGAGGTTGTAGGTCTTTGAAGGTGGTCTGTGGCTTGACTATGACTGTTCTCACCATCCTTCGCCTCTGCCTATCTGAGATTCTTCTTGGTCTGCCACTTCGGGAGTTCCTTAACTAGAACTGTGTCTGTGGTCTTCCATTGCGTCACTATGTTCCTCACAGTGGAAACTGACAGCTGAAATCTCTGAGAGAGCTTTTCCCTTTCCCTGAACCATGATGTTGAACAACCTTTGTTTTCAGGCCTTTGAGAGTTGTTTTGACAGGCCCCATGTTGCCACTCTTCATAATATGATATGCAAAGATCAGAAAAACTTCCAATTGGCCACCTTAACCCTTTCTCATAGTGAATTCACTTGTGTTATAGATCAAAAGGGTCCAATGAGCTACATAACAAATTTTGTGTTCCAATAATTAGGCACAGGTAGTCAAAATGACAAGGGTGCCCAAATTTATGCACCTGCCTAATTTTGTTTGAATAATTACTGCACACTTTCTGTAAAACCTATAAACTTAATTTCACTTCTCAAATATCACGGTGTTCATCTGCTATATGATATATTTACCTGAAATTGCTGAGCTGGACAACCAATGATTTATAAAGAAAAATCATGACAATTATCAGGGGTGCCCAAACTTTTTCATACAACTGTAGTAGTATGTCATTTCAAATGCAGCCAGTGACTCTGTTTATACTATCTCACATCTCCAGAGGCCCGGCTTCAAGCTCATGAATTCAATTAAGCAGCTAGAAGAAGTGAATTAATGAATGAATGACTGGTTATTAATTGATCTTTGCTGGCCTAACAACTGTACTGCATTGTATTGTAATATGATGTTATGCAATATAAAGCAAGTATTGTATTTAAACTGCACAGTACAATGGACTTTATAGTCGAACTTATTCTGTGGCTTTTTTGGAGTCGTTTTGGGTGCGCCGACACAAATCTTTATAGATTTATTGATTATACAATCAATTGCAAATTTTTATTTTGTTTTAGTTATAGTCTTTTGACAAAATGTAATTTAGTTTTAGTCATAATTTAGTCATCTGAATAGTTTTTAGTTATAACATTATAGTCGACCAAACCTACAGTAGCTTTAGCTGACTAACATATGTAATGTAAATGCTGCAATACGCAAATGCTTTTTTAACATTTCCCTTTTAAGATGAAACATCTACATGCAAGTATACATTAAAGTGGTTATTACTCAAAGCGTCCACCACAGACCTGCTTCACACTCGGTGTGGACATTCAGCAGATGTTCTAGAATAGAATCAAGTTGGAATGAATGATATATTATAAGACCTAATTAAGATATAAGCTCAGGTCTGTATACATGCATTATAATAACTGTACGGGGTAAAGTGGTCACCAAAACTCATCATTTCCATCAAAGATCTGCTTCAAACTCAGTGTGGACACTCATGAGATATTGTAGAATAGAATCAAGTTATGCTGTAAATGTAAATGTAAATTTTCTAAATTTCTATTCCTCCCTTATCCAGAGAGACTTACAACTTATACAGTCTTACAAGCCAAGCTATTGTGGGTTAAAGGCTCTTGCTCAAGGACCCAACTGTGGCAGCTTGGCAGAGGTGGGATTTGAACCCTGGACCTTCTGGTACATAATCCAGTACCTTAACCGTTAGGCCACCACAGTCCTAATACAGACATAAATGGGGTTTCAAGAGTACACTGGAATCATGGATTTAGTTAAAAACTACACGATTAATCCAAAGTTAAGTCATGTACAATACTACAAAAAAAACAAGCTGCTGCTGTTTACAAACCTGAAACCGATCACCGAAGGATCCAAAACCAATCTGCTGTAGCCACATCTGTACCTCTCCTGTCTTCCAGTTAGGCACAGAGGAGAGGATTCGTTTTGGAACATTCTCGCCCATCATCCTCAAAGCCCTTCTGGCTAGAGAGAGAACGGTGGCATTACTGGAGTACATGACAATTCTCTTAAGGCTCTGTACTGCCCCGATCTCCTGGAATATCTGAAAAAAGAAAGAAAAAAAAAAAAAAAGACATACGTGAGCATCACAGCAGGAAACCACAAAACCACAGATCATTTTCACCCTCTTGAGTCAACCAACTTACATAGTCACAATCTGCTGTGGTGTAACCGCATCCTGACAATGTAATTTTTTTTTCTCCTCATTTCAACCCTGCTAATTTTAGTCAAGTTCATGGGGGTTCTGCCCTGGATTTCATTGGGTACATTCAAAAGTGTACCATGGAAGGGGTTCCAGTCCATCACATGACTCGTTGGTCTACCACCGGAATGACTGACTTTTTTAGATCCTGAGGACATACCCCCTTCTTCAGCCAAACCATTAGAGGGGCATTAGTCCAATTTTGGGATGCATATGATTTCAGCCTGGAGCTAACCCAGACACCCCCACCCACCCCCAACTACACTCTCGACTCTGATTCAAGCATGACTTGTACTAGTACAGTTAACTTTTCTCTGTGTACATATGAGCTTTTGTTTTCAATAAATAAACCATTTTTTATTTGTGCTTTTTAAGAAGAGGTTTTGGTAATCATGTCACTAAAGTATTATGTAAGAAAAAACTGTAACATAGTTTATCTTGTTTTTTGATATAGTCAAAACAATATATAGCTCAGGTAAATGAGGCTAGCTGACGCTGTGCAACAGAAATCACACCACAAAAGTGTGTTGTGACAAGTACACTTGTCGAAAATGCAGAACTGAGAACAACTGGGGGTGTAATTGTGACAAATAAGTGACAAAAAGTCCAGTTACAATATATACTGTATATAGTACGTGTAATTTTGTAAAAAAAAAATCCTTCCAATCTGTATACTGCTTTTGTTAGATTATTTTTTTATGTGAATATTTCTTAAAATAAAACTTGCTGTCAATTCCCGTATGTGTCTTGCCAAAGCTTTGTTTTTATTGTGCCGGTCGCAACTGTGAGCGCATAGTTTATGGATGAAAGCGAAGGTGTTGTGGTTCCTTCTTTCTTACATAATATTTGTTTTAATGCACATATTTGTTAACAGAGATAGTGACTGAGAATAACTTCACCAGAAAGAGAAGAACACAATTACTGGCATTCAGTTCGCAAACGACGAAAAAGTAACGTCCCGTGCGGACAGCGTCAGGTGCAGACGCGCAAATACAGCTGCAACAAATACAATTGCTGCAAATATACTACAGTCGTATGAAAAAGTTTTTTTTCAGAAAGTGTGCAGTAATTATTGTTCAGCGTTCAACTATACAGCGCACTTTGCACAAGGAGAGGCTGTATGGGAGAGTGATGCAGAAGAAGCCTTTTCTGCAGACACGCCACAAACAGAGTCACTTGAGGTGTGCTACAGCACATTTGGACAATCCAGCTTCATTTTGGAATAAAGTGCTGTGTACTGATGAAACTAAAATTGAGTTATTTGGACATAACAAGGAGCGGAAAAAGAACACAGCATCCCAAGACAAACACTTGCTACCCACAGTAACATTTGGTGGCGGTTCCATCATGCTGTGGGACTGTGTGGCCAGTGCAGGTACTAGGAATCTTGTTAAAGTTGACGGTCGCATGGATTCCAGTTAATATCTCCAGATTCTTGAGAACAATGTTCAAGAATCAGTGACAAAGTTGCACCGAGGCCAACGACCCCAAACCCTGCTCAAAATCTACTA